>VXBJ01001857.1:588968-657220 GCA_013400055.1 Nycticryphes semicollaris | reverse complement strand
CATCCTTATCTTCCAGCTCAGGAGGCTGAACAACCTGGGGGTAGCTGGTTTGACTACTAAAGATGGAGGCAAAGAAGGCATTAAGTACCTCAGCCTTCTCCTCATCCTTGGTTGCAATGTTCCCCCCACCCCCTCCACCCCCCATTCAATACGCTGTGTTTCATAGGGCTGGAATGAAACTGCAACCCAAATCATTGCAGACAAAGGAAAAGACACGTCCCGTAAAAGTAGTAATCGATGGATTTCTGGAGTCATTGTCCTTGGGAGTTGGGAGCAGTCACAGTTTTAAAGGTAGTTTTCTGTCACAGGTATAAGGAGATATCAGAATGAGGGAAAATATTGCACAAGACCCAGTGTATTTATAGGGTCATATGGAGAAGCAGAGGAAATGCTTTCCTGTATCTAACAAGGCAGGCTACACTGAAGAAATCAGGTACAAAACACAGATCTACTTAGGAGCGTACGCTTATTTGAAATAAGAAGCACTCTTTTAACTTACAGTACTTATCCTTTTTTTCATCTCTATCACCTCAGAACATAGAGTATTATTTGATGTGTTCCAATGGGCATCCAATATTTCTATACCATACAGGATACTAAAATGTCCACAGAATTAGATTGCATGAGATACTTTATCATGAGCTGATGAAACACAAAGACTAGTCTAAATCATTTGATGTTGAATTTTATTATTATTTTTAAACCAAATGGAGACATAAAAAAATCCTTTTGCTGCTTCTTCTCCACCAACTAGTAATTACAGTGAATACCTTTTAAGGCCCTGGACAGCCTAGTGGGTCTGCAAACTCATACTCAAACACAAATGGTATTTGTCAAAGTGAGTACTGTAGTTATTAAAAGTATACATTCCTTGTAGATGTCTTATCCATATAAGGAATATTTTTATCTGACACTGGCACACTAATAAATATTAGGATTATGCAGTCCTCCAAATTGCAAGAGATCACCTGAATAGTTATGCTTACCAGAACCTTACTCTCTGAAAGAAAATAACAATTATTTTTATATATGGCAGGCTTCATTATGTAAGAGAAAAAGTGTTTCTGCTCTGAATGCCTGCGAAGACTTTTTTTTCTTTCTTTCTTTTGAGTTGGCATGAATAAGAAGATGTATAGTGACCTTTTCCTAATATTTTATGCCCTCTGTGGTTTATAGCTGTGGGTTTCCCTTCTCTTGTTCTTCTGCTGAAATTATCCATTTCCCATAATACACGTAACGCCTTTCTGAACAAAACTGTAGGATTTATCTTGGAAGCTCTGTGATTCTGAGTGCATTACACAAGATGGAGTCAAGCCAGGGACGCTTCTCACAGTGTGAGAATGAATGAGATTTGGTACTACAGCTCCCTCAAAACAATGCACAGTCGTGATTTGCAGTTCAGTGTTGAAATGAATCAACACAAACTATTGTAATGCTTTGAATAAGCAAAGTAAAACATTTCAGTGAACTCCAGATTTATTTATTTTTCAATAATATTTTTTCCTAAGAATTTTAGAATTTCCATTCTAAGGAAGATTTTGAAATCTCTGGATTTTGTCCTGTTGTGAAATTAAATTAATTATTGAGATGCCAGCAATTTCTATGGTAACTCTAAAATTAACATCACCGTAAACATGCACAGCAATTTTTATGCTATACTGAAACAGACTCAGGGGTATAACTGCAGATGTGCCGAGACTCTTACGAGACTAATACCTTCATCCTTCCCAATAAGCTACGTGATGGCTATGTAAGTATACAGCAATTCCTATGGGGGTTATATTATTCAGTATCATCAGAAAGAGGTTTTTCTCATTTATAGTTCTGTATCTTGGTTCCCATGTACTGTAATCCCAATTGTAAATACAATCCATCTAGTTATAACAAAACGTCTTTGTAGAGCACACATAGTCTTTGTTTCGGGGCCTGATGTTAGAGGAGTATAAAGGCTACATTCAAGGCACTCCAGCCTACAGCTGGAAAAATGGCTGGAAAATTACTTCCTGGCCCACGGCCAGCACTAAGTTTGCTCAGGACATAATGCAATCCGGGACGTGCAAGGCTCTGATCCATATCTGGTTTTAACCTGAAATGGGGAAACCCTGCTACTTCTGTATCTGCAATTTGTTACCAGTCACTTGACAGCCCAGCACACGCTGACCACGTTGCTGGTCAGCATGTTGAGGGCACCCATGTGACATCACAGGGTCATGTCTTACCTCAGTCCTCCTAACCGGCCAACTCCAGACCCTCACCTGTGGACCAACAGATCAGACCAGCCTCAGCCTGTCCCTGTCCCTAGGGAGGTGCTCGATGCACAGGGCTGGGGCTGCAAGGCTCCTGGCTGACGGTAGGACAGGCCCTGTCTGCCAGGCCCTGCCGTCACCCACCATGTCAAGAGCACGAGCTCTTGACACTCTCGGATCCCAGGGATCCCCCAGCCCCTGTGAGGACCTGGCATCACCACTCTTAGTCCTTTTGTGAAGACTGTAAAATAGATGAGTGACCAAACAAGCCAGTTTTACCTGTTTCTATTCATTACCTATGAATTCACTACCTGAAAGCTGAACCCACGTCACGTCATTGTAGCCCAAAGAAATGGAAAATTATAAATTCACAAACAAAGTACATTGTTTGCTTGGTTTTATCTCCAAAGACAATTGGGTAAAACAGAACAGGAGAGGGGAAGTCTCATCCTAATATATCCTTATTGTTAGAAGCATCACCTGATTTGTGGGAGTTTATGTTTTAAACAGATAGTGGAGATTACTATAACCCCTCTACAAACAGCTGGGCCTAACCAACACACTAAAGCATGTCTCTTGTGGGCCTTTTTAGTACTTTTTACTTATTCATTGAAGCAGAGATCATGACCCAGCTAGTCTGCTGGCTCCTCTTTCCTCTTTTCACTCTCTAAGGTTAATGTCTTAACCATTGGGCTAGAGGGTAGATGAAGGTCAGCATCTCCTCAGATCTGGGGATTACAGTTCTAATTTTATTAAAATACAGCCCATGCTTGGGTGCAAAGGGTCTTTATGCACCAAAACTTATCCTGAAAAAGGACTAGTGCATAGGAGATACACAATTCATTGGCCAAGCACAACCCCTTTCAGCAAGAGGACATAAAGTGGCCTGGAGGCAACAATGCAGTGACTTTACATCAAGGAGAAATCCTGTAGAGCATAAAAGGACAACCTCCACTTCCTGCACACCAGGGGAGGCACTGGTCTCAGCCTCCACATTCTTGTTAGAGAGTGATGTCACCAACTTGGGCACCAGCACACAGGAGTGTCCCGAAGAGTGCAGCAGTTTGTGTGGACTGTGGAGAAAATAAGTGTGACTTCTGTTTGAGTCTCATCCTACAAATACTGAACTGGACACACATCCCCAAAGCTAACCCTTCTCCAGGCTGACCCAGCCCAGCTCCCCCAGCATCTCCTCCCCGGGGGAAGGGGTCCAGCCCCCACTGCCCTCAGAGCCCTCCCCTGCACT
Organism: Nycticryphes semicollaris; assembly: GCA_013400055.1. Lineage (NCBI taxonomy): Eukaryota > Metazoa > Chordata > Aves > Charadriiformes > Rostratulidae > Nycticryphes > Nycticryphes semicollaris. The sequence continues at coordinate 653,728 of VXBJ01001857.1, read as the reverse complement.
TGTTCTATTTTGATTCTTACACTCTTGAGCTTTTCCCCTTGGCAGTGCTGAGGGTCCTTTTCAGCAACATGCAGAGTGTTTTGGGAGCTGAAAAGAAGCTGTGGCACTGAAATAGAATGGTAATGATGCTCATACAGCAGTAGCAGCAGCAGCACAGGAATAGTGGCTCACCTCCCTTCGATTCACATCGTGACTGAGGCTGTAGGTTCCCAGCACCATGAAAGACTTCACCCTGACATTAAATGTTAGGAAGATGGAAAGATCACAGAATAAATGTCATAAATAAATGAAAACCCACTACAAAGCATGAGATATAATTGGAAGTAGAAATCAAAGGTAGGTCAAAGGACAGACAAGGGGAAGCCCCTTCTCTTCTGCACTGAGCAAATGATATGAGAGTGAATTAGCACTTAAAATGGTTTAGGTGATAGAGCAAAAAACAGCCCTAACAAATATCCAGGTCACTAAGGCAGAGATCAGCTTTAGAATAATGTAAAATTTAATTGCATTTGTTACTCCATTTAAAAGATTTCCCAGGTCATATTGTAGAACCTTTACACAAGCACTGAAAACACCTGAAGAAAACTGCTACCTCTGTGTGTGTGCGATGATGGGAGCGGACTTCTGTGTCCCAGGAGTGGGATTCTGAGCCCTTCACATTACATCTTACACCCAGTATTACACTTGCAGATTAAATCGGTTCTGAGCACTGCCCGGAAACCTGACTGTCTGGTAGGCTGCTATGCTAGGTAGAGGTGGGTAAGCTAGCTCCAGCTGCAGAAGGAACCAGCACTACCAGCATCAATGGAGCTCCTCAGTATCTACACACTACACAAGAGGGAAGGACACAGTAGCTGCTCATGTGTAAAACGTGCCTCCTTCTTCAAATATTCTGGTCTCACAGCTCAATAACGGTAGTGTCCTGTCTCACAGCAAGAGATGGTCAGGTAACACTAGGCTGATGTGAATACTGCCACCTATATTACGAGTGGCATGAGTGGCAATATGACAATCAACTGATCAATTGATGATAGCGTGCACTCCAGTGCTCGAACGCCTCAGATAAGCATTGTCCCTGCCAGTCCTTGTCTTTGATCCATTTAATGCCTGGAGGCTAAGACAAACATTATAACCTTCTAGTTCCAAAAAAAAAAAATATTACTAATGTGACTGAGAAGCAATGACACTTGCTTTTTGAAAACTAACTCCACATTCCCTTCCTCTATGGATGAGTCCTCCTTGATGTTAATACACAAATTTTTAAACCAGCTCAGATCACCAAGAAGGAACAATTGATAGGGAAGTGGGGGCATGAAAATCTTTTAGGAAAAATCTTTGAAGGAGATGGAAACAAGCAAGCTCAATGGAGTTTTTGCATAAACATTCCCAAACTTAGTGGTAATTTTGATTAAGCAGAACTTTTATTTCTGAAGGAACTAGCTTAGAAGAAAAACCTCAGAATATGTCTACATTTTCAACTATTCACTCTGCACTACAATAAGAAGCTTTTCGTAACTAACCAGCAGGTTAAGTTGATGAAAGTTGATGATGAGTTTTGATTTCTCTTGGTCTACTGGTCTTTGTCCCATCCTGGGCACCTCTGACACACTTCTTAGATAAAATACGGATATCTGTTATCTCTTCACAGAAATGGAGCTAAATGGCCCCCAGGCTGTCCTAAACTTCCGGACACCACAGTGATTTAAACACAGTGAATTCCTTAAATGTAGCCTGTAGCATGTTGCTCTTCAGTGATACAGGACAGATGAAAGTTAACAGATGCCCAAGATGTATATGGGTTTCTAAATACAATCATCCTCTACTTCAGTTAGCACAGGAAGGATACAGAACTAGACAAAATAATAAACACACATGCCTCTGTTTCCTTCCCCAGATTTTTTTGGAGATGTCAGAATCTTTTTTGTCTTTTCTATCTGAACTGTGTGTGATCTGATGCGGTAGTTGTCCTTTGGATCCTATTTTGAATATTCTTGAATCTCTCTCTCTCTCTCTCTCTCCTGTTTACACAGGCATTTTCTACTTCCTTGGGCAATCCTACTTTGAGAGAAGCATTACATTCTCTCCTGCAAAAAGTCCTCAGGTTTGAAATCACTTTTAGTTATAGGGTTGCAAAATGACATCTAATTCCTTTGTTCTGCCTTGGGGAGAAATTCCACTGCTCTGAGCTCCAGCTGCTTGAAAAGGAGTCAGACAAAACTTAGCCTGGCAAGTTTTAGCTATTGCATTGCCCCATTTAGTTTCCTTTGAATGAGATTTGCTCAGGTTAATGACTTTCCATTATTAGAGTTGTGCCATCATGCCATTGAATTTCAGCCAAATATGGCAGTAGAAAGACTGTAGTGAAGGCACCCAGCGCTACATTCACACTGGAGTTTGAAATCTCACATAGACACTCCTAATTTGAATTACAATTCATATGCTTCGCATAGACTGTCTCCTCTAGTTTTTCATTTTTACTCTTAGTTTGTTTTGTGCCTTTTAAAAGCCCAATCGTTTCCGCAGCAATAAACCCGAGATGGCCATTGCCGTACCTATCTGTTACTAAACTCAAACTCAGTTACCCAGAAATGTTGCAGTCTAATTAAACCTGTGGGTGCTACGCTCCAGAGCTGATCAGGGATGATACTGAGTTCAGGAGCCCAGTACATGATGGGATGACTCAACCCAAGCCAAAAGCTTAGCTAATGGCTAGTGCAGTTTGTATTCGTTTGATCTTTGATAAAGTCTTTCAGATCAATTTTCAATCACATGATGACAGCAAGGCCATTCTAAGCAAAACCAGGTACTTTTTGAAATATGAGATTCTGCAAATCTCAAAAGTAGGTTAATTACTTTGCTTTGGGAGAGGAAGAATACAGATACAATAAACTAGTTATGGCTGAGAGGGAGAGGTCAAAGGGGTAAAATAGATAGAGTACTCTCTTGTAATGATATTTTCCTGCAAAGTTCAACAGTGCATTTTTTTATCATGGCTCTAATACAAGAGCAAAGAAGAGGCATAATCCAGATGACTAGTAGTAACTTTAAAAGGATGTGACACCATGAACTGAATTAGTGTTTTCGTGGTGATCACATTTCTTACTTTGGATTTGTAAAACTATAAAAGTTACTCCAATTATTAACACAATAGTACAGTTTTGTGAACAAATAATCATATTAAATATTGAAAAAACCTCAGTCCAGAAGGGTAAAATCTGCCTTCAAAAGCCAAACAGTTGGAACAGTTTTCAAGTAACTCTGTTGACAGCCTTGTAAAAAAAATTGCTGGAGATAATGATGGATGTTTGCCATTTTACCCATTGCAAATTATCTTACTGCAACACCTTGAGACCCCAGTTGAGATCACAGCACTGAGCTGAAATGACAGTAAAAAAACAACTATCACCCCAAAAACACAGTTCAAATAGAAAATAGCCCGGAAGAAGAAAGGGAGTCACTCAGTGATGTGTGGTAATGAATTCCAACTGTACTTCTCTATCAAGCTACATTCTCTCATTTCTGCTGAAAAAAGCACCCGGTTTTGTGATGTTTCTTCTCTCAAATATCCTACTAGTTTTTTTTTTTTTACAGGTGTTGCTTAATTGTTGTGGTTATTATTATTATTATTATTGTCATTATTGCTGTTGTTGTTGCTGCTGTTTACGGAACTAGCGTATTTATCTTTTTCATACTATAATCAAACCTCAATAGAACATGAGAAACTGCAATACTTTGAGGGAGAAATGAAGGGTGCTGTTTTGAAATGGCAAATATTTTAAACCTTACATTTTAAAAAAATAAAGAAAAATGCTATGTGAAAGTTCACTTTTGCCCAGCAGAAGTATAAAAACAGACACATAAAGCAGAACAATGCATATTTTAGAGCTTTGTCAATAACAAAATAAAAAACCCCCACAACAAGTACAGCTATTTGTAAAGAATAAATAACTGATGACTGGTTTTTTCATATTTTAGATTATTTTAATTTGAAATTATATTTGAAATCCATAAAAATGGCAGAACCAGAAAGGATATACTAGCCATCTCCTCACTGTAGTACAACAGGCTTACTGCGGGCCTGTAATACAATAAACCATTTTTTTTTTTGGGAGGGGGGGAGGGAGTGGTATTTTTAGTAGTAGCCAAACCTATTATTTACAAGTCTGTCTGTGTGTATGCAGAGGCAATACTTCATGTCAAATATATCATGTTAACTAAAACACTTAAATCAATGAAAAAATAAAGAATTTGTCTACTTTTTCAACTATAGCATGTGAAGTGCATACTGGAAACATATTTTGTTTGCTTGTTTGCTTCAGCAGATGTAGTGGAGATAAGAAAAACAGAGCAGAAAGATTAAAGACATCTATGCTACCCTCCCAAGGTCTCTTCTACTGCTCACATTAACTGCTCTGTTAAACTGGCTAAAAATGTTTTAGGAGCTTAATGGAAATGGCTTTTCATAATTGTTCTTCCCTAAACTTCCTCTTACTTGAAGTCCAATTCATCTGGAGTGAGAGGAGATCAGAAACAAGTCATAGGTTAGGGATTAGGAGGTTATCAGGGCACCAGTGGGAGGGTATAATCCTCAACAGAGCCTTGCAGGGGAGGTTTCTTTCTCCCCACTCTATATGATCACACCGAATCCCTTTGGGCTCTCTTTCTGATTTTGCTTGGGCATTTCTGCAGGTCCCATGAGGCAGCTGATTTCTGTGGAAAGGCTCCACAACAGTGTGTCCACCTGACTAATAAACAAATCACAGCAATAAACAAACTACATGGGAAACAATGTAAACAAAAGCAGGAAGTTCCGCTTTTTGTGTGTGTGCGTGTGCAATGACCATGCCTGTAATGTCAGATTAATTTACATGCTTTTGGACATGACAAAGTCTCATTACATTATCTATTCCTGTTCTGTGCAGAAATTAAAAACTACCTGCTTATCTTTACTTTGCATATAGCTGCTTGGCTGATTAAACTCATAAAATCTACCGACTGCAGACTACCAGCGATAAAGCAAAATTCGTGAGTCACAGTTCAAAATACCATTGTTTCAAACTCAAATACGGGATACAAAAACCAGAGGGCATGGAAAGAATGCTTTCATATTACAGGCTCTGTCCTTCGCCTGTGATGTGGCTGTTTTTTTCCAAATCTCAGCAATAAAAAACTGCCCTAAATGGACTCTGGGAATGCCCCTCCCTGACAAGAGTGATGGTACCAGGTTGGATAGGAGACAGGGCTGACACGTAATCAAGATGACTGTTATGAGCCTAGGTGGTTCAGAAAGTAACACAAGAGCTGCTTGCCTAACCTTCACCCCAGACATGCCATATCTGGTACAAAGATCACTGAATTAGTTTTAAATGAGCTTGCTTGGGTGCAGAATCAGCCCTAACATAGAAATGTAGGGTTCCCTGGGCTTCTTACCACTCCACAACTTAAAAAGAAATTAAAAATTATTTGGAATTTGGAAGCAGAAGATCAAGGCCCTTAGCAAAAGACACTGGGAACAAGCTATGATGTGTCTCATCTCAACTGCTAGCGGTGCTAAGTATTATCTTGGATCATGCAATACAGCACAACCAGATGGGATGCGTCACTCTAAGTACACAGTAAAAAGCAAACAAAGGGGATTGGAAAAGGGAGAGAAAGTATGCAGGATCTGACCAGCATCTGTGGTTCTGCTTTCTTGCAAAACTATCAAATGTTGAAATATAAAAGAGAAAAGAAAAAAAAAGCTATATCTTAACTGTAGAAAGAGTAAGAGGTCAGACAGCCCACAACTATGTAGACGTACCAACATCATCCAGGCTTCAGGATATGTATTCCTTCCACCAGTGGGTCATGTCTGGAAAGATTAGACTACCCAAAGTTCTAGCCTTATCAATATTATTATCTCTTTACTGCTTATGCATCAAAAAAACCAGAACATTTTGCTCCTGTTGCAACTTTATTTACCCCAAGGCTTGACTGTGCAGAATGCATTGCAACCCCTATTCAGCACTGACAGACTTGCAAAGGGTCAAATCCTCCAGAAATTCTTGGGGAAACAAAACACATTTTTCTGCTGTTCTTCTCTTTGCCTTTTAGCCACATAGTGTCTCTTCTGCTCCCTATTTTTTCTTGTCCTGTTGTTGACTCAGGCTTGTGCCCTGCCTTCATAAAGCTGTTACCCTCTCATGGCCGTATCTCCTAATACTCTTTATCAGCAACAAACAGAATTTTGCAAGACTCATTCAAACTGTGATAGAAACAATATTAGTTGTCATGCAGGAGTTTAGGAAATTTTCTGCATCAGAGGCAATCTGTGTTGGAGAAGGGAGAATGGTCCTAAATTTTTTGCCATGAATAATTCAATACTTTTACTCCATTTTCTCTGAACTGCCACATTGTGTTTAGCTTTGTTGTTCAGATTAACCATATAAAAACAAACCAATTCTCGGTGGATTAATGAAATCAACCCTACTGAATGAGATGTTCAGACCCTGATCTGTTGTTTTTTCTTAGGATTGTGGAGGGTTTTCCAATGCCTTATGCTGGCTTCTTTTCTGTGCAACATCAGATACTAAAATGCAGTTGGACTGTAAACGCTTTAAGACAGAAATACCCTCCTTCTATGTGACTAATAGAAACTGACCCTGACCCTCAGTCTTCATTTGGCTCCTGTTCCAAAACAGACCATATGAGTAAGGAAAGGACTAGACACACAGCCAGTCATAGGATTAGTAACTTAGTCAGGAAACCCTTCAAAGCAAAGGAAGTCTTGCAAAGGCTAAGTATGAAATACCACATGTGATATCATAACATTCTTAGCTTTTTTAAGACTAAAACTCTTCAAGTAGGATGTGTAGATGGCCCATCAGCACTGAGAATGGAAGTTGTCTACAATCTTCCTTCTATTACTAGCACAGGTGAAGTAGAAGTATGTGGGTGAATCTAATTAAGCTGCTGTCTTTTGTATATAGAAACTCTGAACAGGTGTAAAGAGTACATCGACTCTGTTTTTTTCTTACACCTGAGACTATTCCATCTATCCTCTTAGAACAGCATCTTCTTTCAGTCAGGGCTTTAGCACACAATAACAGCAGAAGCTGTACTGTAGATCAGTTCCAGATATTTGCATAGTGTCATCTGGTCACCAGGATTAAAAAAAAAAAAGTTTTTCTACCATACTCTTGTTTACATTATGCTCAAGATAAACAGAGCTTTTCTCTGCCACTATAGATGGTAGAAAATGCTGGACAGATGAGCAGTTCTAGTTCAGGGACAGTTTGATTGATCTGAGAGTATTTGCCTTGGGAATTGAGACCCTTGCTCTTAGCATTTGGAAATAGTTCTTGAATTTGGAATAGCATCATCTGTTTCCACATAACATCATTCTCCTCATGGGAACCAACAAATTATTTCTGCTTGATCCACAGGTCAGCTCTGAATTTACATAGGTGATGAGACAGGACACATTATTATGCACAAATATCTGCACCTACAAGTCTTCATTATGAAGCAGAAACCAGATGAAAGGTAATATTGTTTCCATTTGAAAAAAAATTACTAATGATTGCTCAAAGGAAATGCAGTGATTTCTGATGAAGTGACTATTTGAGTACATTCTAGAAAGCACCTCTGAACAGTATCTCCAACTACTGTGAGTTTTGAATAAGATTTTAGACTATAATCATCAGATAGACTGTAGTGAGAGTATTCCAGAATACTGTGTATGCAGCATATGTATAATGATTTGCCAGGTAAATTGTTAACATACAGTAATTTCTCTGTCATATAAGGTCAACTGTCCAAACTAATCCAGTTAGTCTAAGGACCTGTTTTCTGTGATACTGGGATAGAGACTGGTTATGCACAGAAAATCTGAGATGGAGAATTCCCATCTTCTGCTTTTCCCCTCCTTTGGTGTTGTACCTGATTAATGGCTAGATGTATTTCAAAGATGCCTACATTTTATGTATATGAGGGATATACAACTGGTAACAGTATGGCAACAGCACATATGACTCTTGAGAGAGTATGTACATGACCCAGACTGCACAAAATTATCTGCCATTACTAACCTATAGGATTGTAACTGGCCCTTTTTACTACAGCTTTTTTTCTAACCATATCACAATGATCCCTACTTGGATCAGTTTTCTCAGCTTGCAACGCCCTGTAGCCTTGTCCTTGTCTTAGAGCACACCTGTCTGATTATACGCAGTATGTTGTTCTTATTTTTATCTTGTAAAAAAAAATCCTCATGTGTACTTATATTTGTACGGATGGAGTACCTACCTATGCTTTTGCTTGGTAGAAAGTTTAATTCTTTAAGCTAAATTATAAATGTAGAGGGATAGAAATAGAGATGAAATAGATGCCCTTTATAAATACTATATCAGAAACAAAAGTGAACTTGCAAAGAAAAATGGATAATGATCGCCAAATAAAAGGGGGTAGTTTTAGACTAGACATAAGGAAGAATATTTTTTACAATGAGGGTGGCAAAATACTGGCACAGGTATCCCAGAGAGGTGATAAATGCCTCATTCCTGAAAACACGCAGAGTCAGGTTGGACCTGTTGGGAACTGCTGGAGAGGGACCACAAAGATGGAAAGGCTGAGGGACTTAGGTCTTTTTAATTTGGAGAAGAGAACACCTACAAATACTTAAAGGGTGGGGTGTCAAGTGGATGGGGTCAATCTTTTTTCAGTGGTGCCCAGTGAGAGGACAAGAGGAACTGGGCACAAACTTGTACATAAGAAGTTCCATCTAAACATGAGGAGGAACTGCTTCACTTTGAGGGGCGCAGAGCTCTGGAACAGGTTGCCCAGAGAGGTGGTGGAGTCTCCATCTCTGGAGTCATTCAAAACCTGCCTGGACACGTTCCTGGGCAACCTGCTCTAGGAGGATCTGCTTTGGCAGGGAGGGTTGGACTAGATGATATCCTGAGGTCCTTTCCAACGCAATATCATTCGGTGATTCTGTGGATGGCAACTAAATGTATCCATCTACAAAAGGCAAGCACCTGGCCTGGTCAGTGGAGGGACACAAGCATCTCTAAAAGATATTCACTATTCACTGTGCTCTAGGTCAGGTGTCCAGCAAAGGAAGTAAGAATGGTATCAGAGAGGCCCTCAGTGGTTAAACACAAAGAGAAATGAATCCTGCCTTCCTGGTCTACTACATTATAAAGCCTCATGGCAACTTCTCCAAAGAGGGTTAGTGTAGGAGAACTCCACCTTCGACAGTAATAAAAAAAAAAAACTCTGAAGATTTTTAATGGCCTATTTACCATTAGAAGTTTGATCCTTCACCACCACAGAAGACAAAGCTCTTTGGTGGTGATATAGGAGAGAAATTGTGTACAAGACGATTAAAGGGAATTGGAAACCAGTGTAGCAAAGCAAGTTGCAGTCAGTGCCAGGGTACAAGGCCGTAGGGCTGAAGGCTGCAAAGACAGAAGGAGGCAGACCAGGAACTATCAGTTAAACAGGCACTGGGTGAGCTCCTTTCTGTTGATCTACACCCTGCTGACTCTGCTGCCTTAGACAAAGTGAAATTTTTCATTCTAGAGTTTTTCATCAGTCTGTCATTAGCTCCCAATTTAACCTACAAACTGTGAAAATGAAGCATCCAAAGCACCCCCAACCCCAGACTTCTAGTTAGGAAATGATTCCTCCCATCATTCCTTACATGAAATTGGCCAATGATATTGCTTAGCATTGTCCCTTTTTAATGACAATTAATAACATAAGGAAACACAACCACAATACATCTGTAACAAACTATATAAAATTGTTTGCATAGTTGTAGCCCTGATAAACATGGATTCACTTTACTGAACATATATATATTTATCAGAGTGTTTCCAATGCTTTTCTTCTAATGGATGTTTTCTCAAGCCTCTACTTTTGTTGAACCCTTACTAAATTACTCATCCTCCTTGATTCAATTAAAAACATTTGTACAGTCTAATTTTAGAGATTTTTAAGTTTTCTTCTTCTTCTGTGGGGAACTCCTGCTTCAGCCATAATCAAACTCACTTGCTGCAGCCAGGTTGATGGTAAGTGTGCAAAGTAAATCTGTTACAGCCTTCACATGGGATCAACAAGAAACCTGGATCTCCTTTCTATACGTTTTTTTTTTTTCCTTTAGGAAAGCCACTCTGCAAAATATCAGGTTTTTGGGGTTTCTTTAAGGCTGCTCTTCAAAACAAAAACAAAGTGAAAAGGAATGCTCAAAAGTTAATGTGAGCCATATTTCCACATTTTTGATGAGACCAGCCATTTCCTCACAAATGAAGTTCTGCAATTTCCTCAAGCTTTGGCCCTCATTCCTCAGAAGCAACAGTTTCCCCTGTGGAAAAATCAGTTATTAGGCTGGATTTCACCATTAGATAAAATTTGGTAAAATTTGATTCTTCAAATCCGGTCCCTGAAGAAATCATTTACAAGTAAGTGTAAAAGTACAGATAGAGATGAGCCCAAATTGCTAAAAAAGTCACTTCATTCCACACATGCAATCCCCTTTTCTTTGCATTTCTGTTTGTATGGATTTAAACTCTCATGCCCTTGCAGAGTCAAAGTCCTGCTGCCTGCAAGGTTTATACCTAACACAAGCATTCCCAAGGGAATGGTAGGACAAAAGCCTGGGATAGGACTCTCTGGTGTGCTATGGTTGATCCTTCCCTATTCCCCACTCCCCTTTCTTTCTTTTGGCTACTGTGCTAACAATTGCTGCATACTATCTCTAAAGATAAATGTCTGCTGTAAGTGGAGGGGCAAAAAGTGAGCTTGTCCATATCTAAGGGAAGGAAAGAATATAAATTAAGTCCTGTCAGCCCTGCAAAAACAAAAAAAAAAAAAAGAAAAAAACCCCACAAATTAGCAACAATTCTCCATGTAAACTAGCAGCTGAGTGGGCATCAGGCTGACCCAGTCAGACTTCTTGCTTTATCAATAAATTGCATTATCTCTGCCTTGATTATTTCCACTACAGAGGGTATCTGCAAGGTTATCAAGACCCAAGTGACTTAATAAAATCACAAAAAGATACAGCTGATAATTGTTTTCTGACAGGTTTATGTCCGCAACTGATGCGTCTTTTAAGGGTTTGATATTTTTGCAGCAAGTCTAAGGAGAAACATACGCTGTGTTTTATCACGTGAGGAGTCTAGGGTGGTGTGGAGAATAAGCAGAGGGGGAGGTGGGATTGATTTGAAGCATGGAAGCCCCTTCTTGTCACTCAGCCTTTAGAGCTTCTTAGTGCCTTGTTAAATGTACTGATAAATGCATATCTCCGTGAAGCTCCAGGAGGACTACTTCATGTTAGGAGATTTTATTTTCCACATTGCCCTTTAGACAAGAGCAATCTGATTTCTGAACCTACACAAAAGCCTCACCATGCTTTGTGGGTGTATTGATCTGGCAGCCCTACAGCAGCTGCGAGCTCAAATGTCTGTCCTGCCGGCATAATCAGAAACATGCTACATACGGGATGCAGCAAGCTTCAAGAGCTTAACAAGCCAGACAGGGGGCCTGTCAATTCCTTTCAGGGCTAACAGCAGGGTAAAAAATCAGTATACATGGGGAACTATCAAAGCTACTGCAGCAAAAAAGAGACGAGGAAACGACTAAAGAAAATTAAAAACCACAAGAAAATCACTGGAAGATACACAGCAACAGATTATTCACCCATCGTGCAGATATGTTAGCATTACAGTATCCACGCAAATCCAGTATGCAGCCCAGTTACAGTCCCAAACCCAAAAACCTCCTTTCAAAATGTCTGGGTGACATCATTGTAATATGTTTACCTTTCTCATATTTTCCAGCAGTCGTGAAGCCCTCCTGTGTTGAGCAAAGCTTTTTATGGTAGGAAAGAATCTGCTTTGTTATTCTTAATGCTTTTCAAGCATCTTTCATCACAATAGAGCATCACACTTTTGGCTTGTGGATACGTTTATATATTATTTTTATCTTGTTTTCAGTACATACACGTTTCCTCCTAATGGATTTCTGGTAAATGTATGAGCTGACTTTCCGCAGTTCACATCTTGATACAACACTAGTACCTGACATTTTCTAAAGTGATGGGTTTTGTTCAGGCAATAACACAGTGCACAAAAGAAAGGTAATACCGGTGGTTTATAGCATGTGGACTTGGCTTTGAGATTAGTAAGATATTAACATATGGTCTATTCTTGCAAATGCTCACACACAGAGCGCCTTCAGGCGTGCGAGGAAGTACAACGAACTGTGCTTCCTTCACATGACTTTGCAGAATGCCTCTCAGTTTTCTTTTTCCGGAAACATACCACAGAGATAGAGGCTGAAAGCCTGTCTGTGCCGCTCAGCATTAACACTGCTGGAACACTGAAGTGTGCTTTTGCTTGATCCCTATGCTTGTTATTTGTGAATCATGTAAAAGGTAGTGTTATCTCAGTTCTGCTTTCTCTTCTGGTATGTGAGTTTTCTAAGTGTTCACTAAGTATGCTTTGTTAGGTAGCTACCCTCACTACACTTTCATAATGCTCAGAATCAATCAGACTTCTAAAAGAGTTTCTGTTTGTCTTTCTTTCATGTAGTTAAATGTAGAAACTACCTTCATAATTTTTAATTAATGAAAATGAAGATTCAGAGGACAATTAAATTTAAACTGACAGTGGAAACAAGTAGCCCTAACCACAGTAGTAACATCTGGAAACAAATAATTATCATTTTTGGTACCTGTGCAATTTCCACAGAAAGTACCTACTGTGAAAATCCTCAGTAATGTATCACCCTCCTCTGATGGCTGGGTGATAGAAAGCATTCATTAACAGGAACATTGGATCTTATTAATCCAGCAGCATCAAGATGAATCAGACCTGATGATGTACTACAAATACTTCATTCCACTATCTTTGCTTTGGTAATTAAAAATATAGAAATGTAGACGCATCAAGCAATTTGAAAGACAGATGTATTCACCACACAGCTAAATAAACTGTTCACATATTCATAGAATAACCTACCTTCCCTCCAAAAGATAGATATGAGTTATTTTAAAATGTATTTTCAAGTCTTGTGTGTCAAAATTGTGGCTGTCAGCCACAAAGCTCTTCTGAGTTAACAGAGCCTTGTCCAGTAAGCTTCAGAACCTATAAAGTCAAATCACTAAACCTTTCTGTTCTCTGGTTACTCAGCCGGAAAATATGGCCACTATTAAAGACTTTAATGGCTAAGGCATGGGTAAGGCAGAGGGCTCCAGAGCTCCTTGGGTCCTTGCTTAGGAACTACCATATCTAGAACTAATTAAGGTATCCCTGACCAAAACACGTGTGCCTTTTCTTCACTTTTTTTGTACCTCAGAAGTTAGATATGACAATCACTTCTTCCAGCCAAGAGCTAGAGAAGGGTAGCAAAACTATGAGATTTCTTCATACCTTTGGTATAAGAGAACTCACAACCTAGGGCAAATAGGGTCTGCCTCCAAAGATGAATCTGTATGCCTTCATCAACTCAGTATGGAAGTCAGACACTTGCTTCAGGTCAACTGCTTCATGAGACATCAAAAATTCAGGTGGACTTGATCTCATTCCAAGTTCTACTTTACCTCTGCTAATGGAAAAGTAGCATTAGCTACAGCAAAAAACCCAACTTTCTTGTTTTACATAGTGTCACTCATCCCCATACTACATTTAGATTTTGGTCAGAGCTTTCTTACTGCAAAAGTATATGAAACGCCAGTTCAGAGTCAGGCATGGTTGAGTTGCTGATGGACAGATAAACTGTGCTGAGTTGTCTTCTGTCTCATGAGACTGGAGTACAAGTAGCAGTAGGTAGAGCTAATGGAGGGATGGCTCCAGCCCTCTCGCTTTTTCCATTTCCCTCTGCTTAGCCTGAACCAATGCAATTGCAATAGCTCCCTATTTACTTAACATGCTATTTCATCTGTCTCTTCTCCTTTTCTGTTCCTCTCACTGCATTTAATCTCTCACTACACGTTGAAATCACCAGGTCATTGAGAGGAGGATTGATATTTATTTTGTGTCTTTAACATCTAGTACTCTGAGGTGTTAGATTGGATCTATAAGCACTTTCAAAAAACAAGCAAATAATATAGTGCCTTTTGAGCAATTACTGTGGCAATGTTAATATGTATTTGCCCCATTGAACAAAATTATGCTTGCAGAGCAAATGCAGTTCACTTTGTAACGCGAATCATGGTAAATCAAACTAAGAGGAGATGAATATTTCAACTTGGCTACTCTTAGTGACTCAAAACAACTTAAGTCTGCTCAGCTTTCACTACAGTTGCTGGAAATTATTCTTCGCAAATTATATGTCGCTTTCTACCTCTTCAGTTCTCTCATACTACTGAAATACCATTGATCCCAGTGCAGTCTGTAACAATGAAGGCTCAGTTGCACTGTACTGACACAGATCTCTTACTCTAATCAGGAATTAAAACCTATAGCAACCTGATTACCCTCAATAACAGTATATATCTTTATGTGTAAGAATTGTTTTAAAGATCTGACCTAGATCTAGAATTCGGCTCTAATATTTAAGGAGCAATTTAAAATCTTGAAATCAAGGAGATCTTACAAATCATTGAGAAACGAAATGCCTGTGTCCTAGATAATAACTTAATAAAACAATTGGGATTTTGTTTTTTCAATTTGATACTCTCGGGAAAGAGTTGCATTTGGGACCGTGTAAACTGGGAAAATTCATGGGCTGGTCCCATTTGTGGGGCCTCGCTTCACACCTGTGAAGGCAGCTGTAGCAAGAGATTGTCTTTAGATTCAAACACAGGTTTGGCACTCGTATTGCCTAATACTTCAAGCAACTAGATCTAAAACATCACATGAGAGAACACTGTGACTGGATCCATTTATGACAGTGGCTACAAATATCTAAATAGCATAAAAAAGAGTGATGAATGAACTTCTCTATTTTGCTATGACCATCCAAGGTATATAAATGTGAAGGCAGTGAAAAAGATTTATTCAACAATATTTTCTTTAAGTGATACCTTTAGCACATACCTTCAATACAATAAAGTCACTGCCCACTAAATCTGTTCTAAATCTTGTTATGCAGTGATCTGCAGATACAAATCTACCCAAAAGTATGCGATCACCCTTTTAAATGACAGGCATTCACAAAGAGAGAGCATGCTTTATTTCCTCTTTATTCCTTCCCTAGACCAGGGAAAGCACTTCTAAAAGGAAAAGGTAAAAATATTTATTTGATTCACTAGGATTTAAATGGTTTTCCAGGAGAACAGTTTCCAATTACTATTATCTGTTTGCGGAAATGGGACTGTCATTCAGGGGATGCCCATGATTTCAATCAAAACTCCAATAGTGACTAAGAAATAAAGGACTTCTAAGGAAAACACTGATATCCTGGGCTAGCCAGTTGCCCTTCAGACCCTGTGTTAGCTTTATACCTGGTTGTTGTTATCTAGGCTTTTTTTTGTTGTTGTTCAGATCTCAGCATCTGTTATGTCTCTGCACAAGCACATATTAAACTTGTACTCTTACAATATAAAAGATTCAAAGATTCATGCCTTCCAGAGCATTCTCAATGTTATGCCTTGGATGCATACAAATTATCAGACAGAGATGAAGATTGTGCTCTTAAGTCTTTGACAGTTTTTATCAAGGACTCCCAGATCAGCAGAGTTCAGAGTTGCTTTTTCTTTGCCAAATTTAGGACCTGGTCACAACTGCTTATAACCAATTACAACCCATCAGTTAGGTCATACCTTTTAGGTAGTGGCAGCTGATATGAATAGAATTAATCTAAGTTCTGCCCCTTGGGTGCTATCCCTGAAGACTTCAGTGAGAACTTGACAGATCCATTAGTTAAAAGTGCAGCCGCGGCTTCTTAATATCATTTTGGCTTATTAATTAATGAACCATGTAAATCACGTTCAATATCATGATGAGTTAGCCTCAGATCAAATAAGTATGGAGGTCAAGAAGGAAGGTGAATAAGCTTGAGGGTTTTGTAGATTTTGACTGTATAGGCTTTTTCTTCTTCTTCGACACACCTGACTGGTTCATGCAGCCAGCACTGGCAGGGCTGTCTGCATTAACATGGAAATAGCATGAATCTCTCCTCACCTCAGAGAACAGCTGAGAATGACCCCTGGAACAACCTGCAGAAATAGCATTATCAGAAACCACTTTTTTCTTCTTTAAAGATAGCAGAAGGATTATTGTGTGTCTGATCACTGGGTCTCAGAGGGGATCCAACAAGAAGAAAATTTTCTCCCTGGGCTATTTGCTCAGTCTGAAAACCTAAAAAACCATGGAGTTGACATAGCATACTCTTTAGTCATACAGAAAGGGAAAAAAAAAAGGCAATAAGCACATCCATCCCAGACAGGAATACCATCCTTATGTATTGCAAAGGACTCAAAGCTAATAGATTTATCAGGGAATGCCACTAGTGAGCAACAGACTCCTTCCCCCAGTCTAAAAGACAGAAATTAAAAATAAAGCCACAGGAGAAAAAAAAATTAAAAAATTAAGAAGTACAGATGGCAAATTTTCAGATAAATTGCAACAAAGGCTTCTAGGGTTGTCACAAGTACAGCACAAGAAACTACGAAGAGCTCTGAAAGGGTCACATGGTTGAAGGTATCTCCAAGGACGATCTGTCCTTCATCCCACTGCAGCTGGAGGGACACAAGGAGAAGGCAGCACCCCTGCAAGGGAGGCTGCTAGTTCCCAAAACGTCTCTTGCCCAAGAGGCTTCTTACACCCTGGCTCTCCTTTACACTGGAAAATTTCTTCTGGCCAGAACAGACTGTGGAGCCAAAAAGAGGACATTACAGGAGTATGCAAAGCAGAAGCACCTTCACTTGTCACAAGCAAAGATGAACCAAGTGGATAGAAACAGCCATGTAGGCTGTTGTGTCAATTTTTGTTTTCCCTGAATGCATCATCTAATAAATATTTTCCTGCAGTCTGTCTCTTACTGTGTTCTGTCTGGGCATCTTCAGAGTACACAAGTGCAGGTGCTGATCATGACTCTCGGCTGTGGTGTGACCCCCATCAGCACCAGGGCATTGCAGTGAAGGCCAGGGGAGGGAGGGTCACATCACTTTATCCCCTGTCAGTGATATCCCCAGCAAGGTCATACCTGACATATCATTAGCTAAGTTAGCCTCTACGTAATGTAAGCTTGACTCCTTAGTCTCAAGCCATTCAACAGGGCTATTTCACTAGTCTAAATATCTCAACCTTTTTTCTGGGGTTTGGAGGGTTTTTTTGAGAGAGAGAAGAAGGGGTTGAATAACCAGACTGGTAGCAAAAACACTGAGCTCCTATACTACCTTTGCCAACTTGTTACGTGACTGACAGCATGTCATTGCCCTTTTTTGTCTTGGTTATCTTCTCGTATTTGAGGATAACAATAGTTCAAGTGTCTTTGAGAGACTAAATTTGCTAATGTCCTGAGCCAAAGCCCATTGAAGTAAATGGAAAAGCTCTCAATTACGTTGAAGGACTTCAGGCCAGATCCTTCTTATTCAGCTTTATAAGAAGCATTTGAAAATCCTTTAAACAGTGCCATATGTGTGCAAAGGTATTGGTTATTACAGGACTGAGGAGCAAATGTTTCAACTGATGCAAGTACACATGAATAATACCTTTTCCCAGTCTCATTTTCAGCAATCTTTGCTCTGTCTGAAAAAAAACACTAGGTAATACAAATAATGTCAAGACTCACAATTGCCTCCAATACTATATCAGACAAAGCATTCATTCTGTTAACCACAGACTTCTTTTAATTTGCCAAAGCTGCAGATTTGGGCAGATCTTACAGTATTGCAGTCATGTGCAATAGTTGTCATTCTTTAGCAGTTTATCGTCGGTCTTTAAACCTTTGTGACAGGTTTCAGTTGATTGACAGCTTGTAGGCCAGGGTGCCACAAACAGGTTTTAAAGCTCCAAGACAGACCTAATTTTTTCTAATAAGATTAGATGCTCCAGTTCAAGACTGCCCTATGAATAAAAAAAACCATCATTTATATTGGTCCATCTACTGTTATGCTCTACAGAGACTGACAAACTTTACTGAAGCTCTGGACTGAGGACAACAGTCTCTTAGATCTGTTGAGAGCCTTTATGGTCACAAGGATCAATCTAATTTCAAGGTCAGAGGCTTTATTGAAGTCAGGTAATTTGGTACAGAAGCTCAGCAACAAACAGACATGCAACAGAGAGAAAGCACCAGCGTTGGTAGGGATGATGGTGTTTATTCTATTCAGGCCACAGACTTGGCAGTTCACATTGAATAGCACAAATACAGGTTGGGTGGAGAAGGGATTGAGAACATCCCTGAGGAGAAGGACTTGGGCATATTGGTGGATGAGAAGCTCAATATGAGTTGACAATGTGCACTGGCAGCCCAGAAAGCCAACCGCATGCTGGGCTGCATCAAAAGAAGTGTGGCCAGTAGATCAAGGGAGGCAATTCTGCCTCTCTACTCCGCTCTGGTGAGGTCCCACCTGGAGTCCTGTGTCCAGCTTTGGATTCCCCAGCACAGGAAGGACATGGATCTGTTGGAACGGGTCCAGTGGAAGACCATGAAGATGATCAGAGGGCTGGAGCACCTCTCCTATGAAGACAGGCTGAGAGAGTTGGGGATGTTCAGCCTGGAGAAGAGAAGGCTCTGGGAAGACCTTATAAAGGCCTTCCAGTACCTGAGGGGAGCCTATAGGAGAGATGGGGAGGGACTCTTTATCAGGGAGTGGAGAGATAGGACAAAGGGCAGCAGTTTTAAACTGAAA
This sequence comes from Nycticryphes semicollaris, assembly GCA_013400055.1. Taxonomy (NCBI): domain Eukaryota; kingdom Metazoa; phylum Chordata; class Aves; order Charadriiformes; family Rostratulidae; genus Nycticryphes; species Nycticryphes semicollaris. Next base: position 634,941 of record VXBJ01001857.1, on the reverse strand, counting down.
GAAGGGAGATTTAGACCAGATCTTAGGAAGAAATTCTTTAATGTGAGGGTGGTGAGACACTGGAACAGGTTGCCCAGAGATGTGGATGCCCCTTCCCTGGAAGTGTTCAAGACCAGGCTGGATGAAGCTTTGAGCAACCTGGTCTAGTGGGAGTTGTCCCTGCTCATGGCAGGGGGGTTGGAACTCAATCATCTTTAATGTCCTTTCCAACTCTAACCATTCTATGATTCTATGGTTTATGGTTCTATGAATAAAACGAAAAGGAAAAGGGAGAAAGATGCCATTTAGAAGCACTTGAAAATGGCTAGCATTAAAATCCTGGGCTATGTGATATTTCTCAAATGAAATTATTTTTGGAGGGAAAAAAAAGTACAATCAGTGACCCTAAACCATGTAGATACAATCAAATTATTCACTTAAGTTATTGACTGCATTAAATAAAATTAAGTCAAATGTGTCAGTGTTTTCTACAAAAGGGCATCCTGTTTCTTCAGTATGTAATAACTTTGTGGCAAACTTTACCTCATTGTTATTAGAAATCTTCAAAATCTTCTTGAAAATATTTTAAAACACCATAACAAAGCACTTTCTGTTGAAGTGCAATGTTTTATTCAGAAGAGCTTGCTTGTCCCTCTGCATTTTCAAAATGATCAACAAATTAGAAAACAAAGCAAAAACTATCATTCATCTGGTCCTAATAAAATAATTGCTTAACAGAGTTGCGCTCGAGGGTTTGGAGTCTCCTGCAGTTACAGAGTATAAAAAGAGAGAAAGTGGGAAAGATAAGGTTTCAGGGGAACTCTAACCCAATAACGCAGACATTTTGCAGGCAGTAAATGCTGAAGTATTATCATAGTAATTGACATCACAAAAGCTCCAAGCTAAATATATTGATTGCCAAGGTCAGCATTTTAGGCAGCAACAGCAGATATACTCATCCATTAGCCCTGAAATATTGATTTCAGTCAAGAAAATAGAAGCCAGAAAAAGGAAAATACTTGAGCAATAAAATGATCTTTCTCTATCTTTGTCTTCCAGACATGGGAACAGAAACCCTGTTAAGAGTATGTCAGCACTTATAGGATTGCCGAAGACTCACATGGATTTCCCATTCCTCAGCCTATTCAACATGCATTTGTATTCAAAATGGCTAAAACCAGACCACTTCAAATGTAGAAAACAGAAAACAGACAAGGGCATAGCTCTGGCTCTATCTTGCTTGATAGAGCAGGAGCTATCTCAAAACTGCAAGTTCTCTTCTTAATACCATTAGAGAAGGTACAAAGAAAGTGCTTTGTAAATGAAACCTGGTAAATGCCAAATGCTTAATTACATAGCCAATGCCAACCATCAGGAAAGTCTCCCAAGGCTAGAAACTTTCTGAAAAATTGCTTTCTGAGCGATTATTGCCTCAGGTTTTTAAGCTGTATTAGTTAAAATGAAAACCAGTGTGATGAACCACAATAAACTAGATTTTATAAATCTCGACAGAAGTGAAATGCTTTCCCAAACACTTAATTCACAGCATCTATTTTTTTTAAGCTACATAATTGCCCATGCCTTATTTGGCTATGTGTGTGACTAAATGTTGTTTAATGCTAACTTATATCGCTGGGTAAAACTATGTTGTAAAAAGGTGCTTTATGAGGATGACTATAATTATTTTCTAAATCCATATCTAGAAGTCAGTGGTAAGCATCATTCTCAGACTAACTGACTCTCCAGGGGTATGATTTTTTATTTTTTTTTTGCCTTTAATAACATTCCTTGTTCCCTGCTAGAAATACTTTGTGCTTTTTTTTTCTGTCACAAGGCAAATTTTCAGGAGGAATGCAGCAAGGAATGAATGGAGCCTCAGTAATTGCTATATGCTTATGGGCTTAGTGGCCAAACTAGCAGGCAGGTAAGTACACTATGTGAATTTGAAGAAATAGCTGGCATCTGACAAATAAAACCTTGCAGCAAGAACTGTAGCAGCCATAACTACAGCAAGCAGTGCAAAACTGAAAAGTGATGGTTATATCCCAGGGATCTTGGAACACATAACAAAATCGAGCATGGGTGGAAGCAAAATTGCTGCCTTTCATTCTGAGGGTATAGTAAGAAAAGGTAGAACATTAAGTGGTTATAGAAAGTAATAAAGAGCTTGACTTGACTATTTTTGGTCCCAGGATTTATGTCTGTAAATTATCTGCTGGGACTACAACAATATGCACATTACATGATTGTTTACTCTGATCCAATCACAAAATTAGTCCTGCTTCAACATGCTCGTGTACCATTGCATTACAGCCGGGAAGCTTTCATTGTAGAGGGACATATATAAGTCTTACATTTATGTGTTCTCTCTTTCTTCCTGTAAGCTTCCATTGTATGTTAGCAGACTACATATTCACAATGCAGATATAGCTATTTCCTGGAGAAGAACGCAACAAGCTCAGTATGACCACGACTTGGGCAGCAATACAGGGAGGAAATTTTTGCCAAGAACACCAGGAAAAAGCACCACGGGAACCATTAGTTTACTAGACGAAAAAAACATTGTTTCTGTGAATGACCAATGCAAGGAAACACTGAAACATATTCCTCTATCAGTTTATTCCCTTGGGAAAGTGAGAGAGTGAAGCCACTTGGATAAGCAGTTCCAGAGCTCCCAATGTATCTGAGTCTGTCGTTTAGAATTTACTTATTTAGGAGAGGAGGGAGAGTGAGGTAGAGGAGACATTACTAAATCCTCTTTTTTTCAGAGGACGTCAAGCTTCAGCGCAATGGTAGAAAGAAAAGAATAAACTGAAGATGCTGTCTACAGGGATGGGCACAAGCAGCTCTGTGTCTGCTCTACCTGTGCACCAAAGCAGCCAGGTGCAAGGCAAGGATGGTCTGTGCAGTCCCAGTGCCTACACGTGGAGCTGGCTTAGAGCAGGGGTAGAAAAAAACATACAACAGCACTCATTCATGTGCTGAGGTCCAGTTGCAACTGGCAGCAAGTTGCAGCACCTGGTGCAGAGCTGCAGCTACGGCAGGAGAGCAAAGCAGGCTTTACAATGATTCAGCCTGGGACACCAGGCTAATCACCAGACTTAATTTCATCCTTCCTCAGGGCCAGGGCACACCTGCTGACCCTGGAGACCAGTGCTCACATTATCAGAATATGATATAAAGAGGAGGGAAATTTATGGGTTCTTTAATTTCAAAAGGCTGTAGTTCAGGCTTTTNAAAATAAAATAAAATAAAATTTTTCTCTGGTCCTTAGTAATCACATTCGCAGCAGTGAGACAACTGCTGCCAACTGCTCTGGCTAAAATACAGCTCCCTCTCACCCATGAAAAAGTGGTGATTTTTCAAAACCAATTTCTAAGAAGGAATTTGAAAATAAAGTGTGACAGATCAATAATTAAAACAGGATCACTGCCTTACAACACTGATCCCCAACATGAGCAAGCAAAAAACAGCAAAAGAAAACTGGCCATCTGCCTTAGCTGACCTACATGTTTAATCCAAAAGAGAAGCCCCTTGATACATAATGCTACAGTGATTTTTTATTATTATTATAATGTAATCTCTATTATGTATCGATTTCCTATGCAACTGGCCAGACTCCATATGAAGGAGTCAGGACCGCTGCTTGTTATGGAGGGTCAGCAGTTTTTGGCTTCCCTTCTCTCCAATGCTCTTAGATGAGAAAAAGCTATCCAAAGTTACTGTTGTTTCCATTTTTATACTGCCTATCATGGGCCAATATAATCCTGTGAAAATCATCCACCAGTTTCACAGCAGACACTCAGATGACTTTGCTTATACTTTCCAAGTGTACATTTTCATAAAGGAGAGGAAAATTTCATGTACTGCACAGAAATTCAAATTACCAACAGCCAGAAACTAGCTGCCCTCTTTTACTAAATTATCTAGCATACATGAGGTTTAGCAGTTCAGATCAGGTGAAAAAATGTCTTACAAGACAATTCATAAGTACTTCACCTTCAGAAAAACTTTAGGAGAATGTTTTACCACTTCCCATTTCTCAGAGAGTCAGTCTAGATAAACAACATAACCATCAGCAGTATTTGCAAGTGAGACAAGTGACAAATGATTAAACATTTAATGCCTTTAAATTGGAGCAATTTCCTTCAAGAGGAGAGAACATTCACTTCCCTGGAGCAATTGCCTTAAACAAAAAGCTCAACTTTATCAATATCATAAATTTATTCTACCTCTAACTGACTGCAAGGTAACTAGAATTAGTGGAGCCCATAGCCTAATTTCATCAGGTACATATTAAACCAACTTTTGAGGACAGAAATATAAAATTCGATTAATTTTGTACACATCAGAGCAGTCTGAAAGTCCCAGAAATCTTGTCTCTACTATCCATCAGAGTCCTGGCTGGCTAAAGTCTCACAGAGGCTTATGGATGTTTTACTCTCTGCTTTCATGTCCTGCTCTAAACTAAATGTTATCCAACAATCTGAAAGTCTTTTGTACAGGAGAAAAAAAAAAAAAAAAAAAAAAAGGAAAAAATTACTTAAAGCTGAGTGAATGACAAATTTTGGAACTGAATGAAATTAAAATCTAATATGCAGCCTGAGAAGCTGCAGGTTGGTCTGCCTCTGGGGTGGACAGGGAAGAACAAACATCCTTTGAGAAAGACTCCTGTGGAGGTTCAAGGACACTTGAGGAACACGCAAGTACTGGAGGAAGGAATTGTGCAGAAAGCACTCCTAGTAACCACAGATTTAGCTTTTTAGAGGTACAAATGTGAGAACAAAAAGGCTGGGCTCCTGCCTGTTAAAAGAGATAATTTCTGGTCAGTACTTGCAAAGAGATTTTGAGGTTATCACTCACATATAATGCACGTCCTCTACAAATATTAGCAAACATCTGCATATTTTTGGCAGTCATTATGGACATTGAGCTCCCATTCCTGGTTTAGAATAAATGCTAAGCACATATTGAAAAAATACCACATGTAATTTGGGAAACAAACCAATGTGTTTTCAGACATACATACCACAAACATACTATGACTGCAAATCCAAACACATTTGCAAATAGTCACTATATAGATGTGGATATTGATTCCTAAACTCTACTTCGCTAGACCAGACTCTGTTGAGGCTAAAGAGGCTGCATTAATATTTGGGGAAAGCTTAACTCAATTCTTTTAAAGGACCAGCCCATGCTGTTACAGCACTTAAAGAACAACCTAATCATAACCAGGCTGTTATTCACAGAAAACAAACATCCCTTTCCTGCCATCAAATGTGAGCAGTTCTCTCCTCTTGCACAAAAGTGTCATCCATCAGCCAGATCTAGGAGCAACTTAACACTGAGTACTCTGGTCTGGTACCCCTTCCACAGCTAAAACAGATCAGGAATTGAAAAAGAAAAACCCAAAGAAACAGAAAAGGTACTTGAACTGTCAGAGGACAATTCACATCTAGCCACAGGAATTTCTCTGCTGACCCCCTCAGACCGACCTAAATAATTCATTTCCATAAGTGTAATGTCACTGCACATCAAACACACTACAGTTCCAGGAACTAGGCTAATTCTTTCCACACTGCCCTTCTGCATCAATCCCATTAGCTTTCCAGCACATCAGGTCTCAAGTGCAAGGGATGAGTACTTGTGCATTACTGGGAGTCTGTGTCCACGATCCCCAACAAACCGGAATCTCACAGTCTCTGGGAGTATGTATGTTTGCTAATCCATTCTGGACTGCCTCTCTTTTGTTTTACACCCAAATATGATACTCCCGTGGAAACTGGATTAGTAGGAAAACACCTTTTGTAAAGGAATTCAATAATTCCAATCAAGGAATAATCCTTAGGAAAAGAGAAAGCTGCAGAAACAAAGATTATATTTGGTTAGGGGGGTTATGGTGCAATATTAATCTACAAATTCATGTTTCCTTGTGTCAAATTAATAAAAAATAGCAATTAATATTTTGCTAAGTACTGAACTATAGAGTCTTGCACAGAAATACTGGGAAGCTGGTTGGTCCCCACATAAAAATTATGATGATTTGTGCAACACACTAGGATGGTATTTTAATACCAACAATATAAGCTAGAGTACCTGACCCAGAATCTATCTCTTTAAGTGGAATGACTTAACCTTTCTCCCAAAAGGTTTTGACCTTGAAAGGCTGAGGGACTAGGGTCTTTTTACTCTGGAGAAGTCTGAGAGGGGGGATCTGATCAATGCTTATAAATACTTAAAGGCTGGGTGTCAAGAGGAAGGGGCCAGTCTTTTTTCAGCGGTGCCCAGTGAGACAACAAGAGGAAATGGGCACAAGCTTGAACATAAGAAGTTCCATCTAAACATGAGGAGGAACTTCTTCACTTTGAGGGTCACAGAGCACTGGAACAGGCTGCCCAGAGAGGTGGTGGAGTCTCCATTTCTGGAGTCATTCAAAACCTGCCTAGACAAGTTCCTGTGCAACCTGCTCTAGGAGGATCTGCATTGGCAGGGGGGTTAGAGTAGATGTTCTCCAGAGGTCCCTTCCAACCTCATAACATTCTGTGACTTCTGTGACAATTTATTGGCCCTTAGGTTGAACTTCAACCCAGCTGACAAGCAACCAGATAACTACATTGTTATTTCTGGTGACTGTACTATGTTAAATCGATATTTAAAAAAAAAACCAAACCCATATGAAAATTTCTAGCAGTACATATAGTATGTTAATCCCATGCTGGCAAAATTAACCAGCTCCAGTATAACCGAGTTTAACACGACTTCGTATAAGAGAGTGGTATCTTCTTGATTCTATTATAATATAAATACAGGTAAGCATCTGATCACAACATTTTATACAGCCTTTGTAGTAGCACAAGTACTGAGTTCTGCTCATTCTGCTATTCTCCCAAATAAAATAATTTTCTTTTTATTTCCATTTTCCTCCTGCAGACAAGATTCTGGAACATGGGCTTCCTCTGCCCTGAACAGCACCATTGGCAAACTATGCCACCTCTCCAGGTCTGCTTCTGAACACCTGCAATTCCAGATACAACAAATTGCATCCGCGAATTTGCCAGGATCCTTACAGTTCCAAGAATCTCATCAGCAAGAAGATTGAGGAAATATTTTAAGAAACTGGAAAAGAAAAGAAAAGAAAAGCAAAATGATGTGCAGAGAAAGACAGGCTCTGGGATAGATGTGAAATGGATCTCAAGCATCGTGATAATGAATAGCACAACACCTAGCGCTCAGGCACCTGGCCCCAGGAGCAGCAGCCTCAGTCTTGACTCAGATGTTTATTGTTTGACACAACGTGAGGAACAGGAGGTACCTGGGAACGTGACTCAGCTGTGAAGATTGTGTTAACAGTTTTTAATTAGATTTTCTTTTTCAAAACAACTTCTTTGCATGCTGGTGCAAGGAAAAGATAAAGCTGTCTTTTTTTCTAATGGATTGAAAGCATATCTCTCCTGGAGATGAATGAAATTCAGCATTTCTGAACATCACAAATGAGCTACATTTTTATACTAATTAAGTAGGAAGCCCTCAGCATGACATTATAGCACTAGTCTTATCCCTTTTCCCTGGTGTGGCCCACTCAGTTACAGGGTTAGAAGAAGAGCTCATAAACCCAGGTCATTCACGACATGCCTGCTAGCACCACACACGCCTCTGTATCTGGAGGTGTGAGCCGTTGCTGTGCTTGTGTCACCTTACTGTCTGTCAGAGATGGATGCCAGTAACCAACAACTGAAAGCCAGCGAACAAAGCTTTGCAGAGCTCTTTATTGCTGTGCTGAATGGGGCACGGGGGTAAAATGAGAGAGAGGGTATTGTAGTGATCAGAGATCATTCTGGAGATTTGAAGATCATACAGTTCATGAAAGAGCTGTAAGTTATCTCTAAGTCTGAAGCACTCTGAATTGCTAAGAATTAAGGATTACTTAAATAAGTACTATTATCAGGAATTATAATTGATTTTAAGTTGCTTTGAGAAAACTGTATTTGCAAATAGGCGGTAATGAAATCCATTTTAAGCAACAGCTTAATTTGCTGCTTTAGATTCTGATCTAACTCACATGGGCTAGTCACCCCACAGCAGACATGCTGTGCCTGGAGGCTGCCATGGTCAGGAACAGTAAGACGATTTGAGGCAAATCCTCTACTTGGCCCAACTTACCATGCATTGGCCCAGTCTGCAGGATACTAGAAAGAAATTCTTTACTGTGAGGGTGGTGAGACACTGGAACAGGTTGCCCAGGTAAGTTGTGGCTGCCCCATCCCTGGAAGTGTTTAAGGCCAGGCTGGATGGGGCTTTGAGCAACCTGCTCTAGTGGGAGATGTCCCTGCCCATGGCAGGGGGGTTGGAGCTTGATGATCTTTAAGGTCCCTTCCAACTCTAACCATTCTATGATTCTATGTCCCTGGCACATGTAAAACAAGTTCCTTTCAGAGGAAACTGAACCAGAACCACCATTATATCTACCCATATGCAGGTTACTGCAGCTCCTGATAGGGACACTGAGGGCTGAACCAAAAAGTAAGCCACATCACTACTAGGTCTGTAGCATTTATCAAAAATGCACAGGCTTAAGAAAGGTCTCAAAGCATTGGAAACCCTTGTGACCCTCTTGCAATGTCTTCCACACTGCACAAAGGGCTACACGCTGCATGGGCTGATGTTTACTGATGACTGGGAGTCCTCAAGTCATCTCTGATGCTCCTTTTCTCTTCAAGAATTAATGAGCTGTCTTTATCTGCTGTTGCTCTCATCCTCCTTTGCTGAACCCCCTTATTTCTCCTAATGTCCTTTTCATTACCCCCCCTTTCTAATTGCTTTCTTCTACAATGATGGCAATGGCAAGCTTCAGCATCCCCCAAAATCCAAGCCAAAGACCAAGCTTTGTTGCAAATCTGCACTCTAAGTACACTGAAAATTTCTTGGGCAGCTGCACGAGCCTATGCTAGTCCCAGAAGGCTGTTAAACTCACTGCGGGCTGCAAGAGCATTGCCAGTCAATGCCACAATAAATGTGGGGGGAAAGCAGTGCAGCAGTCCACTTCCATTCCTAGTTTTGGCATACAGACGCATGGATGCCATGCCCTGAATCATTCCTGACACAACATTCCTTGCTAGCACTGAGATTGCTGACCTTTGTCTATTCTTAAATTTGAGGGCAGCTCAGAAAGTTAGAAATAAGGACTTCTGAGCCATTGCTTCTTACAAATCTCTCCTAGAGACGCAGTAGGTTTTGAGGAAAAAGAAGTAAAGATTCTGAATCATTTGGATCAACAGCACAGGTTAGGAATATGTCAGCAGCACAGAAAAGAAACAGAATTAGGTCTCCCAGGGAGTCGTTTTTAAAAAGTAATTAATTTCATTCAGGAGAGTCAAGAAAAATTCATAAGAGTTTGTCTTTATGGCTAAAAGAGAAAAGACAGCTGCCTTATTAAATTTGAATCTCCAGAGGCAGTTTGCAAAATTATTAATTATACAAATACATTAATCAGGAGAGTTCTGTGTCTTCTATCACTACACATAATGATTCACGTATGCCAAAAATATCATTTTTTTCACAAATACTGAACTGCTGGCAATATGTAGAAGTACCTCTATTAGAGATAGAAAGGCCTCAGAAGTAGGGAGAAGATGGAGAAGTGAAATTAAATAGTCAGTCATGCTGCCTCTCACATATATCTTCCCACCCCTTTGGCAAGAGATTTGAAAACTGAAAACTTGAAGGCATCTAGCAGTATCTAGTACCCATCTAAAGTAAATAAACAACAGCAGAGAGCATAATCTCTCCTCCTCTTTCCCCAGATTAATCTGATTTACTGCATCCTCTCACAGATAAGCAACAGCTAAGGTGCAGCTAGTTGTTCTTAGTAAGCTTTTTTTTGTTTATTTATTTACAGCTCTGGATAGGAAAATTGATAGGCCAGACTTGAGGCTTGTTTCATTTCCCATGAGAGTGAGTGAGAATGAGGAGTTTTCCTCAGGTTTTGTGGGAATGGTTAAACCAAGATTTCCAGCTGGTGCCAGATCCCCACTATTGCTTCCTTGCACTGTCCCCCTCTTGCCAGTGCCCACTCCACTCCTGCAGCCCTACCTGGATGTCCTGGAGCTGCTGCCATCACAATCCCTCTTTGGGCCAGGCAGGGGATGTCACATTGCTCACACAGGTAGTTTGTTCCTAATTAGCCATTACACCTAATGGGGAAGCAATGAAAGTCTTCATTGACCCCTGGACTGTGCTGATGATGGGAAGAGGGAGGTTAAGGGTCTACCCTGGGAGGGCATGCAGAGCACCCAGGCCCTGAAAGTGTCCTTTTTGGTTACTGCTTGTCATCTATTTAGTATCAAAATAAATAGAATAATAAAAGGAATAACAACAATGGAACAATAATGGAGTAAGAATAAGAACAATAAACCAGCAAATGCCTTGTCATTGTGGGCTAATGTGAAGAACAGCTCTTCAAAATGCTGTTGCCCTCATACCAATCCCCATAGCTGCCTTTTTACCCTCTAGATCTTTCCCTGCCGGGTGGCCTGCATGGCTTTGTGGCACCTGGTCTCATTTTTGCAGGGCTGAGCTCAGGCTCCTGCAAGCTCCTCTTGCCTGGCCCTGGGCTTCTGGATTGGGCATGGGGCTGTTGTCAGCCCCCTGCCACGCCAGCACACCTGCAGCTTCCCTGCGTGATGCCTCAGCTTCCCCCAGCAGATGCAGTCCATGTAATCATTTCCACAAGAACTTCTTGTTTCATTTCCATGACTTCCTCCACTTGATGGAAGGCATGGATTATCGCTGCTAAAGTTAACATCTCACCAGGACCTAACGTTACAAAAATCTCCTTACATGTAACTTTACACTTCAGTGACAGTCCTTAGATGAATCATGAGAATTTAACCAAGTAAAGGAACTACAAGATCAGGCCCATAGTAAGTTTTATAAACACAGAAATGCCTTGATTTTTCTTCATTGAGTCTTCTGTTATTTTTTACCGTGGAAGTTCTGAGATCGCATGAGCCAGGGCAAATGCAGGTCACAAAGATTAATATAGAGATTTATCATGTCTATAGTATACAAATGTACATACTGGATGACCCAAAAAACAATGAAACCTGAGATGAAAGTACTCACAATAAAGGAATTTTGATACTTTAAACAGCTCTGCTTTGTTTTATTATAATGTTCCATTACCTCACAAATAATGTAGCTGTCATAACAAATAGTAAGAGTGATAGATACTAAGAAAAGCTGGATGGTGTGGAGGACCGTGGATACAGCTCCAGTGTTCAGATCTGAATCTACTTTAAACTTAATATTTCTTGGATTGTTCAGCCCTGGCAAGGGCCACTACAGTATTTCTCAATTTACAAATCTAATCTGTATCAAATAGCATATAGTAAAACGCAACATTGCATTGACCTGAGCACAGTTGTTTAAGACCTTATATGGTTTTTACACAGAGGAATCTGTGTGGTTAGGTTTCTATTTGGAAGACTCACTCAGGCCTCACAAGCTTTTCAAATACTTTCAAAAAGCAACCAAGAAAGAATGAGGTGCCCCATCATTCGCTGGCTGGAAGCTGTCCATCATGTCTGCAATGAAAGCAGGCTGATCCTGTTCTCAACACAGCTTCTGTAGGCAGCATCGGCAGCACTACCATTTCTTATGTGCATTTAGAGCAGGACCCCATTTTCAGTGGATGAAAATTGGACGATGATAGGCTAAATCAGACTGCAAAGGACCTCGAGAGGCCTCCAGTCCACCTCTTGGCCCAAAATCAGGCCAGCGCTCTGGTAAGACCAGGATGCTCAGCATTTGAACCAGTGGGGGCTTGAAACCTTACAAGGATGGAGATGGCACAGCTGCTCTGGGTGACCCGCTCCACTGCCTTATGGGGAGAGTTTCTCCCTGTACTCAGCCTAAACCTCTCTCATTTCAACTTGTGCCCATTGCTTCTCACCCTCCCACCCTGCGAGGAGCCCAGCTGCACCTTCTGCATGACACTTCATCAGTGTTTGGGGATTTTAGGTGCCCCAAAGCTGTCCCTTCTCCAGGATGACCCAGCCCAACTCCCCTAGTCTCTCTTTATGTGGCAAGAGGCCCAGCCCCCTACTGTCTTAGGGGGCTACCTCCAGTTTGCCTACATCTTTCCTGTGTTGAGTCCCAAAACTGGACTCAATATCTAGATGTGGTCTGACAAGTGTCACACAGAGGGAGACAACCTACCCTTGATTTTTGAGACATGTCCCTGATCACACAGGTCAGGAGGTACTGGCTACTTTTGCTGCCAGGGCACACGTGTCACAGGCTCACATTCAGCTCACCACCACTCCATGACATTCCTGCAGCCCAGCCCCTCTGTCTCCTGACAGTGTCCTTGCAGGGGCTCATCCTTGCCAGGTGCCAGGCAAGTATCTGCCTCAAAGAAAAAAATTTCAGAAATATTTATGTGAACAAGGAACAAATGGGAGATTTAGATTAGATACTAGAAAGAAATTCTTTACTGTGAGGATGGTGAGACACTGGAACAGGTTGCCCAAAGTAGTTGTGGAAGCTTCATCCCTGGAAGTGTTCAAGGCCAGGCTGGATGGGGCTTTGGGCAACCTGGTCTAGTGGGATGTGTCCTTGCCCATGGCAGGGGGAGGGTAGTTGGAACTCAATGACCTTTAAGGTCCCTTCCAACTCCAACCATTCTATGATTCTATGGTTTTGTCTAAGTTTAAAGAAGTCCAGTAACATTTTCTTCAAGTAACAGTCATTCCCCAGTTCTTGGGATTCAGCGTATGCATTTTGCCATCTTCTGTAAAAAGCCCTAAGTGTAGTCAAGCTGTCTGTGAAGAATTGAAGGGTAGCACAATCAAAATGCCAGAATGCTTTTGGCAGAGCAAGCTGTATCATGAAACCAAAATGCTTTGTTGAGAGCTGAGTTCCTGCAGAGCTCTGCAGAAATGCCTCACTAGTCTGTAGCACTGTGCTCTTGCTGGGCAATCCCTCCTCCAACCATCCTTACAACAGTACTGCAAAGTGCTGTAGGGCAGGCAAAACCTAATCCAAGCTATGCCTTATAGGAATATACATCTGACACTAGGGTTTGGAAGGGTATATTTCAGGTTTTCTCATTTCCATGCAAATTGGAGTTGTCTTGAGTAGAAATTCTCTGTTCCTCCTGTTTTCAATTGTTTTGTACAACTGACAGGTTCTTATTGCCTGCAGCATCCACTTTGATGATAGCTCAGCCATAAGACTCAACATTTTTGGAAGGCTGAAGAAGTGTTATTCTTGAACATAACCAGGGGGTTGCTTGCAGACTTGAGTTTCATAGGAGGGAGGACACCATCACTCCAAAACTTGACAGGAAACTGGCTGGGCATCGATCAGTGCTAGTCCAACAAGCTGGAAGTGAGGGACGCCAACCCAATATCAGCAGAAATTGTGCAGATCACAGAAATTAGGCTTCTGGCATTAGGAGTTCCCATATTCTTCAAGTTCTGCAGCAAATGGCTCTTAACTCATGAGGGATAGATGCATCTGGCTGAGGCTGTTGGCTTTGCTCAAGGTAACAGAACATTAGGCTGCACATTTAGGCTCTGTGAATATTTATTTGTGATGCTGGGAAACACGCACAGCTTATCCTAGGGGTCTCCTGGTATTACTTTGTGACATCCGTTCTGCATATGTCTTGCTTACATTGAAATGTTTGGGTAGACAACTCAAGCTCTCAAAAGTTAGGGAATGCCAAAATTCATGCAATTCTCCTTCACCTCTCTCATGCTTGGGGTCATGTTGTCTTTTACTGCCTACACATCAGCCAAAGCATTAATTAGTTCAAGCTATGCAAATTGTTTTAAAAAGCTAAAAAGCCTAGTTTGCAATTTAAAATGGGATCCAGATGCCCTCACCATTTCAAGAGAGAAGAGAAAAGGCATTAAGTGGTAACTTTTTTCTGTGTTATATGGCACGCATCCAAGTTGAACTTGCATATAAAAATAAACCTCATGAGTTCATTGTTCTGAACTTAGAGCCAAATGTCCTGTTTGTCTTCTGTTGAGTTTAAATGTTTTGTGACTAAGTTGTATAAAACATACTTTTCAAAAAACCCAGTAACAGTAACTAGTGAAATCTAAATAGTATAATGATTTATTTCTTTGTATACTTCTAGCTGTTGCACAACCTTTGGATCTTCTGATAGAATTAATTTGAAAATAGCCTAAATATTCATTTATTTCTCCGTTCCCATAGAAACTCTGACACCAATGATTCATTTCTAAGAAATATTAAGTCCCTGACCATAAAATTAATACTGTTCTTCTCCACAAGGCTCCAGTAGCCTGCACTTTGTACTGCAAAGAAAGCTCACCTGAAGGACAGATCATCTATTGTTGTTTGTCGGCTTCGCTTTCTTGGAAATAGACAGCCTTGCTTTTTCACTACAGGTGATTTGCAAAAAAAAAGCCCTAAGCATTGCAAGTGGTATGTTCTGCCGTGGTGAGGAAAGAATTGGGTTTGCTCTGCCAAACTGGAAGCACATGGGATGAATGCAACCCTGCTGCAAACAGGGAGGAACCCTGCAAGCCTAGCACGGAAATTGTCTCATGCTGCATGAGAAGGGACAACGCATCAACTGGGATGTAGTGAGGGGGGTTAGGTCTTGATAGCCTCTCTCCTGACCCAGGGTGGTTCTTGCTTGGCTTTTAGTACAGTGCACAGCAAAAGAGTGACTTCCCCAGAACAACTAGAACAACTAGAAAAATGAGTGCAAACAGCAGCTGACACAGAAGTGTTAAGCAAAAAATGGACCCCTCACCTCCAATCTGGACATATGGCCTGTCTATGTCATTAACTCTTGATACTCGTCTCTCTGGAACTTCAGCTTCCAGACCTTTTCATTCCTTACCCTCTGTGCCAAGACCATCAACAGAGGTGATGGTTGCATTAATTTTTATAGTAGTCCAGTGTTCTAGCACTTGCTTAGTGAAGCTACCTAAGAAAATCAGCTCTGTCCCAGGACAGAACAGCTGAGGGACATCACTTACCTCCTCAACAACACAATACTTGCTAAAGGAAATGCAATTAATGGCTTCCCTGGCAGAGCAGTTGAGGTGGATGCAGCTCATTCAGGCTTTGCACCCTCAGAATTACAATGCAGGAGCAGAAAAAGTTACTCCAGCTTCACTGTCTTGCTTGGTCATTTTCCATCATAAGGATGTGGTAGCACAGCTAGCTCTATGGCTGCATGGACAAGTCAGGAATCATAAACAGTTCTATTTGATTTCCATATTACACCAGAGAGTAATCTGGAAATTGGGTGACTGAAGGGAAAGTCACACAGGGTCAACTAATTCCTTTTCAGCTACCAGGGTAGAAAATAGACACTGGTCTTCCTTTACAGAGCAATGGGGCAGTCCTGCTGCAACCCCATCAAATCACATGACTGAACACATGAAAGCTTCAGAGGCTTAAATTTTAAAAGACTGCAAAATAAAATTAAATCATATAAAAGGGAATAACAAATAATAAACACATAAACTTTAAAAACCTTTATCATTTGGGAATGATGCTCATTTAGGTATTGCTGTATTGAGGCATTTTATATCCACATTAAAGTATATTTGTGGCTTTCACATACACATGCTAGATACTTGTGGCTAATAAGTGATTAGTAAATCATATACCCATTAACAGATGCATTAGAAAACTAATGTATTGGTGTAATAGAAATTAAAATTACATTTGCAGGGATTTCTCCCACCCCCAAAATCTGTAAATGCAGTCAGGCTGGCAGTTCTCAGTTTGCATCATGGTCCCAGAGTTCTGGTGGGATTGTCCTGTACATAATCATCAGTAGGGTGAGGGATGGAGGGCAAGAGACAAGTGACACCAGTGGACTTCATTAACAAACATGAGACTGAGCGTACACCAAGCACAATGAGTTCTTAATGAGCATGTACATCTCTGCATGCAGTGTTAGTCAGACTAGTAAAAAAACACCCAATAAGAAGTATCTTCAAGATCAAGAGCAGAACTGAAAACTGAGCTCTGGTACTCTTATGAATGATGCATAGAAGTGTTTTGGAACACCTTTCGCTCTTGCTATTATTAGACCTTACTTGTGTATCATTTAGGTGTACAAGGTAACTTACAACAGGCAGAATTTGTCAATCACAACATAATCCTTGTTGCATGGCGCTGAGAGCACAGGAGCCATGGCATTTTCAGTACCATAAAAACAACTCAAGAAGGCACCACCTGGGCTCTGCACTTTGTACATGAACACACTGTCCTGCCCATGGCAACAAATCGCGTGGGTCAGGCAGAAGGAAAGCACTCAATGACCAAGTGCAGAAAGGAAAAGCCTCATGGGTTTGATGCTGATGTAGTAAGAAAAGACAACGTCCGAGTTGGAAGTGTAATTTAGAGCATAAAAGCTGTGATTTCAGTAGCAGCATTGTAATTTAAAGGCCTCATGTACTGCAAGCATTGGTTTTGTCTACGGTTAAAACTCGGAGATGAGACAGAAAAAGATCAAATAGAGGGTAAATTACCAACTAAGAATGTCCAACACGGACAAGATATCCAACTAGTTTTGTGGTGTGTTGAAACAGCAGCTTCCAGCATGCCTTAGAAATCCAAAGCAAGCATGTCTTAGACACCAGAAAACAACTGCTGTCAGCTGAAAATACAGAGCCCAGAACGTGGGCTGCTTAGCTGTATCTACTCCAGTATATCTATTACAGTGACAAGGAGAGTTCCTGGTCCCTGAAACTTGATCATCTGCATTATTAATTATTAGAACTGTTTCTGGCAAGCCTTTGGTACATCCTACCTACACAGTCCAGAGGTGTGGTTTGGGAGCTAGCAAATTCAGAGACCATTTCCAGCTGGCTGTTTGCCTGCAACCACTCCGTGCTGGGGGGAGAGAGAGGGTAATACCATGGTTGGAGGTGGCTCATTCCCTGACAGCTGTAAAGAACAGCCCCAGAGGTGTTTATTCCAGTGGTATGGGTGTAGCCCTCGCATCCTGAGAACAATGAGCCCGACAGGAAGAAATTGAGCCAGATCAAAAATTTAATTTCAGATTTTCTTCTTGCCACCACTGATTTTATCAAGTCAGCCAAATCTCTAAGCAAAAATAGGTTCCCCCTCTTCAGTTTGAATGGCTGCATCTACTCTTGGAAGTTTACCATTTGTGGTTCAATTAAGTCACGATGTTTGACTTAATAATGCCACAGAATCAGTCTGGACTTACAGCCTGTTAGTCGGGCACAGAGAAATTACACAGAAGATGGTGTGGCCACATCTTTTTCCGTTTTTTCTTTTGCACCCAGCTGAGAACTGCCTAGGCTCTGGCATGTAATACAGGACACAATTACACAGCTGTTGAGAGGACTCCATGAGGAAATTATTCATTAACACAATGCCAATCTTCTGTAAGATAAGACTTGGTATGGCCAGTCCCTGAGTTCAGTGCATCTCATGGAGTCAACACAGTGCCCATTTATATGTTGCTGGTTCCTGTGACTCAGCAGGAGTAGTTCAACAGAGCATGAAAAATCCAAAGCTCAGCCCACACAAGACAGAGCCACTGCCCACAGACTTGGAAAAGGACTCAAAACTGGCAGGGTTTGCACTGACCAGCCAACCAGAGCTGCGCATCTGCTCTCTGTTCATGGTTTACAGCTTTTTATTGGTTTTTATAGCAACAGGTGCTTTCAATGGCAGCTTTAGCCACGCTAATATTTTCTCACCTCTGCTTGGTGAAAAACCTGCAGGCTTATCTTTCAGATGTGGATCTTGCTAATGATGCCCAGGCTGTATGTAGCCATCTCAAGAGAAGGTTATTGTAATATTTTTGGCAGCAGAGAGATATATATTATATTAGAACTATCTGAAGATGGAAACTGACAACTGGTTGGTGATGGATGTCTTACCAGAAGCATGAAACCAGTGATCTGCAAGAGGGAGCAATTACCTTTCCATATAAATTATTGACTCTCTCTTCATCCATGCTGCAGAAGCCTGAGCTGTAGTTCTCTGACTACAGGCAGGAAGGGAGACCCAGTGGCAGGCTATGATGCTGGAATTCAGCCTGCTGCTGTTTCCAGAATTGACTAGTTCAGTATATACAAGTCTGCCAACATTCAAAACATATAATTTCTGAGATTTGGATAGAGGTCAGGCAAAAAAAAAAAAAAAAAAACCAACCAACAATGGGGAAGGATCTAAGGGAGAATGGGGCATTCTTACCTGATTATCACTGGGGTTCTTGGTAGAGTTCATCTTTGTAAGCTGTCATCTTCCATTTTAGAACTGTGTACCAGTCTTTAAGGGATGAGAGGAAATATTAAACAATAGTAGAAAACAGGAGAAGTACAGATTTTATTTTTTTTTTCAAATTCTGTTTAAATAACAACAATGAAAACAGCTGGGGCCACACTAGAGGACATACCAGACTGAAATAGGGGAATGGTAGTAATTTCTCAAGGTTTCCTTCATTTCTATTAAGAAACACTGTTTAATATCCTTGAAGGAACAAAAATAGCTTCAGAGCAGTGGATGGTTTGAGCTAGATGGATAGATAGATCAGGGCTGTGTCTAGGAGAGGGGACTGCTGCAACAGTACAGTAGCATTCCCCAGCCTTGCCACTGTTATATGCTGTACTGCACACATGTGTGCACTTACACACACATGCATACAAATGGCAAAGCTACTGTACGCTCAAAACGTCTCATACTTCAGGGAACCAGCCCTCAGGCAAGAAAGGATAACAACCAGCCATGCAGCAAGGTTGCTGAAAGCTGTTGGGGTAATTTGATGCCCACCCCAGTGCCTGGGCATCCCTTTCAGATGCAAGGATTCAGGGCAAGTGCTTAACTTGGCATACCAAGAGCAAAAGGAAAGGATTCAAGTACTCTTATCTGTGCTTGGGGAGTAGGCATGGCTTTAGGATAAAACACAAAATAATGAAGCAAGAGGCTATTTTAAAAGTAAATCTTGCATTGGCTCATTTTCCTCTGTCCATCCTGTTCTTTCTCACACAGTTCATCTTTTCCGATCAGTAGAGTTTAGACATGTAAATAGTTTCTGGGCTGGAACTGATAACTAGCTTGCCAAACAGATTTGGATGAAGGCACATTGTAAATATAGAGTTCTCGCAAATAAACCACAGGAAGGACTTTTAGGGTCACTTTCCTCTTGCCATCCCTTCGCTTTCACATAGCAAGACATGACACATTTGCTCTCCTTGTAGCCAGGGAGGTATAAACAGCCTAGTGGCAGCAAACATCAGGGGACTTGCCATGGAAATCCCCTACACAAGGTACACAGAACATTTCTGGGGCTCAGGCAGGTGGCAGGGAGCAGCATCCTGGCACGCTTGCCAGGTTATCGTATTTTTCAAAGCATGGTGGAGGAGCGTTACCACAATGGGGTCACTGTGCCAATGGTGACCACAAGAAGTAAAATATGGCAATTTAGTAAATTATCTCTACTCCAGGATAAGCAAAAGCACATTTTCACTTAGCATATTCCCTGAAGTCTCTAATTGCTCCTTTCCAGCTAGAATTTTTTACTAGAATAAACACTTTTGTTAGCAATGTAAAGGAAAATCTGTCTTTGGGTGTGTTTTTATGCTTCCTTCCAAAGGCTGTCCACAGGGAGGAATTAGCCTAATGCAGAGCTAAAAGGTGCCCCCATTTGCAACAGTGCAACCCCACTGATTCCAGAAGCCTTCAATTTCCCCATGTGGGAAGACTGGAATAAATTATTCAAAACGCCAGCTCCCCTCTTTCCTTTCCACTGGTGTGGGAGAAATGGGACTAGAAGTGGACAGAGCGCACTTGCTTTTCTGGAGCTGTAAGATGGAGTAAAGAAGGGAAGAGAAAGGTTAGAAATGCACTCATGGCCAGGATCCATATAAATCAGAATATGGGAATTAAGAAGCATTCACTGGATATCACAAGCTTTGTCTCCAATGGGTTTTCCCCTCCTTTGATGCACAAGGACAGTAACTTAGTCAATAACTTAGACAGGGTGTTGCAGATGACTGACAGCATATGCCTTTGTCTAGAAGAGTGCTGGTATTACTGCATATCCTTGTCAGGCAAAAAAAGAGCACTGCACAGAGTTCAGACTGCCTATTGATGAGGAGGGGATCATAAATTCTCAAAGTCAGCCACACCATAAGACCAAGGAGTCCCACTATATGCTAATTAAAACCTGAAAATATCTTGTGACCTTTGTGCAATATTTCTCTATTTAGAGCCACTATTGGACAATCTATTGAACTCTGTGTAACATATGATTAGAATAGTTTCTGATGAATTACTAATATGTTCTAATAAAAACCTAATAATATGTTTACATTGTGATTTCTGTTAATAAAAAATAAACAGGAAAGTTTGTCTCTCGTCCCATTGGAACTGAGGGCCAAATTTAACATCACATGTTCCTATTTGTGTTCCTTTTTTGTTCTCTCATTGCTTCTAGCTTTACTAAAATAATTTTCTTAGGTGAGCACTACTGTACATGCTTTTATAGCTACTGCTAGTGACTCATCATCATCCCTCCCTCCCTACTACCCATCTATACCTCTACGGGTATTATAAGAGAACTCTAAGGCAAATGAAAAACAACACTGACACTTGAAAAATAAATGGGTTCTGATCATTTCCTTTCTTTGATTCCCTTTCGTTTGCATTTGTCAGAGGACTGGTCTATACATCTGCCAAAGGGCAGATGTGCTGTGGGTGGAACAAATGTGAGCAGGCTGGAATGAGACAAAGTATATGCAGCATCTGCTTACAAAATGAAGCCAACCTCCTGGCCTGCTTTCTTACATCCACGCTCATCACAGTGGTACCTGAAGTCTCTTTGGGGATGTGCCACTGATGGACTACTCCCTCTATCTGACCCTAAGTGAACACAGCTATATGTAAGCAGGTTTAAAACGCGGCATAGTCCATAACCAGTTTCTCTGCAAGATCAACTAACTGAGGCGTATATTGCCATTTACAGGATGCCTCTGCAAATGAGCATCCTGGGAAGAAGACTGCATAAGCAAGAGAGGAGAGATGGAGAAAGGGGTACAGAGAGCTTGGAAAACGGGAGTTCGGACAGGAAAGGAGATGCAGAGAGAGAATCATGCAGAAAAACTGTCCATTATTTCTCTGAGAGAGCATGCTCAGCAACAGCACTGATCCTCATGTGAGCAGGCAATCCAGTTACTGCTTCCTGAAGGAATCTGTCATCAAGCAGGCAAATATGGAAAAAAACCACAAAACTTTGTACCTTGTTTTTATGTAAGCTTTTAGAGGGCTTTTTTAAACAACTGTGCTAGGGCCCTTGCCTGCAGGCTATTGTTGTCCACAGTGACTCTCCATCTGTCTCAGATGCACACAGGGAAGAAACCACATTCATCATTATTGATTACTTTTGGTCTTGAAGGGCTTTGTAATGGAAAGGCCGATGTCAGTGTAAGACAATAGATATGGTGAGACCTTCCTCAGCCTTCTTTGTTTAGGCTCAGCGGGTGCCTCAGGCACTTTGTGTATATGTCTAAACCAAACATCAGTCAGAAACCTGCCATGTCCATGGGATACAAAAAGTTGGTATCTCAATGCGTGAGAGAATTTCACAGCCAGGGTCAAGTTTACTTTGAAGACTATGTTGTGAGGGGAGACATGCCTTGGATTTTTAACAGGACAAAAGTCAGTGTTGTTCATTTCTAGGGTCTCAGATTGACTTAAAAATAGAGATATGATCCAGAGCTGTGCTGCAGCTGCATTATGACCTCCCACAAACACTGGAAATCACCTATACTCACTGCTTGGTTGCACATCTTCCCTGTAAAATCAGTGGGAAAAACTGCTCCTGCCTGAGAAAACCCACAATACCTCATCATATAGGAACATCCTGAGGTACAGAAAACATGCAAAACTAAATTGCAATATCAGTACCAATTTCTGCTCACCTTTTTGTGTCATCTAATATAAGAATCCAGAAAAGAGCCATGCGTAGATTCCCTGCATTGTAAACTGATGCACAATCAAGGTAAGAAGGCTTTACCTTTAGATGGTTTGCTTCCAAAACAACTACAAAAAGTCAGTCTGTTTTGGGAAGGCAAAATGTGAGAAATGGGAATGAATATCTAGAAACACATAGAGAGAGATTTAAGCAAAGAGAGTTTTTGTGTAAATTGGGGTTTTTTCCCCTTTTTCCCTCTCATTGTTCTTTATACAAACAAACTCAGCAAATATAACTCCACTTAACTTCAACATCAGTGAAAGCTGATCATTTCTTTCTTTCTATTTCTGATTTTATCTGAAAATAAAACATGGTATTTTGCTATCTTGACATTTTAGCTCCAAAACAGACCCAACAATAATAAACACTAATGAATAACTATTAGAGCCCATCTCTCTCTGCAGAGAAATAGAAATCAGAAATACAGATCTAGCCCTTGCACACTTCTAGATTATCAGCCTAAGACTATGTGAATACCTTGAGCTACTTACATAGAAACTAGAGGAAATGTGGAAACAGAAAGAACACTGAAGATGGTAACCTAAGGACATACCTTAAGTCTGCCTGCAGGTCAGTCAATTAAAAAGCTATCTATGGAGTAAAACAGGCTCTCAGTCAAGAGGAAACAGATGTAGTACAAGTTATATTGGTTTTGTGAGTTGCACCTTCCAAGATTCATTTCTGAATTATACCAGTTCACTGATCAGTTTACAACCACCTCCATCAGAATATTAGAAAAATACAAGTAAACAGTGTTTTACTAACAGCAGCTTCATGATTCAGAATTTCTCCAGCTGGATTCATCAGATGTTATAAAGGCAAACTGAGTGGCAAACTTCCCATATCAGGGTCAGTTGCTACATTATAGGAGGCTCTTAGACCAGTGCTAGCCCCCCATTCAGATAAGGGATGTGCCTGCCTCTCAGGAGACAAAGAAGGGACCTGCAGAAGTGGAGAGGTAGTTCAGCAGCCATTCAATGCGTTCAATACAGGGTGTTCTCCACTGTGACAATATCTACACCATGTTCGGCCAAGTCCTCCCACTCACATAAACCCCATAGTAATGGCTAAAGCAGTATAAGGAATAAGCTGTGACTTTGCCTTTAAGCTTTGCTGTTCCTTTTCAGGTACTCTGAATTGCTTTGCATTACTACGACTGTGAAATATTCTCGGAAGAACAGTGAAGCTAAGAGTTCCCAGGGTAGCATTTAGATGCTTGTATCCAAGAAAGAAACCTGTACCAAAATAAATCTCCCAAAGCCCATTTTTACTTGGCTGTCCATAATGACAGGCTGTTTTTCACCCATGTCTACCGAAAAGCCATTATAAACAGGGCGCCTCAACCCTTGGCACTTGCAAACTGTCATCCTCACTCCAACTAGGGTGAAGCTTCAAAGCTTTTAATTAGTAAATGAAACGGTGCATGGGGGTGCATGGGAACATTTCTGGCCCCTGGGATTGGTTTGCATAAGCTTATTAGCTCTGAGGATGGCCCACAGCATGAGTTAGGCCCACATCAACCAGCTTTCTCCCAAGCAATTCTGAGCATGGCCTGGGAGCTGGAGGGTTGCAGTGACCCTTCCCAGTAGGCAGTGTGCATGCGGTCACCCAGCTGTTGCCTGACCAAAATTTGCTACCATAGATGTGGGCTGTTCTGTGTCAGCTAACTTCAGTGCCCAGGAGCATTGCCAATCCATATAATCTACTGATGCAGATCCAGCTGAAGGCAGCCCAATCCAGTATATCACTGGGTTTCCCTGACAGTCAGACCTACTGATGTCAGCGCACCCAAGGCCACATCAGCACACAGGAAGGAGTGATAGATCAATAAAGTCAGGGAAAGATAGTAAAAAAGTGTCTGCATTTAGCCTGTCGCCTAGAGTACTCCCATGGTTTGGTGAGTGGGTTCTTGTTCCCACTGAGAAGTTGATTGTGTGTCTTTGTCTAATGACTTTTTAATGGATATATATCCCCCTGGAGCTGGAACAGGAAAACAGCTGTAATTATGTCACGACAGAAGAAGCTCTATGAAGCTCAATTTCCGTTTGAATGGAGTAATTTTTAATGATAATTATGAAGGACAAACCTCATGAAAGCCATTAATTGGTCCAGTCGATGACTAAGGAAAGTAGCATATAATTTAAATATACATTTGAAAAAATTATGGATGAATCAATACTAAATTAATTTTTAACAACAGCAAACTTCCAGGAATAGTTAACTGGTTACCTTAATATATAAGGTAACAAAGGCTGGTATGTCCAAACTAGAGCTGGATAAAATTTGAAAATAACTCCCTAAAATACAGATTTAAATCAACTGATGTTAGTAACAAATACATGCTGATTCAGCAAATATTTAGTATCTTTTAGAAGGGGGAAATAATTTTTTGCTACAAATATGCTCAGTGGTTTAAAATAAAAAGTAAAGCTGCCCAGTCTCTCTAGAAAGTAAATTAAGTTTTATGTATCAGTTTATTAATAAGTTAACTAAGATAATCGAATCTTTAATTTTGGAATGGAAATGTAAACAAACAAACCAACCAACACTAGGGCTGTCCAAATAATAAAACCCACCACTATTGTACTGTACATCTTTCTTTTAAACATGGTAATACAATCTAAGCGACTTTTGGAACTTGTGCTCAAAGCTGGTTTTTGGAAGACATGGGAAGACTAAGACATGGGCTATGTTAGATTCCGTTTCAATGTACTCAGAAGTTTAATGTTTTATTAATTAATTATTTCCTGTATTTTTTCAATGTTCTATTCTTACTGTTTTTCTAGTATTATTTTTCTAGGGTGTTGATCAAACTGCAAAGGAGAGAAATTGTGCACTCAAATGTTCACAAGCAATTCCTACAGAAAATTGTGTCTTTCTTTATGGCATCTGTTATTGTAATGTCACACACAAATAAATATGATATCTTCCTTCTTAAAAGGCAGAGACTTTTAAGAGGTGCAAATCTGAGAAAAAAGACTAAAACCCATAATGGAGCTATCTGCAGCTGGAAGTAATTTTAAGCATTAAGGAAGAATCAAACAGGTGAAAGATCTCTCAGGACAAATACAGAAGAAATAGGAGGGACCACAAAGTTTCCCAGTCCAAAAACACAGCTGCAGTTAAAAGGCTATCTTTCAGTCAACGATATATTAGACTATGGTATTTTTTCCATTGTTTTTTAAGCACAGCCTTGAAATTCCTACCTTCGTCAAGACTCAGGCTTGAACATGTTCACCTCAAAATGACGAGAGTGCTTATGTGACAAGATGTTGCTTGGTAAAAACAAAGAATTAAAAAATAACTTCTAATAGAGTGTCTCTGATTTCAATTCTCATTTAAATTGAATACAAGAATAAGTGAAATAATTTACTTTTCACGTTGCTTACCTAGAATAAAGCTAACAAGTGGTAAAACCAATTTGTGTGAACTATTCCAATGTAAAACAGAAGGAAGATCCAGCTGTACTCCAAGATAATTCAATAACTGTCAATGAGGACAACAGAATTGATTTTTCTGAGTTTGCCCCGTGGTAAAATTGAACTACTTTGTCTTCACTGAGTTTTTTCCAATGGTATAGAAAAGCACATTATCTACCCTGAAGTAAAAATACATCTCTTTCAATAAAAACATTACTTCTGTTTTTTAACAGTGAGTTCTGAAAATTATATATTCCTTCTCATGCTTTTCCAGCCTTTATATTAATTGCTACATAAAATTACAGAGTTATTTCAGCTGTCACTGTCTTTTGAAGGTTATGCAACTTAAAATAGTTAAACTAACCTTTAGTTTGACCTTTATAAGTCATAAAACATTCTTGGAAGCAGCTCTGTTTAACCATTGATGATTTTTAGGTATATTTAAAGTAATATCTGAAAACTGAAAGCCAGCGTCTCCTTAGGGAAGATTAAATTCCACTTCCCGTACAGTATTTTCTAACATTTTTAAACTTTCAAAATAAATAATTCATTGAAGAACTTTCTCTTATATTTATAAAATGAACATGCCAAGCAAGCAAAAATCATTAGTTACCCACCAATTTCCTCATCTGTTTGACCCCACAATGACAGATTCCTTACTAAGGAATTCAGATGTTATATACACTCTGAAAAGCAGCCTGGAGAAACAGTTGCGAGAGTGGATGCAGGCCAAAAATAATCTGGCAACAAACCACCCTGTGGAGGGGATGATCTGCACATTAAAACGGGAGCTTTCATCCTTTTAACAAGCTCTGGAGAAAACATGGAAAAATGAAGAAGGGACCACAGCAGGGCAAGAACAGGGGAAATCCTCTGAAATGCTGAATATTTCTTTCATATGGACAAATGAATTGCACATTCAACATTAGATGTCAGGACGCATTCTTGTAAACTGGAAAATACTTTTAGAGTTGTAGTTGTGTATAGTTGTAGTTGCAGTTGTGCATAGTGATTTAACACAAAGGGAGTGGTGGCCCTTTGCAAAACGTCAGTCTGGAACTGTGGACATGGTGGAGGGAGGCTGGCAAGAATTGCAGGCTGATGTCATTGTTGCCTGACAACACTTTCCTGGCTGCCCTTGGTATTCCTCTTGGTATTTCTTGCTGGACTGACTCTGCTCCATTTGTCACCATTTCCGGGACTGTGCAGCAACAAACATATGTAAAATTAATTTTCTGATATCACATATTTAACCTTAGAGTGTACAAGCCTGTATGTCCTACTTCACCTTATTCTAGTGCTATTGGTGATATTATGTAATTATTCCATTTCCCATCCACAGAAGTGAATGTAAGAGACTTTCAAATAACACCATTAAGCATTTTAAGCCTTGATGTACAGATGCTTTCAGAGAAGAGGCTAACCAAAAGTCTTGTTCCAAAAAGAGCGTAAATAAATGCAATTTGTGCCAGAATATCACAGCTTCATCAGACTCTGCTCTGAACTTGGAAACACAACTCTCTGGTTCAGCCGTAATTATATGATTTCTGCTGGGGCAACAAGACAACTTTTCTGACACTGTGTGCTATGTAAGATATGAGATGAGAAAAACAGTGATCTCTTCTGGTCTCCAAAGCAATGAAGCTCTCCACAAAAATTATTTGGAACAGTAAAATTAAGATATGAACATCAGGAAAGTTAAAGGGTTACAAAACACCTCTGTCTGCTTTATAGCAAAATTTGCTTTTCTCCAGTCCAAGAGTCCCATGTCTCTTCTCATGCAAGAGAAAATATCTCAAGGTTAAACTCTACCTGCACCAAACAGGAGAAGATGTCTTAATGAGACAGATGTTATGAGGAGAGAAGAACTATTTTTTGTCTTTCCTCTCATATTGAAGGATTTAGATGATACAGTGAAAAACTAGAGTTAACAGATTTTCATGCATTGTTAGTACAGCCCATGCTAGCTATACCTTCATGATTAATGCAGGACAGTTGCTCTTGCTCTCAGAAATGTCCTGCAAACTTACCTATAGCTCCAAGTAAAGGGTAAACAAGGCCTAAACAATGATTTCTGGCAGTATGAGTGAAGTAAAGGAAAGGCTGCAATTTTAAAGGACAAGTTCCTTCTGCTTGTTACCAATAAAAAATGTAAAGGAGTAGGAAGATAACATTTCCATTGATAACACTTCCATTTAGTCTTTGCTCTGCGCAGGTCAGGGGGACTACATGTGTCAGGACTTGACAGTTCAAGTATGATGCAAGAAATAAGATTGTTCTCTGATGATACCAAACTGGGAGGGCTGGCTGACACTACAGAGTGCTGTGCCGCCATCCAGTATGACCTGGACAGGCTGGAGAGTTGGGCAGAGAAGAACATAATGAGGTTCAACAAGCGCAAATGGAGAGTCCTGCACCTTGGAAGGAAGAATTCCGGGCACCAATATAAGTTAGGGGTGGACCTGCTAGAAAGCAGTTCTGAGGAGAAGGACCTGGATATTCTAGTAAATAGTAAATTATCCATGAGCCAGCAATATGCCCTTGTCACTAAGAGGTCCAATGGAATCCTGGGCTGCGAAGGGAAGAGTGTGGTCAGTAGGTCGAGGGAGGTCATTCTCCCCCCCTACTCTGCACTGGTGGGGCCACAACCAGAATACTGCACCCAGTTCTGGGCTCCCCAGTCCAAGAGACACAGGAAACTACTGGTGAAGGTCCAGTGTAGGGCAACAAAAATTATTAAGAGATTGGAGCACCTCCTTTACGAGGAAAGACTGAGAGAGCTGGGACCCTGGAGAAGAGAAGTCTGAGAGGAGACCTTATTAATTCTTACGAGTATCTAAAGGATGGGTTGAAGGATGGAGCTGGACTCTTTTCAGTGATTCCCAGTGACAGGATGAGGGGCACAAGCTGGAACACAGGAAGGGAGGTTGTGGAGTTCCCTTCTCTAGAGATCTTCAAGACTCACCTAGATGCAGTCCTGAGTAATGTGCTCTAGCCAATCCTGCTTTAGCTGGCGAGTTGGACTAGATGATCTCTAGAGGTCCCTTCCAACTGACAATTCCATGATTCCATGACTCCAAGATTGTTTCTCCATGCTGTTCCCCTGTATACCCCATTCTTGCCTGCTGACAAGTGTAAAACTGGGAATTTGCTGTTAGGACAGGCCCTGGGTGCAAGCTGAGCTGTGCATACAAAGCAGCCATGAGTACCAAATGCATATTTTTTGGCAATTTGAGCCCTGTCCTATAGTTCAAACATGGGGACTTGGCTAACAAATTCCTACTTCCTTGTGGCCCGCTATCTCTGCTTCACTGATTAAAGCCAGTGTTTTAATTTTGACCCCAATTTCTACAGAATTCTTCACATAAATCTATCCACCTCAATGAGGTACTTTTCTACTTGGAGAGAAATTAAGATACACAGACCCAAAACACATGCATAGCCACTGACAGTCTTTGCTCTTTTTTGCCCAGAAATGTTGAAATATTTTAAAAGGATGGATACCCTCAGTGACTTTTAATACCCAAATGGCCAATGATAATATATATATAACTAAAAAACAGAAGTATTTGTATTTGAAAATGTTGGGCTAGTGTTTCAAAATGCATACTTATCTACCTATCTATAGATCACAGAATCACAGAATATCAGGGATTGGAAAGGACCTTGAAAGATCATCCAGTCCAATCCCCCTGCTGGAACAGGAACACCTAGATCAGGTCACACAGGAATGCGTCCAGAGGGGTTTTGAATATCCTCAGAGAAGGAGACTCCACAACCTCCCTGGGCAACCCGTTCCAGTGTTCCGTCACCCTCACTGTGAAGAACTTTTTCCTTATATTTAAGTTGAACCTCTTATGCTCCAGCTTGCACCTATTGCCCCTTGTCCTATCATTGCCTGTCACTGAGTAGAGCCTGGCTCCATCGTTCTGATGCTCACAGATGGCCCATAGTGAAACTCTAGAGGCAGGTAAGTATAAAGATTTTACTCAGTAAAACAATTTTCCCTCGATTTTTATTGAGATAGAGCAAAAAAGTTGCTATTATTGCTACAGAGGCAAGTTAATTCAGCTTTGGGTGGGAGTAATTGGGTTTGGCAAGAATTCTATTAGTGCTGTGGCTCAGCTGCTCCATTCTCAGGCTCCAGTGCTGCAGCATTAACACTGAAGAGAGATAATATAAACCAGAGAATTTTCCACATAACTTGCAACAAGTTAGTCTGATAGCCAAGTAATAACTTCAGTAGCTCAGGTGCATCACAATTTCTTCAGGCAGCTTTTCATATACAGAAGCCACTGGTACATAGCTGGGATTTATTCTTTGTACATCAAAGATGCAGTATCAACAAGATGGATACAGCTAGAGTCTTAAAAGGAGTTTGAGGTGGCTTAAGAGCAAATAGATTTAACTTGTTCATTCATTTTGGTTTTGTTTTTAAAAGCAGGAGGAGGACCATTCACTCCACAGATGTTGCCAAGCAGAGGTTCTTCAGCTGTGGGCTGATATTCAAAGGAGTGATGCTCTAATGGAGCTTTCTAGCCAGCGTGCCACTGCATGACCACAGCAACTATTACTGGCAGAGGGGCTGCTCGTTAATTCAGTCCCAATGGAGTGAGCGGGGTCAATTGTTGCTAATATCACTTATTTGCTCTGGATTCAGCTGTCACCCCAGCACAAACCTATCCCCCATGCAGCCAAGGGACCCTGGGTGAACCGTTGTTTCATCCTGCCTCTGAATTGCTCCCAGAGCTCTACCTCCTCTTGTCGTCCTGGACCATGGGGTGCGTGCCTTTTAGCTGTTTGCTGCTGAAGATTTTGGTATGTGGCTCGTGAACTCAGGAAGATTCGCTGCCTCAGTCTAAACCAGTCACGTACTGCAGGGTCACGGCACACAATACAGGCAAGAACAGTTACCATGAGGCAAGCTGGGATGGTGATCCAAGGCATTGGCTCTTATGAGGTGCATGGTTTTATTCCACAGTTAATGCCAAGAAGCTGCCCCACTTGCGTGGAAGGACCAGTTTCATTGAGTTCCACACAGTGGATGGCTGCTGGAGTAGCCCACATGATGCACCTACCTTACTATGAGGGAACTTCCCTCTGTGGCCCTGCCATAAGCACGTCGCAAGGGTCTGACAGGTTTGAATCTACTGCCTACGATCATGCTCCTTGCCAGAAATGCTGAAATCACTGTGGCGATCAATACACTACAAGTGAGCAATCTAAATACATATCTATTCCAGACGAGTGAACTTGAAAATGTTTCTTGTGACCTTTCTCAAATGCCATTCTTTATCATTGCCAAGTAAAATTCCAAGCAGTTTAATCAGGGGAGAATTTGAAGTGGTGATGGATGTATTTGGGAGTTATTACTATTTTTCAGTTTTGTGGATTTTTTCTGGACAAGTTGAGAAATGCTCTTTAAGACTCCTAGATGTGTGATCAACTCAAAAAGTCGTTTCCCTTTTCCACATCATCCTCATCATATTAAAGAAGCTGCAAGTGGCTTTTTGGGTTTTGTTCCAGTCGAGTGGCACACATTTCATCTTGTCACACAAAACACCAGAGGGAAGGTAAGCGAGGCTGTGAAGGAGGAGAGTGAATTTACTCCACTTTGCCTAAGCCCACAGTGTCGTGCTCACTGGAACGTGACCCAGCTGGGCACCGAGGTGAAGCAATTTAACAGGTGGTAGAACTGCAGCGATGTGAAGTGATTTCAACTTGTGTTTGCACAGGTGTCATGGTTAAGCCATGACATTTCAGGTGGCATTCCTGGTCCTAAGCACCCTTCATTTATCAAAAATAACAAGCAGAATCTGTGAAATGAAAGTTAGAAGTTGATTGCTATAACAGCCCTTTTTACAGTCAAACTGTCAATAACACCCTTTATCTGTCTTCATCAGCCAAAAAGAACAAAGCCAGTTCCAGCCATGGCTTCATCCCACATTTAAGCAGCCACAAACGCTCTCCCCACCAGCCAGCCATCAGGCAGGTATTTCATCCCACAAACCTGAGAGATAATAGCTGTTTACACCTACAGCGTACATCTTCTCTCCACAACTAATTGGTACACAGCCACAGGGATGCCTTTGGTATCCTCAACTCCAGATCTGAGCCCTGTGGATGTCAGTCAACACACCCCTGAGACACAGCAACACAGTGTTGGAGCAGTCTTTTTTGTGGGACGAGATGTGGGTGCCCTTCTCCACACTGCAATTATTTTTCTGAACCCCTTACAGGTTTTTACAGCAGGAAGGAGCTTAGTGAACCTCTCTTTTTTATTTCTGTGCACCTCTAGGCTGAGGCAAGGCACTTCAGGTTGCAGGCAGGTAACTCACAATGCCAAATGGTTTCAAAGGATTCTTTTTTTTTCCTTTAACTTAATTCTGAACTCTACACTTGCTAGGCATTTAACAACCTAGGAGACAATCCACACTTCTCAGCTAATGCTATCAAAAGCAGACAGACAGACAATTACTCTAGAGCACTGGGAGCAGTGTTATTATTTAAAGATAGCGTTAATAGGAACCTGACATGTGAATTCTGTTCTGATCATGTCAATCAGTCATAATACCAGCAGAGAAACTCCAGGAGTTGAGTTTGTTCCACCTCTTTCAGGCAGACTACTCTTGCACAGTAATCTGTCCCCCTGCTTGGCTACTGTAATAGAAGGTATATTAAGTTCAACAAAAATTAGGGAAAAATGTTTACCTTATCGACCTTGTTCCAACTTGTTTCCCTTTCCAGGGAAAGCCATGGCAGTAAGCAAAAAGGCATCATGGATATAAAAGCCTTGGTAGAATCTTAATTAGAAAAATGAGTGTGATTCAATACCATGGTGTATGACGCACCTCCCACTTAGGGTCTCACTGGGAGCCATTGGCCCCAAATGAACAGCAGCAATTCTGCTGAGCCAGAGAGAGGATGACGATTGGGGAATAATGCCAATTAACTACTTTTAAAGGCCTCTGTATTTCTTAAGGAAACATTAACTTGTGGAAGCACCAAGCTTTTAAACTGAGTAACTGCATAATAAACTGTAGGCATTTTACTACTATGTAAAAAAAGGATTGTTATAATTGGTGCTGTTTTCATGGATCTGTGGCCTTTGTAAATTACAAAAAGGGGGAAATAATTTTTCTTGTAATATATATCTATATACAAAGAAGCATCTACAGTGAGCAAGATGTGAAGATACTTAGTAGATAGGGTCTTTCCAGAGACAATGGAGTTAAATCAAGCCTAGTCTATTTGTGACTGACACTTGAAAGAAAATCGAGGTGGGGTTTTTTTTGGTGCAGACTTTTTTATATGTACATTGAGAAGAAGTCTTGACGAGCTTACTTGCAAGCATACAAAAAGAAAACATCTTGCATCAAGATCTTTATGACTAGTCATCCTCTTAAACCACGCAGATAGCTCTCAACATTTAGATTTGCATTTGTACATAGTGTGGAGCAAGGAGCATTCTAACCAGACGATGTACTACACAGGGAAGTTTTCCACCTACGTCTTTTTCTTCTTTACAGTTGTCTTTACAACAACTGCCTACTTTATGCGTTTCAGAAGGACTAAGAGAAATGCAAAGATTTTTTTATCCTCTTGTGAATCAAAAAAAAAAAAAAGTCATTGTCCCAAAAACCCCATAAGTATCACTCAAACTTTTACAGAGGAATAACAATGTATGATATTTTGGGGCATAGTGTTTGAAAGATCTCCCACCTGTTTTTTCATAATATCTTTTTTAAGTGAAAATTATGTTTTACCAAAACCATACCTTTGTCTGCAAAGTTCCTGAGTTTCTGAGTGCTCTCCATGCATCTATCAAGTCAAGAAATACAATTCACACCCTCCACTTTTTTCTTTCATTCACCAGGAGGAATTTGCATTTGCACCAAAAAAAAATGAAATCTTTTTCCCTTTTCCCCTCTAATTCAGAAACAGAATAAAAAGTAAAGAAAAAAAATAGTCTTTATTGATCAACAACTCATTATAGATCTTTTTTGTGCATTCTCAGAACAAATTCATGAGCCACAGAAAAAGGTGGGTTAAACTAAACCGTCTTGTAGCCAATGGAAAGCCCAGTTGTGTTTTGCAATGCTTACAGACCAAGAGCAGCTATCGTGATTTAAAAGAAATTTCCCATGTCAAACAAATCCAGTTTTGTTCTCTGAGGCTACAAGTTTCATTCAAAAAGCAAGTAGGAAGAATTCCTACTCTTAGATAATTGCCCAGCAAATGATTTCTTATTACACTTGTGACATTCTGTACTAACTATAGGAAAAATGCAATCCTCCAAGCCATCACCGGACCACGTGTTTAGTTGAATGGGGATGGGTTGATTCATGGATCTTTTAAAATTAGTGGGGAAGCTGCAAATGCAGAATCATCACATTCATTAATCGCAAGTTCAAATCAAAATTTCATTAATCCTAAGTTCAAAATTGCTGATAAAATATGCAGGTATCAGGAAGGTTAGAAGAGCAGTCAGAGCAATTTGTCTGGCCTGTACACCATGTCCAGTCAAGCAAAACATGTTTTCACAACAAAAGCTTGGGCAGCTGGGAAGAGAGAATGGAGATCAGCCCTCCGCAATGGGGAACTGCCTCGGGGCTGTACAAGACAGCTAATTGAGCAGAACAGCTCATATTTAAAAGCATAAAAGATTTTTGGATGAAGGAACGGGGGAATAATACTGGGTGGCAGAGATGGTACTTTCTCTGCATATGTCCTCAGTGAGCTCACTGCTAGAACACCACATCCTTTGGGGGGAACCCACACTTTAAAAAAAGAGGTTGAAAATTTGCAAAGGGCTTAGGGGAGAATGATTAAAGCAGGAAAACACAGCTGTTAGGTGGAGACTGAAGAAACTCAATCTATTTTAAGTTTATTCAAGAGGTTAAGAAATTACGTGATTACAGGCTACATACATTTACAGTGAGGAAGAGATTTAACAAAAATAATGCCTAACAAGACACAGGAAGATGAAATTCAACAAAATTAGCACTGAACTACGAAGTTCAGTGAAGGTAACAAAGCACTAGTTATTAGATGTATAACTGATTTTCCATCATTTAAAATTTTGAGTGATTTTGATTCGCAAAAAAGTGAATGTGGGACCTGGTTTACCTCACTTAGCCACGTATAAGCATGGTATTGCTAAAATAAAAAAGAATGAGCCCAGAAATGGGCTTCTGCTTGCTCACACCATCAAACCCTTAGCTCACTCCTCCGCCTTACTTTGGGCCATTCCAAGTATCTCTCCCTGAAACAGTACCGTGAACTCTTCACGGCCAGTTCACAGCCACACATATGCACACTCTTATTTTCTGCAATATCCTCCACAGAGAAATCGGCATGGTTTCTATAATGGTGATGGTAAATTTACCTCAGTCAAGGAACAACTACACAGAACAAAAAAAATCCGTCAGTTTGAGCCTAGTTTTCCTTTTCTGTGCTCACACTAACTCTTTCCTCACTTTTATACTACTGCACCCTTCCCAGTTTTTGCTTACTGCACAAAATATGCAGTTCTGGCTACCTCCTTGCAGCTGTTCTGTTAACCATTCAGATGCAACGCATTTAGGATTATTTCAAATGCTAAATAAAAATGTCTCTGCAGCAAGGGCTCTGATGCTGTAACAAATATCGACTGATCACATATAATGTATAATATTATATATTATCGTAGTATTATAAATGATTTGGTATATTTTATATCTATGTTATAGATTTATATTTGTATTTCTATGACATGTAAGATATATATATAGTAACATACATATGTAATGTATTAAATAAAACCTGCCAAGAACTCTTTCTCAATGGCATGAAACATGGCTCATCTTGGTTTTGCATGATATCAAGCCTTTAATCACTAAAAATATATTAATGATCTTTGAATCAGCCAAAGCACCTGCAAGTAAAATTGTCGTATCATATCATATAATTGCAAGGCTTCTTAAAAGAATTTTTCTTTGAAAAACACAAGTGTAAAGGAAATACATTTAGAGGCCTGTAGATTGTCTAAAATTGCAAGTAAACAATTTTTACATACTTTCTTTTTAGCCCATTCCCTGATTGTCCTCCCATGAGTTCCATGAATACTGATCATCAGTCATTCCCACCTGACCCCTACACACTGTACTGTACCATCATTAATGCTACTACGCAAAACATCTTGATCTCAGGTGGCTATTAATCCCAAAGTCGCTGACATAACAGATCACGAGAACTGAAACTCAAACCTTTGAACTAGCACAGGGCCCTTAATCTTCCAGCTGACATGCATTGTCCAATAATTGCTTCCTCCAAGAGATGATAGCCTGTCTTGTGAGTCTATACATTTGGATAAATAATTGGTGGGTTATCAGTATGATGGGGCAGGATATTGGAATTTGTGTTACTAATTGTTTAAGGCAACAGGCAGGATAATAATTCATAACATGGTAGGGAGAGTAAAAGTTACCACAAAATATATTAGTTACCAGAGGCGGCTGACTGTCAAGGCTGGTTGTAGTATTTTATTCCATTTGTGTGATGGCAAATACATATCATGACAGAGAAATGTCTGGAATGCCTCAGCCTGCGTGAGTTCTATTCAGAGCACCATAGAGTGTCATATAATGCAGACCGTGTTTCTCTCCAAATAACCATAAAGTATTCACTAGTATCAACAACACTCAAATTCACAGGCATAAAGATACAAAAATCCAAAAATAGCAAATACCTTCCCCAGCATGCAAATAATAATTGACATAGCTGGCATCGTTAATTTTACAGGAAAGTCTCTTTTGACTGGGGAGCACTCCATCCAGTGGTGATGCCTGTAGTTTATAATTAGTTCTGCAGCTCATGAAACAACAGAGGAAAGGTAGTGTCCTATGAAATTCCATCCTTCTGTTTCTTCACTCCTCCACCAACTATGCAATAGCCCAGTTCTACCCCGATGCTATTGTTGCTGTCTCCTCACTATCACCTTGAGGAAAGCACTCAGGTGGTGCTGGCTGGGCAGCCCAGGCACACAGGCTGGCTGGTTGGCAGAGCTTTCGCTGCCTTTCCTTTTGGGGTAGCAGAGATGTGTCTCACCTCCTCCCAAAGCAACTGTTTTCATAAAATTTGAAATATCATAGAATCATAGAATGGTTTGAGTCAAAGGGGGCCTTAAAGATCATCTAGTTCCAGTTCCCCCTCCCATGGGCAGGGAGACCTTCCACCCCACCAGGTTGCTCAAAGCACCATCCAGCCTGGTCTCGGAACACTTCCAGGGAAGGGGCATCCACAACTTCTCTGGACAACCAGTTCCAGTGTCTCACCACCCTCATTGTAAAGAATTTCTTTCTAATATTTAATGTAAATCTACCTTCTTTCAGTTTAAAACTGTTACCCCTCATCATATTGCTCCACTCCCTGATAAAGAGTCCCTCCCCATCTCTCCTGTAGGCCCCCTTCAGGTACTGGAAGGCTGTTATAAGGTCTTCCCAGAGCCTTCTCTTCTCCAGGCTGAACAATCCCAACTCTCTGAGCATGTCCTCCTAGCGTAGGTGCTCCAGCCCTCTGATCATCTTGTGGCCCTTCTCTGGTCTCACTCCAACAGGTCCATATTGGTTTTGTGTTAAGGACTCCAAAGCTGGATACAGTAGTCCAGGTGGGGTTTCACGAGAGCAGAGGAGCAGAATCACTCTCAATCTACTACCCATGCTTCATTTGATACAGATCAGGATGCTGATGGCTCTTTGGATTGCAAGCAGATGTTGTGCACTTATGCAGACTATAATTACTCCGAGACTGCTACCCCTCTGACAGTTTGGGGTTAAAGTGGCCAAAGATTCAGTAAGATAGGACAAAAAGAGTGGGACAGACATTGTGACTGCATGTCACATAAAGATTTTTGATGCAGTGGAATAAACTGCAACAAGAACCAATTGCTTCAAGCTGTAAAGACAAATAGGTCTGAAGAAATAAGGAGGTTAACAATGAAGATTAATATCTGGTATGTAGAGGGAAAGTTTTGAGTTCAGAATCCCTCAGTGTGCTCAGATGGGGCACTGTGACTTTACCGTAGGACACGATTTGATCAGAGACAACACACCAGCCTCAGTGTAAAGACTGGCTAAGTAATAATTGAGAGTCCAAATCACTGAAAATGTCACTTTGGATGATCTTATGGATCTTCTGGACTTTAAAAGTCATGGAGTAATAAATGCCAAGTTAAAGATGTCTGAAATCAAGATATATGATGTGACAACTTTTAGTTATATGTACAAAGTACACACAATTACTGAATTACAGTAGCACATCTTCTTCCCTTTCTCCTTTCTTGCTGAAGTGCCATTTACAGAGATTCATAAACCGGGTAAACTTTTGATAAAGCCTAAAATTTTGGCCACATTAGCCATAGAAAGATTCCCACAGAGGTCTGGGTGAACATTGCAGGAAAGCCCATACTAGACCATAATTATTCTGTTGTAACAAATCAATGCTGAAGCTTACAATAGCAGTAAGACTGCACTGCTTATATATCACTGCATAAACCAGAATTATATAGTTTTTTTCATGATAGCAAGGCCAGGAATATTTGGGTTTGAACTGACTAAAACATTTCTTTGTTTAAATAGGAAGGAAGCCTGGGAAAAAATCAAGGAAAGCTGGATACGCTGTGCCTGGAGGGAGAGAATTATAAGTCACTAATGACAATGTATTATTTTGAATGAGGAGAGGAAAGGGAAAACAGTGACACAGCAAAGAGATGTTTTAACAATAACACTTTGGAAGTCTTATGAATAGACTACTGACCTTTGCTGCAAAACACTGAGGCACGAGAGTCCTACAGAAGTCTACATTCATTTCACAAAAATAAATAGTATTAAGGCATTGTTTTAACCCACCACTGCAAATGCACATGTGAGGATAAGTGCTTTAGTGTAGTACTTCAGGCAAATGCCTCAGAACAGAGAAAAGGGAAGCACGACAAAGGGGAGATAGCAAGAGTGAATTCCACTCAGTCCTTTCTCATTCTTCACACCTTAATTAACAGGTTTTCCATGGGTTACAGTGGTGAAGGGAAGAGTTTTTAGTCAATACTGTTTTCTTAATGTGTCGTCTGCGCTCCAAATTCCTCACAGTAAGTCTATCCTACCTTGACATAGCACACGGTGTCTGTCTAATGTAGGGTACCCTAGATAAGGTGGGGGGCTGGACAATAGTAGAACTGAATGGTACTTGCAGAAATAATGAGCTGCATTTCCATGTGCATGTAAACACCTCAGACATTAGTACACTATTGCCATTGACGGGCTAGGCCAGTGCCAGAGAAACACACAAGCTTCTCCTGCTCCTTTTCATATGTGGGCAGGATAAAACCGTGTAGTCTCTGGGACATTACAAACATGCAAAAACTTACAGATTAGACCAACATGTTACAAACAGCATCTCTTTTACGCCCATGTAGGTAACATCCTTGCTTGAAATGCTATCAGCTTCCAGAAATTGCAGATTCACATTGCTATAAAAATAGGACAAAATGTGAAATGGAAATAATTTGCATTTAACTTGCAGCCTATGTTCACTCATGTCCAGTGGCCCACAACACACACTCCGGTATGAGTTGTACAGTCTCCGGGCTTTAGCCAAGATCTGAATGTTCAAGGTGAGAGAAGCCAAAGCACGGTGATATTTGTAATCACCAGTACAGTACTAGGCTACACACTATGTGCTACTATGCCCTTTAAAATAAACAAGGGGATGCAGAGGAAGAGTTTGTGGAAAGTAGTTCATTTGTTTTAACCACAGCTCCCAAGAACTGCTGGAATGCAGCAAAGCAAAAGCATCCTTCAACACGGCACAGAAAGCTCATTGTAAGGAAAGCGCAAGTGACTTGGGGCACTGGAATGGGATTATGGCACCTTTCACCTCCAGGTCACCCATTTCCATCCATTTTCAGCGATCTGGGACTAGAAGTTATTATCATCAGAGGGGTGTTCGGTGAAACGAGTCAGTTGTCTGCTCCCAGGCTGGAAGGGACAGCTGCCCAGATCACACAGACCAGCCCCGAAGTTACTACCCAACTCTCCCAGGCTCCAGCCATGGCCGTTCAATAATCACCCAAATGGCCTGAAGCTCTGAGGGCCACCAGGCATACACTACTGCCTTCTGTTTCACACAGTGACAGGCATGTTCACCCACTGAGAAAGAGACAAAGACCTCATGTCGCCTTTGTTCCTCAGTTCTTTCTTCCCTTAGAATGATCTGCAAGAAAAGTTGTCCACACTTTTCTGTAATTTTCCTACTTTTGCCAAGTCCAAGCATTGAAAAACTGATTGGCCATGCCACAAAAATTATGAGTGTTAAAAATTATTCCATTTTACATTGTTCAGTTCTCTTTTGATTTTTGCATTTGGTTCATATTTTCAACTTCTTTTCCTTTCTTTTTTTTTTCTTTTTCCTTCTTTAAGGAATGTTGATACTCACACAGATCCAGAAGCACAGCCTTCAAGGAATATTTCAGACATTGTGATTATTTCATCATAAAACATAGGAGCTGGCAACACTGTGTGCTAGTGCTGATTTAACACACTGATACTCACGTTCCATGCACAGTGCAAACGTCAGTAACTGGCTTCCAGTGAAGCTTAGAGGAGGTCAGTAAGACGGAGAATGAACTATAACACACTTGGTTCAAATCTAGAGAGATGAATATTGGGTCTTTGTCTATTGCATGTCCTACAAAAAACCCTGTAAAGAAATTAAGACTCTTGGGTACAAACTTGACAGAGCTGTGATCCCAGTTGCTGCCTACCTCTCCCTACAGAGACAGTTGGAGGCTAAATCTTTGTGCTCTCTTACAGAACATAGATATCTAGATTATTTCGCAAAAAGTATTTTGCACTTTTTGTTTTGACTCTGGAAGTTAATTTTCCCCTTCGTGCCATTATCCACCCTACAAGAGGTTTCATATTAAATATTAAGGCAAAGAACACTGTGTCTCCAGAACATGAATT
The DNA here is from genome assembly GCA_013400055.1 of Nycticryphes semicollaris. Classification (NCBI taxonomy): domain Eukaryota; kingdom Metazoa; phylum Chordata; class Aves; order Charadriiformes; family Rostratulidae; genus Nycticryphes; species Nycticryphes semicollaris. Next base: position 594,529 of record VXBJ01001857.1, on the reverse strand, counting down.
TCTTCTTGCATTTTCACATACGCCATTCAATTTATTTGCCCATTATCTGCTTCCTCCATGTCCTCACGCTTCCTGCACTTCCAGGCTGCCCGCTGCAGCTTCCCAGTGTTGCTGGCCACCAACCAGCACCACCGCAACTGGCTAAATCAATCACTTCAGCACTTTAATCACACCCTTCCTCTGGTTTTCCCCCTTATATCAAGGAAATGGCCTGTAATTCTCATAGCTGACACACTCAGGAATGAAAACCTAATCACTGCCCAGTCAAGCCCTAACAGGACAGCACTGGACCTTTCCACGCAGCAGCCAGGCATCGCAGGGCACTGCGGCAGTACACCAGTGTAGCAAGCCCACTCCTGCTTCTCTGCTAATCCGAGGTCCCACCTCAGCTTTCCTCTGAGATGGGAGGTGCAAACCCTGCAAGCTGTTCACTGGAAGCTTTGTCTGACGTCAGAGTAGGCAAAGGTATTGCGCCTCCCTTTTGACTCCAGAGACACACACCAGGCTGGAACAATAAAGGGTTTTAGGCACTGGATCCTAAGAGTGACTGCCATAGTCTAAAATCCCTACCCAGTGTTAAGCACTTAGAAATTTAATTTCATAATACGAAGCACTCAGCAGTGAAAATCAAAGAGCGAAAAGGATGTGAATTTTTCTGCCACCCGGCAAGAGATGGCAGCGCAGAAGAAAGATTCTTCACACATAGTAAGGCAAATAGGCTTGCATATGTGTTATTGCTTTATTCATGCATATCTTTACTTTTTAAAACACGGCTCAAGGAGGAGCTGCTGCTGTTCACCTTTAAGCTCCCTGTGCACCTCCAAGGCATATGGCACTCAGAAGAACACCTGGCACTTCACAAGACATACCATAGCCACCACCTTATGCACTCTGCTGGGTAAATTGAAAGAACAAACATAATACTTAACCCTTTTGAAACTGGGGATGCATGAATGAAAGATTCAAAGGATCAGAAAGAGCATGTATCATCAGCAAACCTACCACTGCAAGCCACAAAGAACTAAGTGTTACAGGCTCCAGTCCCAGGTCCCAGCACTCTGGGTGCATTTGCTGATAGTGACTGGAGATAATAATGGAAACAAACATGTAAGACATTACATGGATTTTTTTATAGATCACGCTGACATTTAAGTGTCTACATGGAAATTTAAGTCTCATGTGTCTGAGCCTCAGTCAATAATAGGCCTTGTATTTATCACTATATTACACATGAAGTATGCATTAATGGGTGTTTATGTGCTCTCTAGAGGCTTGAACAAGCATCAGAGCCAAAGTTGCTAGGATCACTGATTTTTCAGTGCAGCATCCTGTTTAAAATAATTATTTCTGGGTGATCCAAGACTTGAATATTTTTCTTCTGGCCTTTCTGATAAATACAAAGACCTGGCTTTCTAAGGGACTTAGATAATGCTTAGAAAGTTGAGGTACTGTTAATGACATTCTCCTGGGATGCAGGACACTGGCTTAACTCTTTCTGCTGCCTGACAGCTGAATTGGGGCAATCAAACCCTGCCGACTTGAACTACACAAACAAACAAAAAGGCACACTAAACTATGACCCCACTATTGGAGTTTAGATTCTCCTTACCTAGTTTGACCTGAACTTCTTTGTCTTCTGAGACCCACTTATTGCTTGTAGTAACAGCTAGATTTTTTTTATTGTACCAGAACTGCTTGAAGCTATATTCCTGTTTCTAATATAATAAAGCTTTAAATATAGCAGATTATTTTCTCCACCCTGACATGAGCCATAATCTGATTTTTTTTTTCTTCCTTTTCATGAACACCATCTGTTTGTGACCATTAAAATCCATTTTCTATGCCGAAGGGATGGGAATTCAGAGGGATGTGTTCAGCCACTGTCCAAACAGTACTGTCATTCCTAAGGGATTCATTACAGTCTGACACACCCAAGTATTTATGAGCCATAAACCGCCTGCCTAAAATGGCGATTCATCACCCCACACATGGGAGACACTGACAATGACAGAGCATGTTGTAGCTGTGAAAGGGGGGGGGGAGGGGAGGGGAGTATAGGTCTTAAGATTTTTTTTGACCCAGCAGTGTTATATAGCATCGGGTTTTTTCCCACTATGGCACCTCATTTCCAAGCCATTTGCTCCGACAGTTCTCACAGCCAATGTTAAATTAACAGATGTCTTGGAAATGGACTCCGAACAAGGCAGCTACAAGGTCACTGCTTCTTCGCATCATTGTCTGCTCTGGATTCACTTGGTGTCAAAGTAGAGCATCCTGCAGCTTATCTTGGTGCAATGCTCCCTTCAGGGCTGGTTGAGGGGCAGGGTGCAGCTCCCACACCTGCATGACTAAGCACCCTCATCATCTCATCCAGGTGCTATCAGAGAAAACAGTCTCATGAATGAGATTCCTACAGACTTTTTTGGCCTGTTATCTCTGAGGCAGATTGTATCCCCCATTACAAAAGTGATGTTGTTAAAAAACTGATTAGAGAAGCAGCTCTGTCTCTGAGGAAGTCAGACAAGGCAGCAAATGGGGTTTTTCAGCTGAGATTTAATACTGAAGACAGATAAATTCAAGGCTTTTGCTCCATATGGCAGGTGGGGCGTATCACATAGTTCCCTCACTCACATGAGAAACTGCATAAGGGAACAAAGAAAAGGAAATACTGGTAAGAAAATATAAGTGCAAGGATTGTCTTGTATAAAAATGGGTTATGAATGCTTCTGAAACACTGTGAACTGAACAGACTACTGTAAAATTTAGACAGAATTTATACACCAACACCCAAAAAATCACAACCATTTGTAGAAGCCATTTTATTTTTATACTTGCCAGCCTAATATTGCAGCACTAGGCATGCCCAGATAAGCAACTGTCTTGGCTGAGCTGTGCTGCTCAGCGCCTACCACCCTTCGGAGATTTACAAACGAGGCTCCTGCTGCTTACGTTTCCTGGGGGACACAAGCTGACAGGCATCCTCAGCGAACACCAGCACACACTGACTACATTTGGTTCAGCAGAAAGCACCATAGACACAATTCTATTTAATTCAAAGTAAGTAAATAAATAGATAGCTAAATAAAAGACTGGGAAAATTAAGGGCAGGCTGGAGCAGGAGATTTTAATTCTGGTCCCAGATTTAGGGCTGCTGTGCATTGAACAAGGCATCAAACGACAGACACACGTAGACACTTGGGACTGAAACTGTGCTCCCCATCCCTTGCTAAGTTTTTTCACCAGTGGATTGCAGAGCCTGAACTACAAAGCCTATTCCTCTCTCAATCTTCTGCTTTTTCCCCAGTGGGACAGCTTCAGCAGTGCCCCCAGCTTCCCAGTGGCAGCCTGGACGTTCCCCCTCAGACCCCAGCTCTCCCATTTTCCAGGCAAGTTCTCCCAGGCAACTAGGCAGATGCTTTATGAAAAAGCACCGTTACCTCTGGTTACTTTGAAAACAAATGCCTGATTTTATCACCTGCACCCAGTGGGATAACTTTAAGCCCCTGCTGAGTATGTGAGCTGGTGATAAGTGCACCTGCCCTTCATAGCACCTATCAGCTAACTTCCAGGTACCTTCCCACTTAATGTATGGTTCTGATTGCCATCTCCAAGCACCTCCCCTATTACCTGTACCTTCAATTTAGATGCCCGATTCGTATTGATAAAACTCATGTCCAAAAACAGGGGCCTAAGAGGATCATCATTCTTCAGCGTGGCAATGGGTCTGAGCCCTTAGTTCCTTATGGCTATACACCTTAAACAAAAATGATAGGATATTCTTTATCAGGCTGTTAGTCAGATACCATTGAAATGGGGGCATCCTAAAAGCCAAGAAAAAAAGAGACAAAGAAAGACAAAGCACATAAGGCTCCCTCAGCAGACTATAGGAAAAAATGTCTGCTGGCCTGCTGCAGTCAGTTTACATCTTTCAGTAAGTAACCTTTTGTCACCCTCACAAGAACCATAGATCAGAGAGCATCTTAAATTTTGATTTTGTATGAATTCTAGTACACCAACTTGTTGGAAAAAACAATGTAGAATTATTCTCCCTACTCTTGGGTTATACCTCAAGGACTAAGGAATAACTGCAGACTTCTCTATTAGCTGAGTAGCTTTTTCATCTGCATTACGAGAGCTCAAAAAGCCATGGGCAAGCAAGCCTTGGTAAAGAAGGGTAATGCATTCCTTGTTTGCTCCCAACCACCACAAGCTCTCATGTTTTCCCTGTTGTATGAGGCAAATGAAGAGGAAATAAGACCAACTTACACTGTTTGATTCTAGCTCTAAAATTTCTTCAGCTATTCGGAGGCTTGGGGGATTAACCCAGCTGTTAATGAGGCTGTTGAGCTGAGGTAATCGGAAAAATACTACAGTGCATCCTAATCTTAACAAGTACAGAGGGCAGAGTGTAAATATACTGATAAGAGTCAGCAGTTAAAAAAAAATAATTAAAAAATCCGCCACCTCACAAAACATGCACACCATTTGCTTTCAGGGGCTTTGGCCAAAGATGTAAACAAAAGTCTGAAGGAATTCACATTAAAAATTGTGCCTTTTCTTGGCACGCTCAGCAGTGAGACACGCTCACATTCTCATCCTCGGGGGAAGAAGGCGGCTTGCAAAGCTTGTGGCTTTCCGGTTTTTGGCTCGCTGACAGCGACCACACTGAGAGGGCGTACGAACGGCCGGCAGCGATGGCTGTCTCCTCGCCCTGCCAGCTGCTGAGGTGCCGGTTCTGGGACACAGCCACCGGGGGCGTACCTACCCCTCCTCCGCAACAACAGCCGGGGCTCTGGGAGGTGTCCGCTGGATTCTACGTATGTATTACCCATAAATAAAAAATAAAATAAATAAAAGGGAGGCCACTCACTGCCGAAGAATGGCTTAACGTTCTTTTTATATTGCATAGATGAGGTTTTCCTTCAGTGGCAAGCTCTGCTTATCAAGCCTGCGCGGACGCCTGCACAGGCGTTAGCACATACAGCCGTTTGTCTGCTTCTCTGCAGGGTGGCCATGCCTGCGAATTTAGCTGGGTAGCCCTCCTCCCAAAATGCCTCCCCGGACCTGGTACCCTGCCCCCCAAGTCCCCGACGCCGGAATGACATAGATGGGAGGCGGTCGCATCCCTACTCATACTGACGACGCCTACCCGCAGACGAGCGTCCCTCCCCCAGACTTTCGCCCGGCAGCAGGGGCGGGTCCCCTTTGTCAAAGGCTCACGGGGGCACCCTGCCCGCCCCTCCTTCCCCCGCCTCGGCGACACACCACGCAGCAGCAGCCTGAATCGCGACACCGGGATCCGCCTCAACAGGGAGAGGAGGGGCGGGGACAGGGCCCAGTTGCGGCGCCGCGCTCTTGGGCTCCCCCTGCTGGTCGCCGCCGGTGCCGCAACCGCTCGTCCCGATCAGGGCGGGGCCGGAGAGGGGTGGGGGTGGTGGCACCCCGTTCCCATCCCCCATCTCTCTCTCTCTCTCGAGGAAAAGTCGCTTCCCGAGGCATTTCCGAGCTTTGGTTTGGTTTTTTTGTTTCGCTTTGTTTTGTTTTGGTTTTTACCCTTCCTC
>VXBJ01001857.1:532495-588698 GCA_013400055.1 Nycticryphes semicollaris | reverse complement strand
CTGAAGGGGAGAGACGGCTCCTGATAGAAGGGTGAGGGATGCCGGCTTTCTGTACCGCGGGGTGCTGGAGGCGAGGAGACTGCCTCCAGCAGGAAAATTTGTCTAAAAGGAAGACAATTCCACCCCACCTCCCTCAGATTTGCGTAGTTCTTTAAATAAAGGCAAGTTGCCCCTTCCAGGATGCTCTTGAAACGACAGGGGATCTGGAGTGAGCTGCAGACTCCCAGCTTTCAGCAAAAGCAAGTTTTTCTTTCCCTGCGTTTTCTCTGGAGTCGCTGAGAAACCCCAAACACAAGAGCACCAAGATGCCATGAACCGCCCCCTTTTCTTTGTAAGTGAAAACACGTCAGAAAGAGTCTGTGCTTCACCTCAGACTCTCGCCTCCAAATATTCACATCTTGCTTTGCTATTTATGCGTCAGAACACCCTTCTCACTCTTAGGGAGCGGGAGCTGCCATCCCCCTTCCTACCGGGGAGAGCCCTCGGGCTGAGCCACTACATCCTGGTGCCACTTCAAGGAGGAGACCTAGGCAAGTCTGGGCCAACGCCCCCCAGCTGAGCAAACACAGGAACCTCCTCTTGCCGAGGGAAAATGGGAAGATCAGACGGATAGCCTTTCCCATGCCCCTCCCTCACCGTATCCCGTACGACAAAGACAAGTTACAGACGTCTATGCAGCTGTGAGCGGGAGCAGGGAAGCGACTTCCTGTGCAGTCACACATGACAAGGACACAATTTTTAGTGGAAACTAAATCCCTTGAATTTCACAGACAATACGGCGCAGCTACACAGTGCCGTGGATTCACCGAAGCAATCTGGCAGTCTTGTGTTTTAATGGTGTCCTCCTCTGGTTTTTTTCCCAGTCCGACTGTCCCTTGCATTAAGAACAGCAACGCCCCAGAGCTATTTGCTCACGTGTTCGTGGAGATGGGGATGATTATTATTGCTGGTGACCCTCAGAAAAAAAACCCAAAAAACAAAAACAAAACCAAAAACAACAGCATGCTAACATCTAAGGAGAAAATGAAAATAAACAGAGGTCATTTGGTTTCAAACTGTTCTCCAAGGGTGACATGTTCTCCAAGCAAGTGTTGGGGTGAATGAAAAGGTAAGAAGGGTGGAAAACAAGTTGACGTGAATGAATAAAATGCACGCAGTGACAGGCTTGACCAAAGTTGAAAAGTTTATGGGCTTCCTCATAATATTTCCACTACAACCTTGCTACAGGCCACATTGGAAAGGTCCTATGAGGGGCCTTTCTCATCCTAACAACAAAGCAGAAGAATCCATGCTCATTTTAAGTCAACTGTAACTTTTGAACCTAAAAGGCGGGGAAAAAAAATCTTAAAAGTAACATCTTTGGAGAGAAAAGACACACTGCATTACAAACACAGACACCAGTATCTGAAATGTGAACAGTTTGTGGCAGTTAAACTAGGCATTCACTGGGGATGCACCATTTCCCCACTTTCCTCTTTGTGCTAATCTTGTCTCTGTGGCTGGGGCGAGTCACAAGGTGACTCGCAGATCCACCAGGACGCATTCATTGCATCCGTCCTCCTCTGTTCCTGGAAGGCACAGCTAGTGGCGCTGCCTTGAAGCAGAGATGGCTGCCTGCTGCCGGGACCGAAATGAAGGAGGATGCTTGCACACAGATGGCTTCTGGTCTCAGCCAGGGAGCGAGCAGCCAAGAGGCAGCTAAAACCAGTTTCTTAAACCCCTTTCTCAGCGGTGATTTGCTGTTCGACCCAGGGGCAGGTAGCTCCCCTCTGAGCTCCGGGGGCTCTGGGAGGGCTCCAGAAGCAATTAAGTGGTATCATGGGCCTTTGGGGTTTGCACAACGGTGCATGTGTGGACGTAATGTCAACATAATCTTTTATCAGCCTGAAACGCTACAGAAGGGCATGGCCAAAAGCCTTTGAATAAATTGCATAGTAAATTGTCAGAGCAAGGTATTTGTGTTTCATTACTGGTTCTGCCTCTGTATTAGCCTGACATATTTCATCCTCTGTGCTCCAGTTTTCCTCATCTGCAGAACAACATTACCGCCCACCTTTCACTACATGTAGCATTTTTAAACCATATGTTTAAAGGATCAAATCTGTGGGCTGGATTCCCGGTGCGGCAGTGTTATTTTTTCTCTTTGGTTAAACACCTAACATCACACCTAGTGCATGATTGGACTAGGGTGGAATCAGCATGGGCATTCACTTTCTGCTCTTTTTTGGCAAAATATTGGTTCCATCCATGTGAAACTTCAGGACATGATTGATCTAAATGTACTTTTTTATAGAGCATGTGCACTACTGCAATATCCAGATGTTATGGGCAGTAATTAGGAATTAATTGGAACTAGTTATAGAGCTCATAAAAAATTAAGTGAAGTAGTTTGTAATTACAAGGATATATTAATATGATTTTGGAAGATACTTTTGCTTTTATTTTAAAGAAAGAAGTAATAGCAAACACCAAAATAACCAGTTTTATTAGATCATCTTGGTAGTATTAAGGCAGTAATTAAAACCCAACTGTGTTCTTTATAACACTGATGGGAATCTTGAAATTAAGCCACAAAATATTCAGCTGCTTTTTCTGCCTTTTTTCACAACACAAGCCACATAATCAGTCTTAGGCATCAGTTTTTTGAAAACCGGAACTTCATTTTCCTTCAACTCTGTTTCCGTGGTGAAGATGCATGAAGTAAAAGGAAAGACAGATGGATTTTCTTGAACTAAAAAGGTCATTGAGCACCAAGCACATTTTCACCAGATACACATTCATGTTTTCTGGCTGAGAGGCAGAAGCAACTAAAATATATGACAAGCCAGGCACTGTTATTCAGTGAAGTTTCTATTAATTTGCATAGGGTCTATCTAATACTGTTAGAAGATGAATTTTGTTTGCAAAAGGTTGATTTAAATTTAAACAGCATCAAGGAAGTACAACAGGGATATTTCGAATCTATTTATATCTTTTCACAGTACATTCTTAGTGAACCTTTTGCTCCATCAAAATGTCATGAGATTGTTCCTAAGGCTTTGTTACCATGTTCAAGCCTCCAAGTACTTTAAAAAAAACAAACCTTAGTATGTCCCAATTTTTTTTTTTTGGTAGTTTTTGGAATTAAACCAGCCCAACTAAATGGGGTGCAATAAAGGGAATATTCTGGGGGTCAAAAGGAAAAGTAAGCACGATATAAGAAGACCACAGCAGATGTCCTCTTATACTTAAAATGAAAATTAATAAAATTCATTCAGCAAGTGCAGTCAGAACAGTGAACTTCAGGAAAAATTCAACACTTGATATATGTGATGTTGTTACTGAGTCAGAAACTGGGAGCAATGACACCAATATATACAATTTTAAAATGTTTGGTATGCATACTTTTCCATTTGCTACACCATTCCTTAATTTTTTTAATTTTAGTATCTTCCAATGAACTGCCTCCTCTGAGTGCAATAGAATAATTCATGCTGTAAGGTACTATGACAGTGAAAAAGAGGATCAGATTAGGCCCATTAAAAACCCTAGGCTGAGAATGTAGAACTCTCCAAACCCTCCTGCTCACGGTCTTTGCTTCTTGCTGCCAAACAGCTGTTCAGTGTGTGCCCACCAAGCGCATTTTCACTAGAGACAGAGGAGACCGATTCATAGTCCGTATTCTCCAGTCAGCCACGTGCTTTCTCTGTGATTCCAACCAAGTTACACTCAGACCCTCCAACACACAGAGGAATTTCTGCTGTGTAGGAGTCAGGCACTTCGCTGGATTTGAGAATCTGAGCTGTAGAATCTCTGTGCTTCTGGTGTCTCCCTATGCAACTAGGATTTGAAAACAAAAAAAACCCCAAACCAAACAAACCACAAAGGCTTACCCATTTCATATGGAAGCAGAAAGAAAAAAAATTGTCTAAGACTGGGACACTCAAATGTTGTAGTGATAGAAGTTTAAAGCAGTGCTAAAAAAAATACTTGAGCAAAAGAATGTCTATGTGGAAAACAAAAGTATTGGTATAAGGCCACATTCTATAAGGCTTAGCAAGGATCCTGCCTCAATGGGAGCCTAGTTATTAAAATAAAGGGATGAGTGGACAGGCCCAAGCAAGGGCAAATGGTGGCTATCATCTCACATGCGTTGCTCAAAGCTGTGGAAGAAAACCGAAGTGTAGGCAAGAGTTTCTTTGCTGATATCTACCACTTGGGTTACTTTCCTAAGGTAAATGCCTCTTATAAGAAGAGAAAATACATGTTTAAAGGGAATACAAAATGTTGATCTCTAGTAGCATATGTGAAGCTAGTGTAAGGCTTTTTCTTCCACAAACCCACAGGGAGACAAGCTCCCTAATGCAATGGATTTCTTCTAGCATGCACAGAGGAACTGCAGTTTCTTCACTGTTAGCTGCTTAGTGAGATTAGTAAGATTGATTATGCCTTAGTATTAATTGGCTTGACTTACATATATGGATTTCTTTGCTTTGAAATATACTTTTACTATGTGCTTGGCTTTCAGTCCACACTCGATCATAATCAGAAGAAATCACACTGCACACTACTGACGTATTGGAAATTACAGCAGTTCTAATACAGGTTTTCACAAAGCCTCAGATCTGAAAGCAGTGCAAGAAGGTAAATACCTTATTTGAGAAGAATGGTGAAGAAATCACTCATCATTAGAGGATTAAATAGAATACATCGTTTATTGGCAAACATCTTGCTGGATGCCTGGATACTTAGCTCTGGGCTGTGTATGCTGGTGCACCAGACACCGCCAGTCAAACCAACCACAGTTCACTCACTCCAAGGGAGACACTCAGGCACCTGCCTGTCTCTGGGGGTCTCGGCTTATTACATGGCTTATTCATTCTGCAGTGTTAACTTCCAGATGTTGCAACTGGGTGAAAATTCCACCAGATTAAACATGCCCCAGTGAGTTAACCATCTCATTTAATATGAAAGGTTTTCTTGTATCAAATAATAAATGTGGTCATCAGCATGGTCCTTAAGCATTAGTTGCTAGAGTCATACAACTTTCATTGGTTAGGGATAGTTTGACTGAGTTTGTTTTGACAGATAATTTCTGTGCATGCCTCCTTGACAGAAGGAGAAATCCATTCAGAAATGGCATTTTGTATACATCTGCAGCCTGTCGCACATGTATTGGCTGCTTTCATAAAGTGTGTTAACACTTCTAAATACAAGAAAAAACCAGGCTGAGCAGGCTCAATTACTGAACTTCACACTGCCTAACTGGCAGCCTCCTCCTCTGCTTGGACTCCAAGACACATGCTTTGGAGGGGCCTGTCCATAAGTAGTTTGGACCTCAGTCTGTCCATACTCTTTGTCACAAGAGCTAAGATTCAGAAAGCTGGTCCTTTTTTATTTAGCAAAATAGATGTAGCCTTGAATAGTCTTCCTTTTTATCTTTTTTTCTTTCTTTTTCTTTTTTCCCTCCCCCCGGTAGATTAAAATAGCTCAAAATGAAAGTCTCTGAGCATTAGTGTGACAAGGAAGAAAAAATGCACCATCAGTCGACTGCTGTCCATACAAAACCTACAAAGAGGTTATCCAAAAAGCAAACACCTCACACTTCCAAAGACAAAAGCCTGAATGAACAATTGCAGTCTCAGTCATACCTTAAAGTGAGGTTGTTTGTATTCCTAAGCTCCCCTAGAAAACTGTATTACCAACTATAAAGATCCTTCATTGGCAGCGTTCTGCTACCAGGTGTCCAAGACACAATCTGGACTGTTACCTGGAGATCATCAGCCTATATGAACATTCACTCTAGTTAGTACACTGTGGTTTTTTAAAGGTCTTCTTTCATCCCCTGCAATCTTGTATAAACTGTCACTCCTCCAGAACTTTGCAAAGTGTGAATTCAAGCATGCAAACTCCTAACTGTACAGCCGGAACTTGTACCAACACAATCTGCCTGCTGCTTTAAGGTCAGGCTAGGAGTTCACTATTGCACTGTAAGAGACACCAGTCATCAGCAAACTCCCAAATAATGTGTTTATTCAGGTGTAAAACAACTGAAAACTCACTTCAGTGACACGAAATACCATGTGACTCCCTCACAATCTTTACATATATTCCAGTACCATTGAAACATGATAAAAGTCTTTGGAAATGAGGCATCTAGGGGGTCTTTTCTCCATGAGCTGAATTTGCGCTGAGGTCAACATTTCACAGTGAAGTCTGTAGCAGAAAGCAGCAGAGAAGTACTTACCTCCTGCGCCTTCCTGATATGTAACTGCATTTCCCCCCTCGCTAGACACAGACACCCCACATCTGCCAGCACTGATCCATCCTCTGTGTGGAGAAAGGTAGTCACGCTAGTTAATCTTGCTACAGCTCGGTAACATACACATTTATCATGGTAACAATACCCTAATGCAGTTCTCTATTACCGCTCTCCAAATACTCATTTATATGAGAATTTATTTATTCTCTGCTTAAAAATGTTTAATCAAACAAGAATGATTTGATGCTGACAACCGCCCATGTCATTTGTGGCACAGTCACAGGAACCACAATTTCCTTTCATGAAAATGAAGAGTTTTGGCAGCATCGCTCAGCAAGGGAGATAATTTTTTTCTGCAAGACAAACTTCTTGGGGGAGAAAAACAGCATTTTGTGAATATATTTGAGTTTTTTTCCTCTCCAAGAAATTCTCAAAGTCTTCTATGAAAGAAAAGACAATCAGTGATCAATTTCTAGTACAATCCTGGCATAGTCACAGCAAGGATATAAAGAATCCATGTTAAGTCCTGAAAAAGAGACTTTGGATACTATCTTTGTTCCTCCACTCAAAAATGTCCATACAGCTCTGTGTTTAGATCCTTCACACAGGATACAGGAGATTCATGTGCAACTCTTTGCTCCAACTGTATTCAAAATATTTAAACTGCTCCAACAGGAGCAGTAAAAGAAATCTACCAACAAAAAAAAAGCCCCCAAATAATAGCCTTCATGTTCAAGGCAACTTTCATTGACTTTTGCAAACTGCGTCAGAACAAGTGTTGAAGGTGGGGCTTACATCCCTCTTGTCCTCTTCACCATATCAATGACTTTTCTGAAATGGGGCTGTGAGACATTTGTGTCTACCTGGATATTCTAGCATGAAGTGAAGAAACTCTTCCTGACTATATGGGAAAGAAATACATCCTTTTCACATGAAACATTTCTTTTGAGATATGATCCATTTCCAATTTTCAGAAGGGAAGCCCTGGCTCAACTCTATCACTACCTCTTTGCATGTTTGCTGTTACACATAGCATAGCTAAAGAGAAACCAGATTTGTCAAGAGTTCTCTAATTTTTTTTGTTCTCACCTTGATTTTCCTCGTATCCCATATGGGGCCATCTTTCCTGTTTTCCTGACACCCATGAGAAGAACTTAGCTCCTGGGACACTAAAACACTTCAGCTTTTTGATTCTGTCCTTGAAGGCATACAGCATCAGCCAAGATGCAGTCATTGGTATGACCACAAAAGTTAAAGACCTTCTTCTATTTTGGAAGACGCAATTTGGGAATCAGGAGAACAGGACAGATAGAATTTGTTTGAAATTCACAACAGATTCTCTATGTTGTCCTACACAACGTTTCAATAAAAATAATTTTGCCATTAAGTAAAAACTCTCCATGCCATAAGCAGAACGCTTGCAAGGAATTTGTCAGGGGTCCATGGGGGCTGAGACTGTGGAGGATTCTCCATGGTGGGTGATGGCAGGGCCTGGCAGCCAGGGCCCATCTCACCCCCAACCAGGCTCAGGGCAGCCCCAGCCCTGGGCATCAGGCAACTCCCTGGGGACAGGGACAGACATAGGCACAGGCCGAGGCCAGCACATGGGCTCATGAGTGGGCCCAGCTTGGCGAGGCCCATGGGCACGCAGAGCAAGGCTGAGGGGAGCTGGAGACTGGCCTTGCTGAGGCATTGCTGGGGAAGGAGCTGATAGCCCTGAGGGGCTGACATGGGGCCCTGGGCAGGGTGGGGAGTCCCAGGGGGCCATTAGGGCTGGTGGTGCCCTCAGGTCACTGATGTGTATTTGAAATCTTCTTTTCTGTTTTGGGCATAGGCAAGCATGATTAATGAATGCACACCTCTCATTGCCTTCATTACCCAGAGACTTTCAGGGAGACCTACATTTTGGGTTTTTTTTTAAAGTTTAATAATTTTTTATAAAACATATCCATCTTGCTAAGAATTGCATTAAGGACTTATTAAGATAACCATACACTCAGAAAAAACTGTATTGAAAGGGACCTCTGGAGGTCACCTACTGCTATCTGCTCAAAGCAGGGCCAACTTCGTGTTGCTAGATTAATTCAGGTTTCAAAAATCTCCAAGCATGGAGATTCCTAAGCTTCTTTGGCATCTGTTCTTGTGCTTAACCCCTCCCATTGTCAAATTCTTCCCTGCATCCAGTCAGAATATTTTTTGCTGCAACTTGGGTCCATTGTCACTTGTTCCACTACTGTGCTCCATCTTTTTTGTAACTGTCTGTTAGGTAGCTAAAGGCAGCAATTAGACCCACTAACCCTTACACTTATTCAGGTGAAACAATTACAGTTCTCTGCTTCTCCTTGTATGTCATATGCTCCCACTTTGTCAATACTTGCTGGTACCAAGGAACCTGAAGCTATTGCAAATACAGCCTCACAAGTGAGAGGGAAGTAGTCACTTCCTTCAGCTTTTCCTACTGTGGCCCAGTATATATTTGTTGTAAGGGTGCAATGCTGCTTCATGTTCCACGTGTCTGCAGTGTTCTTTTCTGTGGTAGTTACCCCTACTGATTCATGAAGTCTGTCCATCACAGGTGCAGGACTTGGTTTACCTTCACAATGGTTCTGCCAGCCCATTTCTCTAGTTGTCAAGTTCCCTCTGAATGATGGTACAGTTGTACAGTGTATGAATAGCTCAATCCAGTTTCAAGTCATCCATGAATGTGATGAGTGTGCATCCCATCCCATCAGCTAGTTTGTTGACAAAGATGTTAAAAAACAATGCAATACATAACATCAGCCCTTGAGGAATGCCTCTTAGAACAGGCTGCCAATTAAGCTTCTGACCTCCACATTTTTAGCCAAACAATCTGTCCACCTCATAGTCCAGGCATCCAGTTCATATCTTCTCCATGTGGCTATAAGGATTGCTAAGAAACTGTATCAATAACATAGCTAAAATCAAGATAATCTACAACTACTGCTTTCATCTTATCCAATCATTTTACTGCAGAAGGTAAATAGGCAGATCAGGCACCATTTGCCCTGGGTAAATCCACATAAGGTCTTCCCAGTCACCTTCCTTTCCTTCATGTAACTGGAAGTGGCATAGAGGATTTTTTCCTTAATTTTCTAATGAGATGAGGTAAGGCTTACCATCCTGTGGTTTCCCAGATCCTCTTTCTCACAGTTTCTGAAGCTAGGCATGTCATTTCTCTTTTTCAAATTATCAAAAACCTGCTATCATCATGACCATTCAAAGATAAGAGAGGGGACTCTTGCAATGACATACACCAACTTCTTCAGAACCTTCAGATGCATCCCATACAGGACTATAAACTATAAACTATAAACTATAAATCCAGTCTGCCTAAGTAGTTTCTAACTTGACCCTCCTCTGCCATGGGCTTTGCTACTAGACAAATAAATTTGATAACCTTGAGAGGAGATCTTGTGAGTAAAGACCTAAGCAAAGAAGACATTGAACATTTTTGTGTCCTTTGGCACAACATTGTCCACCTTGTTCAGCAGGAGGCCCACATTGCATACCCAGGTGATACTTCCATATTCCATATGGCTAGCTTGACCCTGCTTCCACCTGCTATACATTTAAGTTTTGTGTGTAGGCTCAGGGACAGTTCCCTGTTCAGCCTAAATGACTTCTTGCTATATCTACTCATTTGCTTTAGTTTTTGTTCTTCTGATTGAAAGAGAATCATCTTGATGGTTAACCAGTTCTCCTGGTTTCATTTGGCCTTCAGCCTCTTACGATATCCCTCCTACTACTTCCCTGAAGTCTAGGGGCTTTAGTCTGCTATTCACCTTTCTTAAGTCCATCAGGATTTTTCTAGGGTCACTGCAGCCAAGACTGCCTTCCCATTCTGTACCAGTTCTTACATATTCAGGAAAGAAGGTCAGCAGAGCACCTCATCGAGTTGGTCAATTCAGCACCTGAAACAAAGAATTGTCCCACATGTACTCCAGAAATCTCACTACTTTCTTGCACCGTGCTGTGATGTCTACCCAGCAGATGTCCGAGTGGATCAAGAACCACCATGAGAAGCAGGGCCTGTGATCAGGGGACTTCTTCTAGTTTTTTAAGTTGGGCTTTGTTCACCTTATATCCTTAACTAGGAAGCCCATAGCAGATTCCTACCACTGTGTCTTCCTTTGTGACTTTACTTCTGATAACATAAACTCTTGACAGACTTATTGTCCTGTCAGTAGCAAAGCTCCCTGTGTGTGAGCTGCTGGTTTGTGTAGAGCACAACCCATGACCACACTCCAGTCCTGGGGGCTATCCTACAGCAGAAGCACTGATTGAAGAAGAACATTCAATGTATAGTTATGACTGCTGAGGAAATGGTTGGCTGCTCAGATGGTTTTCTTATGAGTCTCACCTGCTTCTTAACTCTGATGCAGAGCTGATCATTCTGGTACTTTGATAAAACCATGCAGGGAGGTGGCACTTCTATGCTTCCCCTCTACTTACAGAGAAGTAATCGGCTATGGGCAGGTCACTTTTTAGACAAGCAGCTTCTACAGTAGTTTAGCAAATGGGAGATGTTCTGATGATGACCAGAATAAATTTTCTCAATCTCCAGCTAGTGGAAATGAAACTTTTCTCAGTTGCTTTAAGGTTGTGAAGTAGCATTTTAAAGAGCATCTTAATCCACTGTTTGGCATCTCAAGTTTGACACGTGGACCATCTGCCTCTTGTTTATCTTCTTTTCTCATGGACATTCTCTTTCATTCTCACCTCATATTAAATTTCTGGCTGGAGATATGCTGAACAGTTGGTCCAAACAGCAGAGCCACCTGATGTCTATTAGCAGAAAACAAAACCAATCTATTGACAAGTCAAGGACCAGACCTTTTGTTTTTGACATGCACTTCTGAGCAGTTATTGACAGTACCATTGTCCAAAGCTCCAGACGTAATGCTTTACAAGATTAATGTCTCACTAAGCTGAGAAAATACCTCATGGCTTTGTTCCAAGCAAACTCTTGTTTGCTGTTATACCCAAGCTGTTATACTCTAATCAGTTTTAAGGACTGTGTACAAACCCTGCCTTCTTCATATCCTATTGGTAATAACATTCTGCTTCACCCACAGAAAATAAAGGTAATTTTATATCTTATATGATATGATATCTATACTCCCTGTATGCATAGCTACAGATTTCTGCTGTCTCTTCTCAATGTAAGTACAAAGGAGTAATTGCATGGCATAGAAAGAGAGGCCTTGGGAATGTCTTTGTTCATAGCTGCTTTAGAACACATCATAAATTAGTATATAACATAAAGAAAAAAACATTCAGAAGTTCATAATGAGATAATATATAGAATGCATAGAAGAATAGGAGACTAGAACTTAAATTTAGTCCCAGCTCTGACACTGCCCTAACAAATGACTTTGGCCGTCTGCACAGCAGGTTCTTCAGCTATAAAGTTGAGAATACACTGGGTGTCCTGGGGACTGAGTTACTTTGTAAGGCTCAAAGCTAACATGAGCACCAGAACATGAGCTGAATAGTTGCCTTAGTTTACTAAATTAAATAGCTATTGCCACCTACTGGCTGTACAGCACTATCAATATAACAGACTGGTGATTTAGTGTACAATATCAATCACATGTGTTTCCTCTATATAAAATTATATACAGTAATAATAGAATAATTAATAGTTTATATCTTTTTCAGCCAGGAAATGATACTTAACCATATTTTCACTTTTACAAGGTGTACTGGTAAAGCAATTTTGTACATTTAGAATTTTCATCATGTGTCCATATTTGGTTATGCTAGAGGGTATAACATGTCTATTTCTAAACGTAATCAGTGCCTTGATCTGCCTGTACCCACCTCTTTTCTTAGACACACAAGTTGTCTGAGGCAGAAGGACATATTTTTGAGCTGTTTGACAGAAGCAGGATAGATCCCAAGCACTGAGTGTAGGTGCTAGAAATATCACCATGTGTAAGCAAGGCTGTGTCCATGGTCTAGCTGAAGAATAAGCATACATCAATAAATATGTTGCATCCTTTCTGCAGTTAGCAATCAATTAATTTAACTGCACTCAAAGTGCTTCTAATTATCCTACATCTATGCAGCATCAAAGCAGACTGACATCATGTTATGAAGAAAAAAATTCTATATTATGAGCACAGCTAATAATGTCCGCAATAATATTTTTCCATGATAATCCAAAGCAGTTAGAACAAGCTGTATTTCAAAGAATTTTGGTAAATGATAAAGAGAAGTTGCTGTTAATTCTGGTTCAATCCCAGCTTTGCCAGTGAAAATGCAAGAACTAAGGAGAAGGAAGACATTCACCTTTTATCACAGAGGTTTGAAGTAGTTTCTTCTGCCTTCTTCCAGTTCATTATTGTCTTATCATCTAACAAATGTTATGCTATCAATTCAGCCAGTAAAGCACTTTTTCAAAGCTTCAATGCAAATTGTATGACTTAGTTAAAAAAAATAGCTATAAATGTAATTTACCTAAATTTATACTGAAATAGGTCAGAATGCTCGTCCAACCTGCAGTAGCTGTATGTATAAAGGCAGCAATCTTTGGCTGCTGAATGGTGATAAGTAGTTGGGGAAAGTAGTTTCTTAGTTCATTCTAACCAGAATGACAAGAGGATGTTTTCACACTTCCTAAATTAGAGCCTATTACATAGTTTGGACATTCTCATTCAGTTCTGAAGTAATTTTACCATTTGGCTTAGTCTGCAGTACACTGAAATTACTCTGCTCGAGAATGAAATTATCCAGAGTTTAAGACATAGTAATTTAGGTGTATTGACTTTATATGTTCAGCTGATTTCCTTACGTTTATAGATTTTTCCTGTGTAGACCAGCCCCCTTAAGTTTCACATATGGGTATATCTTCTGATTTCATTACTGTCAAACACAATGCAGTCAAGGAAAATTACACATTCAGCAGAAACCCCTATTAGATAATTACATAAATGCTCTTTAAAAATTGGTGACAGCAGTCAACATTTCAAGTGGGACACATACCAACAAGTAGCCTCAAACAAACAGCTACTTGAGTTTCTTAAACAGAAAACTGCTCAGTCCTTTCCTCTGTTGGGATTTACTTGAAGGATTTCTACTGAAAACAGAAACTGTAGTCTTATGTTAAGAGAGCTCTGATTCCATTCTACGAGCAATGCTCGGGGAACAAGTAGTTGATGTTGGCTTATTTTAGAAACCATCTGTAAAAATGTCCATGAAGGATAAGTTGTTATGAGTCTCAAAGCAATATTAGATATTAGATAACCTCTTGTGAGAAACTACTGAAATACTATAGTAATATGTAAATTATTGTAGCCTCATATTTTGTCTCTTTACCAAGTTGAGGTTCAGGAATTAACTTGGCCATAACTCTGCTGCAACATTTAACTTGGAGAGCAAAGATGCAACATCGTCCAAAATACTTATTTTATGATGCCAAAATAACTATTATTTTTTAGCTTGGGGGATTATGCTACAGGTTCATTTTAATCTGGCTATGCAATTTTATTTTTATCTGTTCCCTGTGCTGTCCTCCCCTCAGGTAACTTTTCAGAGCCAAATTTATAACTAAATATAATAAGTAACTAAAAATTTTTGGAAGTTGGGAAGAAGTTCAACACAATACACAGCATGGCAAAACTTAGTATTTAAAATATGGTGAGGACAAAGTGTTATCCTTTGTTTAAGTGCAACCATCCTGTTAAGAGAGGTGGTGAGGGGACAGTTATTGTTTGCTAGAATCTCCATGAAAACTAACCTGTGAGCAACCATGGGATGGCGGTCTTGATTCACACAAGTACCTCTTAAACACCATGCTGCAGTGAATAACAACCACAAAATAAGCACATCCGGTCAACTGCTCTTCATCCACATCCATAGCAGGTTAATCAACTCATTCTCTCACAGCTAGGCTTGGTGTTATTAATGCTACCAAGACCTGCTGGCTGAGCAGTCTAATGTTTATCCAGCATACAATAGGAAGACCTTTTCAAGAAAAACTTATTAAAAATTTCAAACGCATCCTAAAGACACAAGCATTCAAAGAGAATTTAATAAACTGAATAATAAACTGAAATGGCTTAAGGTATATCCTGTGGCATAAACAATAATGTCACTTCTTAAAAGTAATTGATTTTATATTCAGATTCTCTATATTCTTTAAATTCTAATTTCCATATAATTTTCTATTTTGGGTTCATTAAGTTTTTCCTCAGACATCAGGTTAAACCTCAGGGTAGCTACTGTAGAAGAGGTACACTCATAAGTATTTTATCATGTAGAGAAACTGAACTGTAGTATTAGAGAAAGGAGTAGAATAAAGGAAGAAAATTGTTTTTTCTATTCAGAATCTTGTCACGCAACCATGGTGATAGCCTTGTAGTTCTCAGTCAGCAAATCTGATTTGGATGAGTTTAATAAAGTGGGAGCTGGATTTTTTTGGGGGTGTGTCACAGACCACCTGCAATCTTTGCAAAAGCAGGAGGTCAGGCAAACATGAATCACATCAGCAGAACCACAAACAAATAACAAAACAACTAAAGACCTTCAAAATACTCCAAGTTTCAGCTCTACCTTCTGAAAACATACTGTTTCCCAAGTGTTTTCCATCTTTAGAGATATTTGAATCTAAATTCTCTCTGTGAAAAAACAGCAGACATCAGAACAAGAAATTACATCACTTATTAACATAGAATCATTGAATCATAGAATAATTTAGGTTGGAAAAGACCTTTAAGATTGAGTCCAACCATAAACCTAATACTGTCAAGTCCTACTAAAGCATGTACCTGAGCACCACATCTTCACTTCTTTTAAATACCTCCAGGGATGTTGACACAACCACTTCCCTGGGCAGCCTGTTCCAATACTTGACAACCCTTTCAGTGAAGATATTTTTCATAATATCCAACGTAAACCTTCCCTGGCACAACTTGAGGCCATTTCCTCTCATCCTTTCACTTGCTACTTGGGAAAAAAAGACCGACTTCCCCACCTGTCTACATCCTCTTTTCAAGCAGTTGTAGAGAGTGATAAAGTCTCCCTTCGGCCTCCTTTTTTTCCAGGCTAAACAACCCCAGTTCCTTAAGCCACTTCTCATAAGACTTGTGCTCTAGATTCTTCACCAGCTTTGTTACTCTTCTTTGGACTCACTCCAGCATCTCAATGTCTATCTTGTAGTGAGGGGCCCAGAACTGAAGACAGTACTTGAGCTGAGGTCCCACAAGTGCTGAGTACAGGGGGACAATCACTTCCCCATTCTTGCTGGCCACACTATTTCTTATACAAGCCAGGATGCTGTTGGCCTTCTTGGCCACCTGGGCACACTGCTGGCTCATATTCAGCCAGCTGCCTACCAATACCCCCAGGTCTTTTTCTGCTGGACAGCTTTCCAGCCATTCCTCCCAAAGCCTGTGGTGCTGCATGGGGTTGTTGTGATCCAGGTGCAGGACCTGGCACTTGCTCTTGTTGAACCTCATGTCATTGGCTTCGGCACATTGANGGACTCACTCCAGCATCTCAATGTCTATCTTGTAGTGAGGGGCCCAGAACTGAAGACAGTACTTGAGCTGAGGTCCCACAAGTGCTGAGTACAGGGGGACAATCACTTCCCCATTCTTGCTGGCCACACTATTTCTTATACAAGCCAGGATGCTGTTGGCCTTCTTGGCCACCTGGGCACACTGCTGGCTCATATTCAGCCAGCTGCCTACCAATACCCCCAGGTCTTTTTCTGCTGGACAGCTTTCCAGCCATTCCTCCCAAAGCCTGTGGTGCTGCATGGGGTTGTTGTGATCCAGGTGCAGGACCTGGCACTTGCTCTTGTTGAACCTCATGTCATTGGCTTCGGCACATTGACCCAGCCTGTCCAGGTCTCTCTGCAAAGCCTTTCTACCCTCAGGCAGGTTGACACTCCAACCTAGCTTGGTGTTGTCTGCAGACTTATTGAGGGCACACTCAATCCCCTCGTCCAGATCATTGATAAAGATGTCAAAGAGAACTGGCCTCAATACCGAGCCCTGGGGAACACCACATGGCTGCCAGTTGGATTTATCTCCCTTCACCAAAACTCTTTGGACTCTGCTATCCAGCCAGTTTTTCACCCAATGACAGTACACTCGTCCATTATAGCACTACAGTACAGTAGTGAAAACAAACAGTGAAAAATTACTCATGGTACTCTTCAAACTCATTGACTTGCAGGAACACATCAGGCTTGATTGATTGCTTGCTAGTTTGTATATGCTAGGGGATATGAAAGTGCACACACTGAGGCACATAAAAATAGCAAACAGTCTAACAGATTTGAAATCAAAAGACTATAGTTATTCTGTGTCTTTTCATTGACTTGGAATTTCCCTCAGCCTTCTCTGAAGATTAAAGCAAGTTAAAACAAACACTTTTATTAAATCCTGATATTATATTCAGCCTCTAAATTTCCTCAAAGGGGACTTCCAGTCAACAGTTCAAGCATAAAAGCCCAGACAATTGCCAAAGGTGTTTCTCTGAGAGCTGTTGGACACTGCATATTGCTTCTGCTGCATTCAGAATTTCAGAAGATCTGCACCTTTGAGAAACGTTCCTACAGTGAGAATGTAACTAATCCCATAAGTGAACTGGTTGCACTTGTAGTGTCCTACAGTTTGAGGTTATGTTGAAAACAGCAAAAAGTCTGAACTTCCCAGTCATGTCATGGATGTTTAGTTTTTGTTAAGTTCTCTGATAAGCATTTATTTTTTAGCTTACCCACACAGGAAAGTTAAAATACAGGTAAAGAAGTGTGTCGATTTACAGCCTGTTATCCACACTTGGAGTAACTGGATTTTCTAAGGCAAGTTGCCTGATACAGCACTCTGTAGGTGTTCAGGCAGAGAAATAGTGTAAAACCTATGAACAGTTATTAAGATCACAAATCAATTTACTGTGCACTGACTTCTCTATGCAAATAAGCCGTATAGCTTGAGCATGATCAACAGAATAGTGTGTCTAATTGAAAAGTGAGCTTTTTTCTCTGAAGGCTTTACTCTAGGAACCTCAAGATAGCAGATAAAATCTCTTCCCGTTTTTCAAATGGCAGTGGTGAAGGGTGAGTGGCTGGGAAAATCTGCTCAAATGGGGTGCTTTTTAAAACAAATGTACTCATAATTGTATTCAGCGGTGGTCCATAGTACTGAATAGACCCCTGAACCTTCTTCTGTATTAAGGCCTCAGTTGTGTTGGGTCCTGTACTAGCAAACTGACTTTGATCTTGTCACAACTATTATATGTGTATTTAAATGTGCTATGTGGATATCTGACTGCATTGAAAAAAAAAGGTGATTTCTACTGTGCCTTGCTTGCTACATAACTGCATGTAGCCTGTATCTACAATAATGCATTATTTACAAGTGCATGCTGCTAAAACCTTCGTCTCACTGCTTTTAAACAAAGAAGTCCATATCATGAGACTCCTGGGGCTTTCTGTATTTTAATGTCACCCAAAATACCTGCCAACTTCTAAATGAACCTATAGTCTAGTTTTGAGGCTGCGTTATTTCACCTGATAGGTTGCAAGTTACAAAAGCGAATGAAGATGAGTGGTGTAGCTATCCCTGAGACTAGACGTATTCAAAAAGGTTAAAAACATGTCAAGCCCAAATGAGATACCACAAGCATTTAGTACCAGTTCTTCGTTCTCGTTAGCTAATAGAAAAATACTTGCTTTGAAAAAGTTTTGTACATTTAAGTTGATAGCTTAGTAGTATTTTTGTAATTATATTCATGTTGTATCTGCTTAAGAATATTTTTCTTTAGTTTCAAACATAGTTTTGTATTGAAGGTGTAATGTGTAGCTCTGAGTAACATTCATTCTGTAACTTCTTGGCATGGAGAGAGCTTTTATGTACCACTTAGTTGGTACTCCATCACTGTGTGTATCATAAAATATTTTTGAGTTACATCAAATTTTCATTTCAATCAGACGTTGGTAGAGGTTACCTTGGTATCTGAGGAAAGCACAGCCCCTCAGATTTTAGCATTTATTTAAATATTTATGTAAAGGCAAGGCAGAGAAGAAGCCATGTACAAACACAACCTCAGCTACCATTGCGTATATAGTTAAAGTTTTTATAGCTTAACATTTCTTGTATATAACTGCGCTCTATTCAGAGGCTCATATCTAAGGTTGAACAGTTGGTTCTCCTGACTATCATACAGTAGACTAAATATGGAGAACATACATCACAATAAATACACATCTCATGTTCTTAGACATGCAGAAAATATGTAGATTTATTAGGCCTAGTATTGTAACAGGAATATTTTTCTCTTCCTTTATTTTAAAATGCTGAACCAGGAACAGGAGAAGTTATGTACTTTTTTGTACCAATTATGTTGCTCCGCTGCTCACAGGATGTATTTCCTTGCTTCTCTTTCATCCACAGAGTTGCCATTATTTCTCATCTGAAAATCCTTACTGTTAACTTATAAACCTTGTTAGTGTTGCCATAATTGAAGGCAATACACCTTAACATTCTGCTTTGGTATAATTACTGAAACAAACAGTAATGGAGACCAGTATCTATCACCATATCTCTGCTCTTAATCATTACAGGTGAAATGCTCTGACAATTCAAAATCATTAAGTAGGAACTTGGAAAAATGCTGGTTTTCAAAAATGTAACTGTTTCCAAAATTTATGGTAACATATGAAAAATACTCCATCACAATTCTGAACAAAATGATAACCTTCAGAAATCATGTCTGCCATTCAAGGCTCTCAACTGTACTTCAGTTCAGGTGTTACTATTATTAGTCAGAAAACAATAAGGGGAAAAATTAGAAACTGTGTAATATTTTTTTTCCCAGTTACAGTTATTTTTTGCTTTATCATTACCATTTTATCAAATAGTAAGGGGATTGAACCAAAGGAGCTATTAATTTTGGCATGTATTTAATAGATATTTCTTGACGATGAGCACCTACCTCTGCATCCTAGGCACGATGAAGAGTCAAACTGGATCAGTCAGTTCTAATGAGACAGATCTCAATTTCTCATGTTCTTAGAAAGCAAAGGGGTTTGCTTTGTAAGAGCAGACATCACCACTTCGGTTCCTGTTATTCCATGGCTAATGCTTAAGAAATCTTCTCTGAAAATATGCAAATGAGTAGGAGACAAAGTATTTGTTATATTCACCAGCTCTCTGCAAAACTGTAAGGTGAAGGAAAAAGATTGTGGCAGTAGATTTTTTTATTCTTTAGCTCAAGAAATAGCTACTGCCTGACCAAGAGCTATCTATTACACTGAGCTCTTTACAGGGGATCTTGTGCCCAAAAGCTCCTCTAACTTCCAATTATACCAAGCAGTCTAAAAAAAGACTACTCTAACTTACAAGTGTTTCCAACACACTTCCTCAGAACATCATCCTACAGTAAAATAACACTGCTACATATTTCACTTGACATTTGCCAATGATTATAATCCAGCAGCTACAAAATCACTGATAAGCCAGTAAGGCTTGTGTCAACTGGGTAGATCAACCTTGGCAGTACTCACAGAAAGAAAAACTAGTGTCACAGTAGCGCTCAGCAGAACTGATAAATTATGGCTATGTCCCACAGTTTTTTCCCATTTGGAAGGGAATAACATTCATCCTATTGTATTTTTAAAATGTATTTTTCATGTGAGAACTGGCTGGCTGCTGCCCAGACTTTCAGAGTCCAATGCCATAAAAAAAATGCAAGATTCCCTGATCTGATTCCTTGAAGCTCTCTAAAATACAAATGATGACTGACAAGCAAATCAAAGGATCCTTCCTTATCAAGGAGGTGGAAAAGAAGGGAAAGGAGCAAAGGAAAAAGTTACAACAAATGTAAGACAGAGAAAGTCATCCTGATGCTCAGCATTGCGCTAGACACAGAAATGCACATGCTGTTGTGGTCCCGTGACTCCTTTTGAGGGTGGGGAGGGAGAGGGGGAATAGTTCTGGAAATTTTTAGACACATTCAGTACAGCTTAGGCCAATTAATGGAGCACCAATGTTCTGTGAAATGCTTTAAATGAGTCTGCAAATGTACCTGTGAAGAGTCAGCCTGCAGCTCATGCACAAATCTGAACTTCCACTAGGGAAACGAACAGGCTCTTCAAGCTGGTGAAAGACTGCAAAGCAGTGCTCCATGGTTGAGGAGTGGCTTTTATGGGGCACCTGGACATTTAGAATTAGGCAACCACTTAAGAGGAACCTGACTGTCACCCTTAACTGTAAACCTGCCTGGACGCATTCCTGTGTGACCTGATCTAAGTGTTCCTGCTCTGGCAGGGGATTGGACTACATGATCTTTCAAGGTCCCTTCCAATCCCTGATACTCTGTGATTCTGTGATCCTCTTTGGACCAAAGCTAGTATTTATACATACCATTATGGGACTCAATATTTAAGATTTTCTTTGTGTTTACAGACCTTGTAGAAGGTGTATTAGTAAGCAAATCAGTGAATGCAATGGTGCAGATCTATTATTGCTCAGCCTTCATCACTACACTGCTTCTCTATATTATTTTCATGATCCACCAATTTGCAGTGCTTTTTATTTTCCTCAGGCTTTATTGTAGAGGATAGACATATCTGAATAAGTCTGTTTTAATAACTGGACGTATATTACTATTCCATATCTACGTCATCACAGCCTATCCTTATGAAATATTTCATAATATACAATACAACGATAGCACAGATTCTTCAGTGGGGATCTAGTTGACAATCAAGCAAGAGAAGAAGTTATTTCAGTGATTTACTGCAGTCTAAATGGATGACAACTGATTAAAAAAGTATATGGGAGTATTTTCATGACTGCAAAAAGGCAGAATGCAACATCTCTTGTGTCTGATCACAAAGGATCAGTTCACAACCAGTACTAATGAAAAAATTCCATGAATTTAAATGACAGAAATATAAATTAGGGTATTGTACACTAATAACTTAATGCACACCATAAATATAGCAATCCTTACAAAGGCAAGCAATTCTGTATTTGCTGTGTGTGAGGTCAAGGATGTGGACAAAAGCCTGTGTTTTATGGAGAAAAGGTCTCTTATCCATTCACACAACTTGCCTGCACTTACCTCTGCCCCCTATGGCTTCATCTACCTATATAGTTGTACCGTCACAATAAAAAAGGTACAATTGCTGACTTTGCAAGCCCTCTGAGTTAATGGATAAATGGACTCACAGTACACGTGCAGACTTAAAATACAGTTTCAAAGTGTTTCTGAGTAAGGAAAAAAAAAGCAAACTAGGAAAACCTGAATATATGATAACCTCATTCATACATCAATTTCATTTTGCCGTATCAGATTCTGTTGCACCTGGATGTTTGATGTTGTCAAGGATGATTTAAATTAAAGTTGTGCAGCTTATCTATTAATACAAACCCTCACATTTCCTCAGACACTTCAGTGCAAAGATTGTATCTTCAACTTCTGCAAAGTGCCTAAAAAAGAATCCTAAAAAACCGGGAAAATGTTAATATTATTTTCAGAAACAATGATGCAGTATATGAAGTGAACTTACATTGAGTATATAAGGAAAAATTGGCTATATTTGTGCACAAGAGAATAAAAATAAATGCAAATATGATAATTCCTTTTTTTTTTCATGAGTTCAAGTCACACAATGAAGATACATTTCAGCTACGTTGATGTCATGTTCATACCATACTGAAAATTTTTCAGTGTAAGAAACTGAAAACTGACATTTCCAGTCATTATATGAAAAACCTGACTCAAAATTCCATTAATCTATGATGAATGTTCTTGCTTGCCATAAAAAAACTCTGCTTTAATCTGGTGGTTCTGATTATTAAAAACTCAGCTTTAATGTTCTTAAATCATGTTGCCTCTGGAGACTAGAAAAAACTTTATAATCACTCTAAATACAAGCTGCTCTTTCACATTTGCCATGTTTTAGAGTTCTGAAAGCTTAATCCTTACATTAAAAGACCCAGTCTGCCCCAAAAATCTCATCCCTGAGGCTAAAACACTTTATGAATTCATGGAGCAGGATATGAACACTAGCATATTTGACACGTTTAAAAACTTTATCAGATGGCCATTGCACACACCATCAAAAGCAGAATAGAACAAGCTGTGTATAGTAGTATTTGAACAATTTCCAATCAGGAACCACTTGTGATTTGTAGAAAATCCGTAAGAGCTGGCTTTAAAACAGATGAATCATCTCAGTACTCCAGTTTCCACTCTTACTGTATCTCCACACTGTTATTTTTTGGTATGTACAACAGCCAGTTCTCCCTGGCACATTCAGAAATTACAGTGCTGGACCTTTACAGGGAAACCTATGTACTACTGGTGTTACTCCTCAAGCAAAGAGTTCAACCATAAGAGTACCAGGTCTGTCTTGGCACTCGAACATGCTGCTGGTGACCCATGAGGCAATGTCATAAACAAGCAAGGAAGAGACAAACACATGGAGTAGGATAGTGGTATACCACCAGGAATGCTTTTAGGTGTTTCATGCGTTAACTTCGTTAGAGAACTGTGTAAAAAAGGATAAGTAAAGGGGAGACCTAAGTGTATGTGAATATAAATGTATGTTACGCAGTAACACACACTTAGGACAAGGGCAAAGGTCAAATAGTGTATGCTGCTCCTGCCTCGGAGTAGGAAACCTGTGGGGCAGAGACTGAGCACAGGACTCCTGGAATGGGGAACAGGGTGAATTCAGGAGTGGAGGAAGAAAACAAGAGCCTCTCACGTGACTGACTGCTCTTAGGAAAAAGAGAATAGGAAGAAGCAGGCAGTGAGGAAGGTCAGCAGCACTGGATATACACAGTCTCACACACAGAGTGCCATTCTTTACACAGAGCGAAATGGGATGTTGCTGTCAGGGGGCTTATGCATTGGGATGGTGAAAGTACACACAGAGCGAGCTTTTAGAGAGCCAAGAAGCATGAATACATTTTTCTTTATGTCCAGATACAGAGGAAAGTTGTAGCTGAAGTCATGTTGCCATGGAAGCACAGGAAAAAACAAAGCAAAGAATCCCTCCTATGTGAGCTTGGTTATCCTTTATTTCAGGGTGTTGGTCAACAGAACGCGGTTTTGCTGTACTTAGGCAGCAGTTCAGCTGTTGTATTTGTTTTATTTCGGGAATATTCAGAACTCAGTAAGGATCATCTGGGGTCCTTGCCAGCCCTGTTTTCTACGATTTGGTGTGGGAGAACCTGTCATTTCTGATCCCATTTTTTTAGCTGCCATCTGGAAATTTATTTATCCACTTACCGTGCCCATTCAAAGCAATTGTGGACAATTGAGTTGAATGAACCTTGAGAACTCCTGAGAACTCTCACTTTTGTAAAGCCGCAGACAGGCCTCCTCACTAGAGGAAAGTCACATTTGGACAGAGATGCGAAGGGGTTAATGGCTTTGTTCCATTATATATAAGGGGGCCACAGAGAGTTGAGATATGAAGAAACTATTTTAATAGTGAAGCAGAATAAAGGCTGGGAATTGCTTAGGCCCACTGAAATGTGAGGACTTCAAATTTTGTTGCAGTGAAATCTAACATAAGTTTATTGTATGCTTTGGAGCTAAGTGGGGGAAAGTGAGGTGGAGGATTCCTTACTCTGTTTTCTTTTTTAGTCAACGTTTTGAGTACTTCAAGGTCTTTATTTTATTCTCCTCTTGGCTAAACTTTTTCCAAGTCTTGTTGTTCCTATGACTTTTAAAAATGTGGTGTTTTTCAACATAGCTTTTAAGAACTCCTGATCTTTGCATTATTGTGTATGAACCCATTTGAAGACTGACAAACAAGCCACTACCACTAGGATGGATCCTCTAAACCTGTTTCCACTTATGCCATTTCTTTCACTTTCATACATGTCTGTGTCCTGGTAGTACTTCTGAAGTGCGAAATGTATCCAGTACCATACTGAAAGGGAACACGATGCATATCTGTATATTATAGGTTTGGGTTTTTTTAAAGGAAGTTACTGGAGTAATTGGAGATAATGGAGTTAAACTATATATTGCTTTATACATAATCATAACATGCTTGATAAATAACAGAAAATATCACGGGGTGTGTGTCTGTTTGTAAAAACACAGTATCTTTCAATGCAATAATGCACACATTTCCTAGACCAGGCAGAGCTAGAGATAAGTATTTTTATCTTAAGTACAGAGTGACCGAGAATGAAGAGACTGAACATTTCAACTTCATTAACTTGCTGTTCACAATTTTTTTAAACCATTATTATACTCAATTTATCAGTATCAATTTTCAGCAAACGACCATTTCATTTAAACTGGAAGCAGCTGTATAAATACAAGAAAGAAAAATGACCTTTCTGAGAGCTGAATTGCACATCCTTGTAGATGACAGCATGTGCTAACACTCATAAGCTTCCTTCTCTCCTGTTTCCCATTCTTTCTGATTCTTGCACAATTTTCCTCTGACATTTGGCTCTGAAATAAGCTGAACTCAGTGTAGCAGTTGCTCTGATCTACCCTTTGACAAGACAGGGTATTGAGCTATAGAATGGCAGCACCTAGGAACTCTGTATGAACAATGACAACACAGTGACAAAGAAACAAGCCCTGAACCTTTCCTTGTGTCAAGCTTAATCCTTCTTTTTTTTCATCTTACTAGTTCCATAGCACTTTTCCTCATTTGTTGTATGTTCATGAATGTTAGAGGTTTATACTAATAACAAGAATATCTCTGGACATTATTGAGAATCTGGAGCCCAGAGAATCTTATATTTTACTGTCAGACTGCCTAACTGGGATCCCAAACTGTCTCCTGTTAAAGAATAAAACTGTCACTGATATTAGTGGGAGCAGACATACAATTCACATTTGAATAGTGGAGTTTAAAATAAAACTTTTTGTATGTTTTTGGACATATGTAAATTTAGCATCATTTTAGCATTTCAGTGTTTTAGAGGTAACATAATAACAGCATGTATGCACAAAAGAGGTATTTATAAACAAGCAATTAACTATCTTACGCACACACTTTAATTTTCCCTTTCTTCACAACCCAGTAATTTCATATATTTCCCTTTTTCTTCCAGATTTTTCTTGCAACACTTTCTCCTGTTAAAACAGATAAAGAGGAGGTCAAAAGAGTAAGTGGGAGGAGGCATTATGCTCTCTGTTTCATATTCATTTCAATTTCATATAATTAACACTGGAATAGGTCATAATTGGCCCAAATATGCCCCCTACATAGTAAATATAATGACTTTGAAAAACAGGGAAACATGAAGAGAAATAAGATCTTTAATCTTGTTTCCTAATTCTTCTCAGACTACTGGTTCAAGATGAATTTTTAAGATAAATTCTGAAGACTCTAAAGAGCAACCAAAAATAAAGAAAAAAGTAAACTAAACAAGTAACAGAATAGGAGTATTCTTTCACAAAGCACTCACACAAACGGATACAGCAGAAATTAAAGCAACAAAAGATAAGAGGCTTTTCTTTGGGGCCCTAAGGGAGCCTAATTAACTTATTTCTAGAAATGGGATAGAAGCATCATACTGATTTTACTGGCAGATATTTGGCTAGAAATCAAGAGCTTCAAAAGCCATTAATGGGGAAAAAGGTAATATTTGACAATGAAGCAGACAGGCTCATATAAACTGTAGGCTCCTTAATTTCAGAATTCCTAAGGACAAACTGAGAGCAGACAAATGGTGGACTGCAAAAGAGAATCTGAAGTAAGTACCAAAGATGACTCATACCAAAAATAGATGATCAGCAATCCAGCAATTTCCTTTCCATGTAGTAAAAGCTACTACCAGTCTGAAAAAATGAGCAATAGAGCTCAGAAAATAGATTACAGGGTTTGCTCTGACTTGCTGTGGCTGCTATAGGATTCAAGCCATCAGTATGTCAGCATTGCATGTAAATCCATGAAATCATTACTGGCATATAGACATGCTACCTCCTGATTTCCATTTACTACTTCTTTTGCCAAGGTCATGACAGAATTTCTGATGAAGGTGCAATATTCCATATGAAGCGACAACTAACAGAGCGGGTCATGTGCAAGTCTTCATTTATTTGATATTTCTTGCTCACTAAAGTTCTTTCCAAAGATGAATTTACATCAGTGTGTCTTCATATGGTATTCTACTTTTTATTATGAGTGTTGCCAGAGCTGCATCCTACAGGCAAAAAAGGCCTATCGTCTTCAGCAATTTACCATATGTAAGCTAAAAAACTTAAATTATTATTCTAAAAAAAACATCAGAAAGGGAGAAGGTTGCTAATGATGCCATATGCATTTCTCCTGAGGCAATAAGCTTTCTAAGGAATGGTATTTATAAATGCAATCTACTGTGCTATACTTTTTAGATCTGGACAAGTACAGACCCTTTTCAAACATTTATATAACATAAATGTATACATCTAGATTCTTTAAGAAAAGTAGGTGTGGAGACAGAAATTCCAAACCCAAGATACCTCAGAACTGTAATAGAGATATGGTGGTTTTCAGCAATACTGTACAAAAAAAACATGGAAACTAATTTTTTTGTGTTGTAAAACAGGGTTCCAAGTAGAGCTGTAAGCAAGAAACTATTCTCCCCATTATAATTGTCATGAATTGTCACCAGTTTGCCTTCAGATGATCATTTTCAGCCATTCCCATACCACATATTTCCCCCTTAGTGGATGTTTCTGCTCCCTTGGGCAGGGACACACTGAATTGGACACATAGGACAACTACAGAAACAGAAAACACCAACAGCAAATAATTTTCTGAAATAATTTGGATTTTGTCTATTACTGTAAGATCCACTTCAGGTAGCTGCCAGCTCCCTTGCCTGTCATCTGCTTTTTCTCTTTCCCATACAGATGCCTCCACACCCTCAAATACACCTAATCCCAATGCTGCTATTTCCATCGTCATACTATAACTGAGTAGTAAAAACCTCAGGTAAAGAGACAACAGTAATAACTAGGGTTAATCTTTCCCAAGTTTTTGGGTTTTTTTATCTTCCCAGATAAATGACAGGCAATCACTTGGCAGTGCCCTATATGGCAATACAAGGACTTTAAGAGAAATGAAAAAAAAAAAAAAGATAAAATCCCTATGAGTTTAGTTTCTACTTCAGGAAAACAAGATAGATCTTAAAAGTAAGTATCACTACCGACTTCTTTAAGAGGTGAGAAGGGGGAAGGAGGAAAACCCAACTGACAACTGACTCCTACTTCACACATTCCACAGCACTACTTCTGGGGTAAGTTACTTGCAATGAAACTGGTCAGCTACTCAGTAAAGTAAATCAGTGTAGCTCCTCTGACATCAGCTGAGTGTTGTGATTGTGTAATTTCTCCCAGGCTCCTTCTTCAACATACAGCACTTTTGGCTAACTCTGGAGGTACATACCACCTGAGGAAACAGCCTTGAACAGTGCTGATCATAACGTTTTTTAAATAGTGAAAAATTTAAAATATCACAGAATCACAGAATGTTATGGGGTTGGAAGGGACCTTTCCTTTCATTTTCCTTTTGCCTCCAATATACTGGAAAAAAACTTTCATGTTGACTTTGACATCCTTTGCCAATTTTAATTCCAAGGAGGCCTTGGCTTTCCTCGTTTTGTCCCTGCATATTCTAACAGCATTCTTGTAATCTTCCCAAGTGATCCGTCCCTTCTTCCACTCGGTGTGCTCCTTCTCCCACTTGAGCTTTTTCAGAAACTCCCTGCTCAACCATGCAGGTCTCCTGCTTCCCTTGCCTGACTTTTTTTCTTAGGGATGCACTGATCCTGAGCTTGGAGATAGCAATATTTTAATATCATCCAGCTCTCTTGAGCCCCCCTACCTTCCAGAACCCTAACTCATGGGATATCTCCAAGCATTTTCTTGAAGAAACCAAAGTTATCCCTCCAGAAATCCAAGGTTTCAGTCCTACATGTTGGTTGGGAATATAAGGCATATTTTTCAACTCTGTATCCATATATATGTACGTACGCTTCTCGCAGACATCAGGTTAGTAGTTGTCAGTTACTCGCAGACATATTTCTATCTTTTATCACTGTTCACATCATCTTGAAATTTAATGCCTGGAAAGAATGTGTTTTGCAACAGCAAATATCTTTCCAGCTCCAGGTGCAGAGGAGTGTGTCCAGGAATGCTCCAGGCTAAGTGCTTTTGAAACTGCAGTTTCGTTGCCTTCGAAAAAAAGAACTGACCATTGTATAAGGGAGTTGGCTAAAAGCTGTCTTTAGTTCCTACTCTGCTAAAAAATGTGGTGTAGGTCTGGGTAGGTCACCAGGTACCTGTCCCCTGTGTAGAATATGAGAAGGAGGGGCGAAGTCATACAGTGATTCAGATGAATTCACTCAGTAGCAGACCTGGTGGACAAGAGGATGACCGTGAGTCAGCAATGTGCCTTCATGGCCAAGAAAGCCCATGGCATCCTGGGGTGCATCAGGAAAAGCATGACAGCAGATCGAGGGAGGTCATCCTCCCCCCTCTACTCTGCCCCGGTGAGGCCCTGTCTGGACTACTGTGTCCAGTTTTGGGCTTCCCAGTTCAAGAAGGACAGGGAACTGCTGGAGACGGTACAACGAAGGACTACAAAGATGATTAGGGTCCTGGAGCACCTCTCGTATGAGGCGCTCCAGGACTTGGGTCTTTTTAGTCTGGAGAAGAGAAGACTGAGGAGGGATCTGATCAACACCTATAAATACTTAACAGGTGGGTATCAAGAAGATGGGATCAGTCTTTTTTAATGGTGCACAGTAACAAGACAAGAGGTAATGGGCACAGACCTGAACGTAAGAAGTTCCTCCTAAACATGAGAAGGAATTTCTTTACTTTGAAGGTGGCAGAGCACTGGAAAAGGCTGCCCAGAGAGGTGGTGGAGTCTTTGTCTCTGGAGATGTTCAAAACCCACTTGGACAGGTTCCTGTGCAACCTGTTCTAGGTGGATGGGGTTTGGCAGGGGAGTTGGACTAGATGATCTCCAGAGATGTCCCTTCCAACCCCATAACATTCTGAGATTCATCCTGTGATTCTGTAATAAAATCTCACCGATCCCAATTTTTCTGCAAAATTTCTGTTTCCCTATAGTTTCACAGTACGAAGATACATATAAAGTGCCATTCCTTATAACAGTTGGTACAGTACCTATATCTGTAGAACAGAAAAATTATTCAGTCCTATCCAATCACTTTGAGTCCTATCTGAAATCAGATTGCTGCACTTCGACTGGAAACAGGCCACAAAATGCATACTTTTTGAGAATACTCATGCATGTATTACCTCAGCAATGTACTGGGAAAGGCAAGCAGGAAGGTGAAGGCTGAAAGCATTTTAATTCAGAAGTGATGTAGAGATGTTTACAAATATTTCCCACCAGTGACAGTGCCTCAAAGCTAAGACTTATTCTTCAGACCAGTAGATCAAAAATATTGCCAGATGGTTTATAAACTGGGCAAAAGAACCTTATCAAAATTTTCTTGGCTAAAAATGCCAAGCTGGATCAAAGACATATTTCACAGGTTAATGTGATCCAGAGCTGAAGTATGTCAGTAAGTACAGCACTGAAAATATATTTTTTGTGCTTTGCAGGTACTTTTTATGACAATGGCCTGACTCTGTTTTTTCTACAAATGAAAAACATCTTATTTTCTTTGTTAAAAATGTTCAGCACTGCTGACATCGTCTCAAAGCATTTAATTTGAAATGGGATAACATTTTTTTTGATATAATTTTGCACATTTAGTAAAAATCTATCTTTTAAATGTCATAGGATTATTTATCAAAGATAAATTCAGCTGACAATTTCTCTCTAGCCTGAACATGTTTTAGGCGGGAAAAACTAGCCAAAAAAAAAAAAATAATTCAAGGTCTTGTAGGTAGAAACTGAGACTGCCAAGAGGCAGATGTTGCTCCCATGCAATGCTGTAAAAGTATTTACAATTTAAAAAGTTATGTTTCCCAAACTCTGCAAAAATCAATCTTTGCTAGTGGTTCCAAGCACCTTTTCTTGACAGTACATTGCTCAAATATTCTTTCTATCATTTATCATGGTGCTAAAAAAATTGCTTTTTCAGACTGTTTTTTTTTTTTCTCTGTCTTTTACACCTTTGATTTTTCTTCTCCCCTTTCACAGGCTTTTATATACAAGCTAACTCGGGCTTGCTCATTGTCCCTCAGTGTGCTGTAAGTTCATATCTGTATCTGCCCTTGAGAATTATATTACGTAAGGTATCTTATAAATGAGCTTAAATTTTCATGCACTTACATTAAAAGAAAGGCTAAGGTCACATACAATCTTTAACAAAATACTGTTGCTGTAGAAGTAATAAGCTGAAGGCATAAAGCTGCAGGTAATTCTGAGACTCTTGGTATGTTTTGGCTGCTAAAAAATCTATTTGTTGCTACAATTTCAGCATGCCTAGTAGCTAGCAACAAAGAAAAATTGACTCTGCACCGACAGGAGAGTTTCTTATCCAGAGAACACTTCACAAATATCCTTAGATATCATGTTGCAAAATGGTCTGAAGTCTTCCTTTAATCTACTTTTTGCTCAAAAAAATTAGGGTGTCAAAGTATTTTTCAACAGCATATGAATTACATGTGAAAGTTATGGTAGAAATATTAACATTCCTTAGCTAATCAGTGAGAAGTGAGGAAATGCTAAAACTGAGTGTTGTTTTTGCAGCCACCAAACTGCATTGCATTGACAAGACCTGTATTTTTCTAGTTATGAGACCATGTACCGCTACAACACAAGGAATTGTTTTACTCTTTCACAACCCAGTGTAAATCCAGGAGTTCCCTCTCAGCTTTTCACCGTCTCCTTCCACTGCAGAGATTGCTGCAACTATTTAGTTGTTCCCTAATCAAAGTTCAGCCAGATTTATCTGATGTGTATCCCCCAAGACCACCTTTCCTAAGGTAGCACATGTAGATCCACTAAAGTGAAAAAAAACCCAACACCTTCACAACAGCTCACATAGGTGACTTGAAGACTAAATGAAATGCCAGATGCATGACACATTTAGAATTTGTGAAGTCTAATCAAAACACACAGAGTATAGCTACAGCCAGTTATACACAAATGAAAACAGTGCCATCAGTGAAGATACTACTTTCCGAGACGTAAGAAAATGCCACTGCTGACGTTATCCACAAGCACTGTTTTGTGTATTTGTAGTATTCAACCTAAAGTACATCTTGTTTTAAGAATGGAAAGGATGCAAGCTGGATATTGAGCCAGTGAAAATCCTAAATTACTCTAATGCAAACTAGGTTCAAGTGTCTCATGCCTGGAATGTTGCCATTCTGTGGGGAGACAGTAGTTCTTCATCAACTTAAGCTGTTGGATTTTGACAGAGAGGCATATATGGAAATCTGTTAGAGACCTTGCCTCACTTCTGTGGACTTTGGACAGATGCTTCCCAAAGGGCCAGATGACACTATTTAATTTAATAATGTGCACGATCTGATTATTAAGATTACGGTGATTGGGATGTACCAGAAAGCTAGAGGTAACTGATATGTGTAAGGAGGTGATGTGAACCAGATTCTGGGGTACAGTGAAGGACAATGGTAACTGAGATTCACCTGCCCTGTTGGGGTGTCAGAAAGCCTATGCACAAGCTTGGTTTCCTTTGCAACAAGGACATAATCAAGTTCAGAGAGCTACTTGTTCCAACCTGAGATTGGTCAGATGGAATTAGATAAAATGGATCACACTTTCACACGCAGTTGGATGTTTTCATAAGAATCAAACTACCACCCAGCAGTCAGGGGTAGGGGGCTATTTAACAGAACATGTGTGAGAGCTCAATGGAAAATGCCAGATGATTATCAAAGTGATTATCTGATCATTCAGCAGTTACCTCAGTCAGAAATCTTCTCTATATTTGGGTAATAGATGGTCAGCAGCTCTTTTCCTGACAGACTCCTTGTTGCAATACAAGGACATTCAAAGATCTTCAGACCGTGCATCTTTCTTTGTAACCTTTATTATGCAGTGGACCTATACAGTGGTTTCCTTCAGCTATCCCACTGCTGACTTAGGAATCTTTAAGTTTGTTAAATGTATGACTACACATAAGCTATTAGCAATTTAACCTCAAAGCCAAAGCAATATGAATGAAAAGCTTATAATTTATTCCTTATTTTACATTCCAACAGAATAAAGTAATTCCTATGCTGCTCCCCCATTTTACTTAAGTGGAATTTTTCAGCAACAGAATTTCAAAACACATTCTGACACAGTATTTCAGGATTTGAGGCAGAGAAACTACTTCAATGCTGCAAACATTCACTTCAAATTATTAAAAAAAAATTAATTCATTGCACCCAGTAGCAATCACATTGTGATTTACTTACTGCAAATTCTTTTCTAGGTATTAAGCTGCAGCTAAATGCTGTAAGTTAACACAGAACTGAAAGAGTCAAACTGGCATCTCACAGAGCATGGAGCCACACCTGATAAAATTAAGTATCAGGTAACAAATTTCAGTTGATTCTCTCCGCAAAATCTTCTAAATATTAAAGAACGGTCTCCTCGTAATAATGGATTTGCAATATCAGTGGGCTACCTCTCTACAAATTCTTTCAATCAGGGCAACTGGTGTACATGTTATATCTAGAAACAATACTTTTAAGGAAGAAAGAACTGTCTATTTGGTTCCTTTTAACAGCCTTTTGAGTATGAACATCCCATTAACATTTCTGGGATACTAAAATGAAGCAACATAGAGAAAGCAAATATTTAGGAAGTTTCATGAGCTAAAAGAAATATGGTTTTACATTTCAGAACAATACAGGAGAAAACTAACCACTATGGAGACAAAAAAGCAATAGAGACAAAAGAGACAAAGTGTCTCAAACCCCTTTTGCTACGTTGGAGAACAGATGATTGCACAGATGAGAACAAGGCTGAGAAAAATGTTTTGTTTTGGTTCTTTTCCAAGAAGTGTAGTCCCACAACAAGCACAATATAGTTTATGCTTTTGTCTCAGGAGACTTGTCATACAGCCAGGTCTGAAAAACCTTGCTGCAAGGCCAAGTTCCTCCCTTAGACATACATACTTAGTTCCCATTGAGAAGATAAACCATAATACACCTCAGACTAGGATCTGATTCTTTTCTGTTCTGCAGTCTCCCAGTGGCTATTAATGGGTGGACTAGAACCGGAACACTCTTACGAGTTGTCAGAGTTTCCTACTTACATGCCAGACTTGAGTGGAATTAATACATTTCAATGATAACATTTAATTTCTCTTACTTTAAAAGTTTGCTACAAATTAATCCCTAATTTGGTAAAGCAAGCACACAAAAATACGATTGCACAGACACCCTTAACCAGCATAACATAACATCACAAGAAATGGACATTGCACAAAAACATGAATGCATTTGAACTAGTCTCCATTAGTTTCTATATTCCCACCTCAATAATGCTTTGAGCACAGTCCTTCTGTGCTGGTATGAAGAGAGGGTAAAAGATACCTTGAGACCTGTATTTTACTACAGAGACACAGAAACATAGACATTTGGGATATTAAATATGCTCATGTGTTCATAATTACCATGAAACATGGTTTTCTTGTAGCTGTGGGAAGCAGCACCCCCTCTATTTAAAGACTGTGTTCATGAGACCTGTTAAGAGCTTTGGCAAACCCTTACTGTGACAACATTGGTGTGGTCCAAACAGAGCAGGGAGAAGCAAGAATTAATACAGTCATACACCCAATTTTTTGTATACCACCACACACATTTTCCCAGTAGCATTCTCGGAAAGCTCAGTGCATGTAAAGCAATTCTGTCTGCAGTGAACAACTGTTGGTCTTGGGTCAGATTCAGCCTGAAACGAGTCACTCAACCAATAACACATGAGCATTGTGGCCAGATATCCACTGTACAGCCAAGCAACAACAGGATACAGAGTCCTCATTTAGGTCATCTTCTGCAGAACGTTTCCCCTGAGCTGTGGACACACTGCCACCAGATATTCTGAAGGAAAGGTAGTAAGATATCTGCTTGGGTATGACTGAAAGTCAAGAAGACTAACTTCTTTATAGATTTTAGAACAATCATACTCAAACATCTAATTTTATTGACAAATATTTAAAAAGAAAAACCTAGATCTACTCTGCCCTCCTTGCTCAGACAGGAAAAGGAATCTCAAGCATTGTTATAATTTCAATTTCCGAGTTTTTAAAGCGTGATTCAGCATTTACTAACTTTAGTATAGTCTTAATATAGAATACTTGGAATACTAAAAATTACAGTGATTCTGGCCATAAAATTCTTATTGGTTTTTTTTTTTTCCTTAAAATATAACTAGAGACCCCAAGCTTGGTTTTTGTTGAAAAGTACTCTGGAAGCTGTTCTGGAGACACTATAAGAGCAGATCTTAGAGAAGATGCTTTCAATTAAAAAAAGGCAGGGGTAACATTATTTTAGCACTGTGAAATGAAATAGCATTTATGCAACCATGCCATTGACAACCAGAGAAAGAACTTTTATGATCACATAATTTTTTCATGTGTTTTATCCAGCATCATACCAGATACATTTGGTAGAACAAGGTTCTAAAAAAACCAGTATTTCCAAATTTAAGTCCAAAACTTTAGCAAAATACTCTACCACCTTTTACTGAACTAGATATGGGCCTGAACATCCCCTCATTCTGAATTTGGACTACATTCAGGGCCCATTTTTATAAGCTGTCTAGTCAGAATTTTGTATTTTTATTTCTCTTCCTAACATGATGGCATAGGCTCAGCTCTGCTGTGGCAAGCAATTCTAATATGAAGAAAAGGCTATTTTTAAGGTCTCCCCACAAATCTGGGAGACAGCTGAGCTATAAAATTTGTTTTCCCCCTTTGTTTCCTTCTTCCAGCCCTGTAGCTCATCGTAGAAATAATCCACACAGAGCTAAGCAATAATGCAGAGCAGGTTTGTGCACATACTGTCAAAATGTGGAGCCTATATTCAATACTTAATGTCCTGATTTAATAGAAAGATTATCTCAATTTGACAATTTTAATGTTATAACTTTGATGTTATGAAATGCTTCCAATTCTACAAAGACAATGTTTGCCATACAAACTCATTTTGCAAAAGATTGCTTTGTAGCTGTAATAATCCTCTTGACAGACTTAATGGTAATTTTCAAAGCTGAGGAAACAACACTGTTTATTCCTTTTACTGTTAATTTGAACAGATTAAAAAAAAAAAAAGGAAGGAAAAAATTTACATGTTTAGCTTAGTATCTCTCAAATTTGAAGTGTATATTGTTACAGCTGGCATCTTTAAAAAAACCTTAAAAATGCATTTTGGAGCGTGATGAGGAAGAAATTAGATAATAATAATTCCCCCTTTAGAACCAAAGAGAAAATAGTTTTCCACTTCTTTTCAGTCTCTGCTGTATCTTATCTATTCCAAGTGTCTCTCCAAAGTGCAGGTAGAGAAAGATATATCAAAACCACAAAAGTGAAGCTAGCTTTCTAAGAATTTACAAAACAAGGAATGCATTTTGTTCACTAAGCAGGCAGGGGGAAAAAAAGCTGTTAGTTAATTAAGTCTTTTTATTTTCTCTGCCATGAGACTTTTTTCTCCTCTATTGTTACTATGGAAACAACATGAGTGTAAAAGTACATGCTTTTCTTTACACTACTGGCAGATTTCCTTGCATCATTTAGTAATAAAGCAGAAGGACTCCCAATTAAAAAGAAGCAAAGCAAAACCTTACATATATATAACTTTGAGCAGGCAACTCATTAGTCTCTCTGTAACTGAGACCTAACTCGTTCTTTGTCTCTATGTCAATATCTTATAAGAAAAATACAGTCAGATATTTGCAAAACAACTGTAATGGGAAAAGTGGTTCTGAGGACAAGAATGAACAGATGGAGATGGAAAACTGCTGACAGAAAAATTCACATCAAATTACTCTCCAAAAGTGTTCCAAAGGTTAGAAGCTTTCTATAAGCCTGGAGTGTTTATGGCCATGGTTTGGGGTGTTCTGAAGTCCTACAACATGAATTCAATCAAATTGGAAAGATAGTATGACCTGCCTACATCATTTCCCTGATTTAGTGAACTAACATCTAATTTTTAAATTCTGTCCCCTTTTGAGAACCCTTGGCTTTCTCCATCCTTTAAGAAAAGCATTTGACTGTGATAGTATTTTGAGAGGAAGAAGTTTTGCCAGGTTTGAATACCCTAGATTTTCTTATGGCCTATGAATGAACTGCACCTAGATGCCCTCTGTCTCTAGAGACTACTGACACAGAACAGCAAATATAAGCTCATCTGTGCTTATGTGTACCTATTAATCTATTTATATCCATAGATATATGTAAGCATATGTAAAGGAATGACTTGGGTAAATGGAGGTTTGCCTTGGAACAGGTGACAAAGCAGCAGACAAATAACACTGAACCAACATGATTGCTTTCTGTAAAAAGGTGACTAACCTTGATGGCTAGTCAAAGCATAGCCTTTGCTACATTGCCCTTATCACCAAATTAGTGGTCAATAAAGCAAGTAGAAAATCAATCTGGGATTGATTGGTGTCTCAAGGAGTTGTGGCAAGTAGTGCAAAGTCCAGCTGGCAGCCAGGAACCAGTGGGATCCCTCAGATATACATACTGGGGTCTGTACTGCTTAATGTCAATGGCAGGACAGAATGCATTCTCAGCAAGCTTACAGATGACACTTAACTGGGATGAATGGTCAATATGCTAGAGGGAAGTGTTGCTATTCAAAGGGTCCTGAACAGTGTGGAGAAATGGGTTCAGAACTTCATGAAGTTCAATAAAAGCAAATGCAAGTTCTTGCATCTGGGGTGGAATGCCACCATGCAGCACTACAGACTTGGAAGCAGCATTGCGTAAGAAAGACTCAAGTCTCCTGGTGGGTAACAAACCAGCAAGAGACAATAGTGTGGCCTGGCACCAAAGAATGCCAACTGCATCCT
This sequence comes from Nycticryphes semicollaris, assembly GCA_013400055.1. NCBI lineage: Eukaryota > Metazoa > Chordata > Aves > Charadriiformes > Rostratulidae > Nycticryphes > Nycticryphes semicollaris. The sequence continues at coordinate 551,493 of VXBJ01001857.1, read as the reverse complement.
TGACTACCTTAACCAAGAGTGTGGCCATTAGATCAAAGGATTAATTTCTGTCTATTTAGTACTTGTTAGACCACGCCTGAAATGGTGTGTCCACTTCTGTTTCTCCAGTACAAGAAAGGTGCTGACATACTGGAGCAAATTCAGCGGAGGGTCACCAAGATGGTTAGATGATGGTCACATCACATGTGAAAAGGCTGAGAGAACTTTTATTCAGCCTTAACAGGAGAAGGTTAAAGGGAGACCATATTAATGACTTAAAACTACCTTACTGGAGGATATAGAGATTTAGCCAGGCTTCTTCTCAGAGATACACTGGAATAAGACAAGAGGCAATGGATACATCTTGAAACATGGGAAATTCCTATTAAATACAAGGAATACATTATTTTTATTTTCAATTAAGGTGGTCAAATACTGGAACAGGGAGCCAGAGAGGCTGTGGGATATCCATCCTTGGAAGTGTTCAAGACTGGACAGAACACAGCCCTCAGTAATCTGGTCTAATTAGAGCTGCTTTGAGCAGGGGGGTGGAATATATGACCACCAGTGGTCCCTTCCAACCTAATTTATTTTATGATTCAATAGATTGATTGATTGATCTAACTAACTAATGATTAATATACACACAGACAACCTATATCCAAAGTCTGAGAATGGATGGAGAGGGAAAATGTAGCTTTCTTCCAGAAAGTAAACTGGGATTATTATTAGTACTAGCAATAAAAATTATCTCTCAAGATATGCAAAAGTGATATTTTAGTAGTTCCCTAGGTTCCCATTTTAATTTGCCTTTTCCTTTCCCTCAAAAAACAATACTGTAATTGAAAGGAATAATTTATTATTTACATAGCTCATAAGTAGGTTATTGTGGGAGGACAGATTAGTGAGTTTCATTGCTGTGCCTCTCGTAGAAGAATGAGACAAGAGAAATAATTACCCAGACATTTCATAGTAATGGAAAAGGAGATAGTCTTCAGGGTGACGTGTTTGGTGATTCTGAAACACACAGTAAAGGAAGCTAGCCTTCTGAGATGTGGAGTCCCAAATAGGAGACGTGCAATTTCTTTGTTACAAGTCATTTATATGCATTAGTTTTTAAACCAGCTTTGTTTAAGGTATTTACACACTGTTGTACGAGCCATGCTACCTTTTGAGAGAAATAAATTCAAAAATTAAATAAAATGTTTTGATGTCTGGAGGAGAATTTACCACAGTTACCAAAAATTACTTTTTCTTCTGCTCAGGTCACTATGGCACTATCCAAGAATGAAAAGACTGGAAGTCTTTTCAGAATCATACCAAAAAAATCACCAAGCGAGTTTAAGATAGGTAAGGGAAAGGGGAGAAAAGGTATGGTAACATTAAGGTATCCAATTAAAGACAACCTGCAACCCAGTGTCTTCATATTTAATTAAGGAATGTCATTAATCAGTATAATACAGAGGGACAGTTTGGTGTCTTCCTGACCATAAACTTTGCTTTATATTGCATACCAAAGGCAATGGTCCAATGCCCAATTATCTTTGATGCGTCTATGATCACAACCTGTAAGTCAAAATCAATACATCTTCTCAGGAGCAAATTAGAAGCTAGTACAGACTATATCTGCTGGTTTATGCTGCTGTCCCAACCCTGGGTATCTAAACATCATAATCAGGTAGTACCACCCCAGGACAGAAATCCAGCCTGTGCAGAAATTATGTATCATCATCATAAAAAAAAAAAAAAAAAAAAAAGAAAGAAAAAAAGCTGTGTGTTTCCAAAGTTGTGGCTGTTTATTTTTATTTTTTTTTGCTGTCAGTAGGTTCATCTTGGTCTGATGGTGCTGCCACATTTTCACATTAAGTGAAATACATAGGCAAGCAGCAAACTGTTACAGCTGAGTAATGGTCATGGTGGGACTTCTGCCACTGGCCTGCCTGAAGAAACCTTCAGATGCTGTCATTGCACCAGAAATGATCACTTAAGGTTGTCTTCATACCTCTGTGCTAACTTGATTGCCTGCATCATGTTTACAACCACAACAGTTGATAGACTGGCAGAGCATACTTCCTAAATATCAAACTTCTAAACTGAATTTGTACCACATGAATTCATCAGTAATTTAATTTTGTGTTTTGTTGAACATGAGGCTTGTTAGAAAAGACAAGGAGGGTTTCACATTATCACTCCCTGCAGAAATCCTCCTCAACCAGAAGTATATGCCAATCTAGTTTTCAAGGAGAAAGGAACAAAAAGAAAAAAATGTGAGAATCTACAAAAAATTAAATTTTCTGATGAGTAAATTAGTTTCTGATTCAGTAAATTAGTTGTTCAAGAAATCTAGTGTAACATTCCTACATGGACCTGAGTCACAAAATCCATGCTCAGCAATTTAGTTCCTATCACAGAGCAGGGCTCAAAGGCAGAAGTTTCTCAGGAATGCTCCCAACGTGCAGGAACCAACCCGCTCACTTCTAAATCAAGAGCTGCATCCTAGGTAAATAAAACACACACAGTTATGAAACAGAAAAAAGAATGCAACATATTGTGCACAACACATAAAAGCACAAGTTTTGTGGTGAGATGTCTGGGATTTCTCCACTCTATATTTCCTGTCTTTCTTTCTCACATGGGGCTCTTTTATCAATTAGCAGCACACCTGGGAAATAAATGCTCAATTAAATAACAAGAACTAGTACAAACATGCACATTAAAACACAGACAAACACTGACATTTATTCAGTATTATAATCCTCCTCCAGAAACCAGTGAACACTCTGTGACACAAAGCCATACAGTTCTGTTTCCAGAGAAGAGATTCTCTACAGAGACCACTCTTCTTCAAGACAGGAGATGTAACTTTCTTAAACAGATTGTTAGGGAGAAGCAGGGCACTGTACTTTGGTTTCTGATTCCAAGAGTTGCAAACACAATGTTGTCTCTCGGTACATTATTAACTGCAAGCAGCATTAATTTCAAGAACAGAAAAGCCCATCTCCTACAGGTCAATGACAAAAACAGCTCACTTCAAACAATGAACTAAAACTTTTCTAATACTCTGAAGTTCTTACTTATTCCTTCCCTCTTTTGAGCAAGATGCCAAATCTACTCTGGGCAGTCAAAAGTTATGGATCAAAATTCATCTTAGTCCTTTTATTCCTCCTTCTCCATGTACCCTGCTGCTTACATAGCCCACAGGGTCTGCACAGCTTCCCCTGTCACCAGAGTTCACTGTTACTCCACTGATTAACACACTGGATGCCTCCCATAGGCCAAGCTCTCCCTTTTAATAAACTGTGTATCATATGATTTATATTTAAGTTTAATAAACATGTCTAATTTGCTGATAATGATATTGGAAATGGAAGACTGCTGCAAAATGTTAGCTTCCCGCCAGCCTCAGAATCACATGGACGCAGAAGGATTTACTAGCTGCTAGTGCAATTCCCAACTACGGCATACCAGTTTCTCCTGCTTCTAGCAAGAAGAAACTCGATTTCTTCAGTGTGCTGATTGAAACTAATGACAAAGAAATTAAATTCCAAATTATTGAGCAAGCTAGGTGACTGCTATGTCTTTTTGGAAACGAGGAGCTTTCCTTTTCTACCTCCTGTCAATGGACAAAGAATCAACTCGTACTTGTGAGATTTTTCCATAAAATACTGGTTATATGACTTAAAAAGTAAAAGGATATCCATCCTGACAGACAGAGTTGGCCTTGAAAAAGATATGTGCCTTTCAAAATGATAGCACTTGGAAAAAAGCATCTGTGCCTTGCTATTGCACTGCTTCTTACTGTAGATGACCAAGCATCAAGAGCTGTCTCCAAAGGCAGCTGCATGAATGAAGGCAGCAAAATGAATGAAGCCTTTTAAAAGATCTCTTGCATTTCTCCTTTAGAAGAGTAGATAGGCTGTTTATACAAAAGATTAAAGTCCTCCACCTGCACTGATCCAGTTTTGGTAATTTATGTACACCACCAAGCTGCGAACAGAAGGGTGAGGATTAAGGAAACTCCTGAACAAGGCACTAATGGGGTTGCAAGTATAGTCTATGAAATCTGGATCAGGCTGTTGCCCAACCAAAGGATTAGGGTCACACTGATGAGGTGCTAATGAAACACAGCACAGTTAGCACATGAGAAAAGGCACACGCTAACAGGCTCTCCTCTTCGGGTTCCTTGGTACACCATGAGGTGCAGAACACTCCCTCCTCTCAGTTGGGGCTCAGGTGCAGAAAAGTTGGAAAGCATTGTCATAAAGGTCTGAATTACCTAAAAAAGTTGTATAGATATACTTCTGATTTCCCCTTCACATACTCACAGACCCTTAGTGGGAAAGGAGAATTGATTCTGCAAGAGGCATAGAGAAAGCTGAAGTCAATGAACATTTCCAGTCCTCAGTTTCATCCTCAATTTTGAAATCTGTGCACTTCACCTTCTTAGAAGCTGTGTGTTATTGGCATGCAGGAGACGGCATTAGAAAATGCATGTTACAATGACAGTAATCCCACAATAGTATTTTAACCATGTGGGTCTAAGAGGTTTGTATGCATGGGTTCACCGATGAAAATCCCAGTGTCCATTCCCATGTGGCAGCTACTTCTAGGAGAACTGTGATCACACAGTACAGGGCAATATGACAGCCAAAACCACCTACACAGCAGTGACAAAGAGTCTGTAAATTCCACCCAAACTAAACTGGATTTTTCTTTAGTAGGGCAAGATTAGCCGTTACTCATTCTTATAAACTGTCTGAAGTTACAATGCATGGTCAAGAATGATGATATACAAAACACATGGTGCCCAGTAACATCACACTGGGGTAATTGTTGTAATTGCTGATATGAGGGCTATGAACCTGGTTTTGTTACTAGCGCTGTTGAGCTCTGCAGATTACATCATCCGGTTGTTTCTATATCTGGCATCCATTCAGCCTGCATGTATACTTATCCACCTCCACCTGCCTGCTTAGACAAATGAGAAAACAGAAATGGGGATAAAAACCCACCAGACAGCATATAAATCCATATGCACGGAATTACAGAAGAGTTAATTTTAAACATTATGCAATGGAGAAGTACTTTGGATTTCAAAATGTAAGAATTCCCATCTAAAGAAGCAGGGAATCCTGTTCACAGTAGGAGCAGAAAAACTGAAGACTCTTACATATTTAAGCACAGCAGATACCAGTGGGATACAACTTTACAAAACAGACATCTGTCTACTCAATCCTACCATCAGGCAGTATTGTCTCCTGCTGTTAGTCTACAGCATCTGTTTTCTTCAAATCTTTGGTATGTGTAATGATCTCATTCTTTTTCTCCTCAAAAGAAAGATAGTCGTCAAGATGGAGGTTAAAATCTTTCTCAGTCTTAGCATTATCACACACATGACCTGGTAGAATTTGATTGGGACAGAAAAACAGACTCTCCTTGTCAAATATTGCATACATTTTTTTTTTTTTTTTGGCATGTGTCTATACTATAAATAGGAGCAGGTGTGCTTTTTGATTATATTCTGCTTTCCTGCAAGCTTTAGAGTTATGCAGCTTTCTGAGTTGCTGTGTTTGCCATAACAAGCTCTCATAATGAACCACATACCACCCTTGCCTTTTCATGATATGGGGAGAGCACCGGTTATTCATGATGCTTTAGTCCTGCACAGCTGTAATTCCAAGTTTTTCATACAACTGTAGTCTCTACAGGATATAGAGACTTGTAACAGAAGTACTGAGGTTGGCAAGAATTAAATACGAATGGAAATGTGTGTGAGAAAGCACCAGAAGAAACAGCAGAACAAGGGTTAAAAAAATAACCTAACGAGGAAGACTGCTCCCAGTCAATCACACTGAGGAATGTGTCAAACGAAGACAACAGTGCAATGTGATAAGACCACAGCAGAAATGACTCATTAATGGAAGGCACTCTCAGAAAAAGAGAATGGATGGCAACAAGGCTGCAGAACATCACATACGCCATTCCTTCCTGTTATCACAACAGAAGGATAACAGCAAAACACTATTCCTAAATGGACAGGAAAGATCTGTCCCAAAACTAGATCATCATTGCCAATCATGAAAACTACAGAGCTGTGACGAGGACCCAGTAGCTAGTGTCCTTTGTATCACATACAGACACACTTGGTGCTTATGAGTAAGTAGAAGGAAGAGTGTGAATGAAAACAATCAGTGAGAGAATGAGTGTGAGTAAAATCAACCTACCCAGAGCTTTTGCAAGTAACTTTCACTTTCCCCTTTATCTCATATCTTACACTAAGTTTTGATACACTGGTTACTGACAAGTTTCTCTGTACAGGCAGTTATACTGACTGTAAAACCAGGTTCACAAGGATGACCAAGGATAACCTAAACAAAGATTTTAAAGGTTTCAAAAGCCTTTATGTCAAGTAATAAAGTCTTATAGAAATGAATATCTGTCAATACAGTGTTATTACCTTCCTTTTCTGTTAAGGACTTTTTCCTGTAACACATTTTCCTCAATACTTCTTGGACAATGAGAAAGAGCTTTTCTGTCTTCCTGAACCCAGACCACAAACAACCTTAGATGAAATGAAAGACACCTACCAACCAGGCAGAAACACTGATTGCTTTCAAGCTTTCATCAGCTGGCTGGATTAATTGAGAACCACGCTATGCATTCATGGGAACAAACTGCTTATTAGTGGTGTGAACAAGGAGGTTCTGAAATATTGCATAAGTTTTAAGACAACATCTATTATTTTAACAGCAGTCATTTTCCATTTAATGTGGTAAGCATACCACCCAATATGACTTGAAGACTGAGGAGTATAAGAATGAGATATTTCAGAATATCGAGCTTCCAGGCAAGCGACCAAGCATCATGGAAGAGCTGCTGAAAGGCTTCTTGGGAGTTTATGGTGATAAAATAACAAAGCTCTTTAAGAAAAATATCTGGGAGGTCTTTCTCTGAAAGTTGCCATGCAAAGGTTAAACATGGAAACTTCTTAATGAGCACTGTGGTTGTTTTCTGTTTGACACAGAGAGTAACAGAAAGCAGATGTTTCTGAATAGGCACCTTTAAGGAAAGGAGAGCAGGGATGAATGAGGGAGAAAGGCAGTTGGACATAAACATTATGGCTTCAGAGTACAAATTTATTTACAGTATGTACACAACTGAGAAGCCAAAAAAAAACATATATATTTTCCAGGAGGGACCTAAGGCATACACTTAGCTTTACATTGCTCATATTAGGAACTGATAGATGTTAAACAGATGTTTGTTGTAAAAATACCCATAGTAATACTTCTCCACATATAGGCATAAGAAATAACTGGCTCATGCACAATTTAAAGGAGAGGAATACATGTTGGAGGAAAAAGTTCCAAGACAGAGTGTTTAAGACCAAAGAGATGGGTGTCTACTAAACAATACAAATGGAGCAATAAGATTAAGTGCCACTTTGGAAGACAGAGTGACGTGGCACAAAAGTGCTGCTGAAAGATGTTTGCACTACCTAAGGAAATTAATAATTGTGAACTCCAAAAGTCTGCAAAGATTTCTAGCCCTGGGACCAAGACAGCAGATCAACTTCAAGAGGACAGTCCTGATTCTGCATGAAACACAACTCAGAGATTTTTTGACTAGATTTCATGCTGGGACCAAAGCCAATGATAAGAGTTCCAAGAGCACTGGTATGACAAAGAATGAAATGTGTGCACTTGTATATCTGAAACTGTATCAACTGTATGTTTATGTGAACAGCCATTACTGAAAAACAAACTAAATTTTATAAAATATTGCATGGTTAGACTTTTTTTTTTTCATTTTTTCAATTTCATTAATTCTGCAAATTTAATTTTTGTTGAAACTTCTTTGAATTCTGTTAAGATTTGTGTGAGAGCAGATGTGGTCATAATATATATGGAGAAAAGGAGATAAAGGACACTGATTAAATGTTGAGAGAATTCAGAAACCTCAGCTAAAGAGTACGATTATTTCCTCCCAAACTCTTATTTGACATTTCAGTAACTTACTCAGCTGGACTCCAGACTCCTGAGTGATTCCTGCATGGAATCCAGGCAGAGGGTAGTTCATTAAAGTGACAAAATCTCTGTGAGGCTCTTCCTTTCCAAGTACAATTTTAATCACAAAATGTTTGCATGCCTTTTGTCTATCTCATAACTTATAGAAGGTGCAGGAATGTTTGGTTAATTGCCAGTTTTATAAGCATCAGAAGGTGTCATGAGAAGGATTAGAAGTATGTTGTACTTGAAAGTCATTGCATACTCAGGGACTGAGAGATTTTTTTGCAAGTGTTCCTAGGAGCCCCAAAAATTTGGAGATATAATTTCTTTTGCCTAGTTTTTCCTTTTGTATTTTTTTTAAATCATTCTGAACCTATTTGGAAGGAGAAAGCATGCAAAATAATAATCAATGGTTTCTTTTCTGCCCATAATAAATATGAATAAAGAATTGTGCACCCATCAGAACAATCCACTGAAATCATCTCACAGGCAGTGACATTTCTTGTTCTGGCCAGAAGTTTGGGACGACCCCAGTAATATCAGCAAAGAAACAGGAAAAAATTCCAAGAATCTGACTGCAGAAGTGGAAGATTGATATTACAAGTGTAGTTTGTAGAGGTGTATCAGTGGCTTTGAAGAACAGAGAATTAAATGGGTGAAGCAGTGGTGTCAGTGGGTGACTTCAAAGCAAAGGGCTAGAAACTAGACATCCCAGAAGAAAACAAAAGAGAAAGAATGAAACATCCTATTTTAGAAGTTACATGACCAAAACCAAATAAAATTATCAAAACTGAAAAGGATGCAAAAACTCATTCAAGTAGGATACACTCCTGGAAATGTCAGTTTCTGTTTATGAAAATACCGAACAATGAAACCCATATCAAGATTATGTAGGCTGACAAAAGAAGCAACCAAAGCAACAAGTCATTTGTCATCCAGAGGAAGGCACTGTATACTCTCTGGGTTGTGACAAAGAGTGAAAACAGACCAAAAAGTTCAGAAGTGAAAACACTTTCTACACATATAAGTGCACAAGATACTTCTTTCAGGAGCAGGGATCAGGAAGGGGATTATTTTCAGAAAATGATATAGCCACATTTTCAAGCATTGAAAATAAAGGTCTAGGGAAAATGAAAGAGCTTATGATAGGAGTCACAAGAAGATAAGGGTAGACAGACTGCCAGATGAAAAACCCAGAGGTTTGAAAGAGTCTCTTGAGAATGATTTTTTTCCAAAAAGCAAGTATTTATTTCTTACAAGACCTGTACTGTCCATTAGGCAGACACAGATGGTGTGCTTACATCTGCATTTTAGTTCAAATCAGAACTGCACTTTTTAAGCAAATCTCGTGATTGACTTTACTTAGCAGGCCTAGATTCACACAGATCTCATGAAATGGACTCCATGGATTTTAGCTGAAACTTTAAGATGCACTCGAAAAGCACACCTGACGTAACTGAACCAGTAAGGAACGCCCATGCTAGAGAACTGGACTACAGCAAAGAAAACCTCGACTAGACATTTCCACACATATTTTTTATCTAGGATCCCCTCAGAGTTTTCATTAGTTTCATATTGTCTTCCTTTTGTTTAATGACCTTTGTCTTAGCTGACAGAATAAACTTTGTCAGCTTTCACTGAGTTCTTCATGTTCTCCTGTACAAGTCATTAAATATACATATGTATCCCCTAATTCAGTCACTACTGCCAAATAACTTCATAACCTCACTTGGAAATGCAGACCCTGGAATACAAACCTAGCATGTGAAACCTCTTACTGATATGTTTAGAAAAATTAACTACTGCCTGATGGTATAATTTTAACAGGCTCTTGTTAATGTTGTGTTAGCCACCCACCATCCTGAATGTATGATTTTAAATTTTTTAAATATAATAAAATACAAAGCACTTCCTAAACACTAAACTTTTATGCTTGCCATTATTTGGGCCAAAAATAAGCATTCCCTCATAGAAACCAGAATTTGGTTAGATGTACTGATTCCTTAGGGATTTCTGGGATCCATGGGGAACATGTCAACACTTTTTGCTGCACAGCAGACAGCAAGCATTTTACCATGAACTACAGTTAACCACAGTATCAATCTGAAAAAATGTTATCAAATATCAAAGTGATGCAAACCACCCACTTTGGGGGATATTTTATTATTTCAGCTAGAAAATAAGGTTGAATTTCCAACTAAATTTTACTAGTGCAGAGATTTGTTAATACTGGTGCTCTACTTTTAACGGTGTAATCTGCCAACTCTTCCTCATGCACATAGTCTCAGTGAAGCAGTATTACCAGATCTTGTAAATCTCTAGATGTTTGATGGTTTTCCTAAAGCCTCAGATCCTAATTAAGTGACTGCAAGAATTTCAACTTTCAACTGCATTTTGTAGTCAAGCTAGCCTAAAGCAATACTAAATGATTTCTGAGACTCACCCAGCCAAACCAAAATGGAATCACAATTCATTTTATAATTACGATTCTAATCCAATTCAGAAATTTCATTCATGACATTTTACTGTTTAAAAATGGTCTGTTAAAGCTGATAGAATGATTCATGGGAACAAGAAATGAATAGTTTGCTCTTAATCCTCTGCTTATTCTACTGCATGAAAACTCCATAAAATTACTTGATCAGAAACCACTTGGCAATGCAAATGGAAACTTCAGTAACCTAAAAAAAGGGACATAGTCAGGATTGCTATTATAGCAATATTTCAGTCCTGATGTTCTAACTGAGCTATTTTTCACACTATTCAAAGCTTAGTGTAAATGTCTTGGCTAAAGTATTTCTATTACAACTTCATTGGTCCTTCATCACTCCTCATTAGAGACTAGAAAACTGATACTTCAGCATAAGAAAAATCAGAATCTTAAAACAACACCCACTGCCAATAATAAGACACAGAGAGAACCTGCAACTCACATAACTTGTGTAGTCTTTGCAGTTAGCATTGTAACTACAACTGTCTGTCAGATGAGGATCCACGACTAGATGCCTTTGTGATGTAAAACTACAAAGGTCCTTAAAAAAAATCCAACTTTGCAAGGAGAAATAAGTCTCTGCCCACTCTCAAACTGGACTTATCCTGCTACAGAGAGAGCGTTCTGTCCAAAACTATTTAGCTGGTCATACACAAAGCAGATGTTTTTTATACATAACTTAATTTTCTCAGTGGACTCAAGGGATTTCACTGTTTTGACAGATATAAACCTTCATTCGGTCTACAAGTAATTTCAGTTGCAAAGTGAGAAAATATCTGCTCTAGGAAAAGAGTACTTTAACATGCAGAGCAGGCTTGATGAATTCTGCAAAGCAGGTCTGCATCTTGGTTCATAAAACTATAACTACTCTCAAGCTAGATAAGGTAATTTAGAAAAATACAGGCAGAGAAGAATCTGTAGACCCTTGGCTTCCTCCTGTGAATGCAACGCCCAGCTGCCCCGTTCTTCTCACTTCTGTCATCCTGGATGCCTCATGACCACTGGCAGTTTTCCTAAAATGTCAAGGGATTACAAAAAAATGTAGCTGTTAATTAAAAGAATTTTCCGTACCTCTTATCTGAAGAGAAGGTTTCAATCGAAAAGCCCTAAGAGAAAAAAAAAAATAATAAATTGATTACTGATTTTAAATCTGTTTCATAATTTAATTTTTAATTGATATGATTAGAGTGAAGAGTACTTCCTGTGGCAGCATTTGTAAAACAACTTTTGGATGGCTGTGGTTCTTAAACAATACTGCAACTGAGATGTTAAATAATAATAAGAACTATAGTGAAAGTAAAAACAATCCTAAGAGGGTTATAACATCATAGATTTTCAAGAAAATTCCTAGAATTGTTAAATTTAATGGAAAGTGTTCAGGGTTTTTAAAAATTAGATAAAATGTCAGACCTATGAATTTCAGATTGCTACAGTCTCCTTCCTCTATCAGTTCTATAAAGTCACAACTATTACATGGAGGATAGTCTGTGCTTCCCCAATAAACTAAGGTTTTTTGCATTGTTACTTAGCATGTCCTTACTCAGAATAGCTCAAGGGGAACAAAGAAAGATGCATCTTGAGAATCCAAGTTAACAGAAATCTACTGCCATTCTCCATAGAATAATCTCAAAAGGCAGCAGCAAATAGCAAAACCTGAAAAGCAGCAGCTATAGACCCATGATAAGTTCAGTCTGGCTCTATCTGGTTTAATCCTGAGGTTTTTTCATTCTTTTGCCACATCATCATTTTGATAATTCAAAAAAAAAAAAAACCAAATAGTTAAATTCTAAAGCACCAAAGCACTGAATTACAGGACAGTCAATTAGCATTTAACACTTATTAATAGGACAAAATAAAGATGTATATTACATGAGCTTTTCATTTTTTAAAATGTAGTATTACTGAACGAACTTTAAAATCATTGTTCTTTCTGTCAGAAAGAAAACAAACTCCTAAGACAGAGGTACCATATTACTGGGCTGCCATATGGAAAGTGTTATGTATAAGAGGATCAACAATGATTGAATTATTTTTGTTACGCGTTAATGTAGTCAAGCAATGAAAGACTTGTGCTTTAATATGTGGAAAAATAATAATAGAAAAAAAGTCTAAATATTGTTGGCAGGGGACCTGAAACTAAAGAAATCACATCAAAAGCCAGGAATTTATACTTATAAAATTCCTCAGTAAAAACCATGCAGTGATCTCTTATGACATTTGTTCATAAAGCTATTGGAAATGGCAATCCCTGATACATAGATGGATTGTGTAGGTACCAGTTAAAACAGGCCAGGTGGGAAACAAAGGCTCAAATAGGGGGCATAATGTATTAGATATTTGATGTTGGGTTCTTCACAGGGGACTTGCAGCACTTTTCAGAATTTAAGGTTAAATTTGAAAATGTAACATCTTTCTTTCTATTAGAAGGGATACTTGGAAGTGTGGGAAATAAAGGGCCAAACCTAGCTCAGCTCTTCCATAGCCTGAGTAAGACACTTTCCATCCCACCCTTCCATCCCTTTGAGTAGGAAAGCAACCGCCTCAGAGGTAAAGCATGGTTCAGCTGAGTGATGCCTGTACATCAGCACACTGTGGAGGTTTAATCTCCTCCCCTGAATGGGAGCTCCAGGGTCCATGAGTCTACAGAGTGGTTCCTCAGTAACTTTCAGAGGGGAAGTAGCAAGTAGTAAAAGCAGGAAATACACATTCGGTGTATTTCCCAGTATTTTTCAAAATACACCATGAGGAGACTAAAGTGCATGAGGAGACTCAAGGTCTTAATTGCCTGGATGTGTCAAGCTGAAGTAATAACTTTTCTGCTCAGAATTTGGATTCAGAGACTGTAGAAGGAAGCAGTAAGGAAGCATTCATGTGAGAGACACAAGCCTTCTCTTGGCTATCATAAGTACCGTAACTACCTCATGGCATAGCTAATTTTTAAATCTAGCTGAAAAGATAACAAGAATATTGACAGTCATAAAAGGCCCAAAAAAATAATTTCAGTTGTTCAAAATTATCAACTTCAGTTTTCTTTTTTTCCCCCTTTTTATATTTTCTTTGTTTGCTGTCCCTGCCATTCACCCGGAGCCATGAAACATCTTTGTCATGAAAGCCAAGAGAGCAACATCTGCAAAAATATCAGTTCTTTGTCCACTAGGAACCTGACTAGTTTCTGGCAAGCACTGCCAGTGAGGGCCTTTGCAAAATTTCTGCCAAAGTAATTGACTTGTCACTGTAAGGTAGGAAACAGATACTAACTTCCCAACTAGCTTTTCATAAGAGAAAAGCATGTGTGTTTCACTTGGGCCTTGAAAATCACTTAATGGGCATTTTCAAAAAGCATGGTTGAAATTTGGACCCTGGGAAATCTTAGGTTCTTAAAGGGCAGAGATATCTTTCTGTAGAGATTCTGCAAATGCTTCTGTACACCAGCTCAATCCCAGTTTAGTAGGGGTCGTTACTGATACTGGTGATGATGATTGATAATGATGATGAAGATTTAAAAAAGAACTGTGGGTTTCTCTAGTGGCTAATCTGGTCTATATATCTGGGCTCAAACTTACTCAACTTTACTCACAGGAACTGTGTGAATGACCTAAAATGGAAATTCCCCTGATTCTTAAATCAATAACCATAAAGGTTATGCCAATTTTACTGTAAGATTATTTCTGATTAACCTAAAATTGCATATCTATATGCTAAAATTGCTTTAAAACACCTTTTTACTTCTGAAGGCAAAATATACATCATTTAGTTTAGCATTTTGGTGGTAAAAAATTGCAATCTTTATGAGCTGTAAGCCAAATGAAAGTAAGTTTTTCCATTACGCTATTATTGACCAGGCAATTTTACTGACAGTATTTTGTGCAGGACTGAAAGCCTCCTATTAAACATAGTGATGGTAATTATTTTACATGACTGACAGGGGAAATATGGGGGATTATTCTGTGTTAGTACGAAACTAGTTAATTTCAAAATCTTATCTTCTTATGGGTCAAATCCATCTTGCAGTATTTTTTGATTATTATTTCATTCATGCAATACTTGCTTTAAATACAAAAGCAATTTCATACCTGTGATGAAAACGGGGTTTAATTGCATAATGATAGAAGCCACTGAGTTGCAGGAGGTACAATTTAAAGTTTTGTAATTTTTTACCTATTCCTGCCAAGCCTGAGCCTTTAATGACGTCAACCGCGAAGTGCTGCAATGGTGTAACAAGCAGAAATGAGCATGCAGAATGTATGGCATTTTCAGGCTTTTCACTTCTTCAGCATAAGCACATTTTCACACATAACTCAACAGAGGACACGATTGGACAGCTGTAGAGATACAATACTTAAGCAGACCTAAACCTGATTGAGGGTTTTAATTTTAAATGTCAACAGCTTCACTCTGGTAGTCTACTTACACACAGGCAGTTCAGCATAAACACACCACTGAAGGGCATAGGATTTACTTTGCTGTGCAAGTGCAGACACCATGTTCTCCCCTACCAGGAGAAAGGTATCTTGTCCCCCTGCTCCTCCCTCCTACCTACCACCATGGAATGGATGCTGGCCCTGGTGCTCACTGGAGCTCCTACTTAAGCAATTTAACTCACCAAAATTGCAGATACTGCTTTTTTCTAACTTTTTTTTTTTTTTAGTTATTATTTACCTGGGTACATTTTAATGTGTTCCATCATCACGTTTGCATTCTAGCGACAGGATGAATTGTTGCCATCCTATTAATTTCTCATCCTGCATTTTAGATCTCAAAAACAATATATGGACAAGAGGAGCCATGAGCTTTGCATTGGGACCAGCATTACACAGAGTAAAAAAGGGTTTTCCTAAAAGCTGAGACAAGTAAGACATGTTAAATATGACCCTGGAAGTCAAGGGCCACTCTTACATCAGTCTGGAATAAAAGACCCCCTGTGAGAGCTCAGGGTGAGATTGGGAAGATGGTCCAAATCCTGCCCATGAGCCTTCATACAGGAGGCAGCCATGACTACAGCCCAATAAATAGCTGCCTAAAAAATCACAGGTAAACCCAGGGCCAGTCCTATACCAGTAGGCATTGATATGAAATGCTACTTAGCAGGAACCACCAGGGCTGACAGATGATGGAGAGGATCATGCTGAC
Source organism: Nycticryphes semicollaris (assembly GCA_013400055.1). Lineage (NCBI taxonomy): Eukaryota > Metazoa > Chordata > Aves > Charadriiformes > Rostratulidae > Nycticryphes > Nycticryphes semicollaris. Next base: position 535,884 of record VXBJ01001857.1, on the reverse strand, counting down.
TTCTGGAAGCAGCCCAGAAAGGCAGTCCATTCCCCAAGGACTCTCCACAGGGATTTTCCTCTCATTTCTACGGGTGTGAATGAGCAGTTATTCCACTGAAATTTGCTACTGTAAAATCAATGCAGATTCACTGTTATAAAATGGCACTATTGACAAAAATAGAAACATCCCACAGATGGTCACAGAATATACAGAACTGTGTTTGTACTTGATAGTGCATTTCCACAGGATTATGGCCAAAAAACCCCGCAGATTTGCTATGTATATGTTCAGGGCATCCTATCGTTATTTTGGAGTTGGTTTTTAAAGCAAAACAAATGCATTATAATAGAGTCTTGGTTGTGTTTATGATTTTACTGACATTTGTCAGTAGGCTGTGAGTGAAAAGAAGCAAAATCTTTGTCAAGAAATAAGTCCTTTGATAGAAAAAAAAATATCTCAGAAACTTTCGCTTTCATATACCCCTCTTTTAAGTAATGAAGTTGTTTCACATCTTCTATTCTCTTTCCCAAATTATTTTTTAGTGTTTTTTTTCTACTACAGCTTGCTTTGTGTTGCTGCTCCTTGGAAACAAAGTGGTGTGATATCAGGGCTCTGCAGCTGTGCTAGTGATTATGTGCTGCCTTTTATATATCTATTGCAAAACAACATTTTTTCTTCATAACTGCCTTTTGGGAAAAAATAGATATGTATTTTAAAATGCATTTAGAAATATACATACTTAAATTACACATTTTCCAAACAAATGTCAAAATAACTTTTGCAATAAATTTGTTAAGATTTTTGCATAGTCTTACACAGGTATGTTGAAATTACAGACTGCCTATTCTTCAGCTAGTCCTCTTTAAATATATTAATGCACCAAATGCTTCCTGGCTGTGAGCCAGCTAAAAATGGATATGTGTGAAGCATAGGTTGGGCATTTTGTGTGTCATTTCCTCCGTGCAGCCTAGCTCTGTTTGCTGCAATAATCTCTCAGCATTGCTGCTGCTGCTTCTTCTTCTTCGCCTTCTGCCAGAGCAGTACTTTTCACGCTCAGAGGAATATAGTTTGAATATATATTCTGTACACAAATCTGTCACTTTAGGAAGTTACATTGAGCCTGTCTGTTTTGCTTGTAACAAAAAAAAAATAAAAATGAGTCTGGGTGGAGCCTTTTTGTCACCTCACAATTTCTTTTCTCTACTTCTACACACCAGGGACTAAAGGCATGTAGAGATTAGCTGTGTGGAAGGTCAACACTGGCAATAGTAGCTGGGGATAAGGTGGAATGAGAAATCATAAATGCATTAAAATATGTTCCACCTTGGATTTGAGTTTAACTCTCTGCTCTACTGGATGAATGTTGCACCCCAAGTGAAAGGAAAATGTCCTTACATCCACAAGCACTCCCAAAAATGGTCTGCAACACACATGCTGTTCTCTCCTTTGTTTTTTCACTAAAAATTACTTTTCTATCTAAAATTACCCCAAATAAGAAGGACTGAAGACACCTCTCAGCTCTTCTGTCTTGTACTGCTTTGTCACCATTTCCACTGGTACTGAAAAGCTTTGTAGAAGGAATTCCCAAATTCAGATTCCTCTGGCTACCCAAACTAAAAACAAACAAACCTACCTAGGTCTGAACTTTAATGTTAGTGTGTTTGAATAGCAAAAAGAACAAAGAAAATGCAGAAGTCTTATTGAAAAAAAATGTTTTCCCCTTGACCTCTGAAACTGCCCTCACTATGGACAAGTAGTAAACATTTACAGTGGGCAAATGTGAGTTTGTCTTCCACTGCAAGGCAGCAGCAAAGTGGAAGCTTCTACAGCTGGAAAACGGATGGGCTCCAGCCCATGAACTGGGCAGAAGCTGCTCTCAAGCCAGCTGCAGAAGTGACAAGGTGATCCTTGGGTTGAGGACAGCACAGTGGGACACAAGTGTGACACCATTGGTCAGTGAGAATGAAGAGGAGAAGGTGTCAGGTGTGAGACTTAAATTTCTGCAGTGTCCCAATAAATCTGCATTTCCTACTGGCAAACCAGCATGCTTAAAATCATGGTTTACACACTGTGGCTCGGGTTGATTAGAACATTGATTAAAACATTTGCATTCCTGTTGTAACTAGGTCAGGCAAGCATAATTTAAGAATTTTCCCAAAATCATAGGTAATAAAACTATAGTTGGAGCCTTGAAGTCTTCTGCGGCAAAGTTACACATGTAACTTTTTGGATGGTTAAATCAAAACCAAATTAAAACAGTAAGTGTGAATAATATCTGTGCCCTGTTTCATTCTGTCCCTTCTTTTCAAGAGTGGATCATGATCTGGGACTCAAAAATTTCTCACCTTGGGAATCATACAGCAAAAGACTGTGTGACAGGGGATCTCAGGAAAGCTTGGTGTCTTGCAGCCTAGAAAGACTAAACAATGCAAATATGAATATCCTAGCAAACATAATTATGCTCTTTGAAATCCACTGCTCTTTTTCCTCTAATTATCGTTTTAATCTAAGTCCAGAGTTTCAGGTAATCATTTTATTATCTAACCAAAAATCACTTTCCATTGAAAAAAGAAAGATTTTTGAGGGAATAATTGTAGCCCATCATCAAATAAATGTGCGCAATGAAAACCGTGAGTCTTTGAACACAGACTTGAGTAATTGGAATGCTTTCTGTACACTGCTTATTTAGCTAAAATTGAAAAAGTACTTTTCCGGTACAGGAAGCAAAGTTTAATGAAGCAAATTGGAGAGTCTCAAGGTATTACTGTGTTTGGGAAAGACAGCAGAACAACTGCAAACCAGAAATGGCTTTTGTGTCCATCAGCCAGAAAAAAAAAAAACAAAACAGAGAAGCGTCTTTACGTTCTTGCAGAGCACAAAAAGAGCATTGCAAGATTTTTTTTAATTAGATGTAATTTGAATCCTGGCACTAAATTTGCCATCTTTTAGGAGCTCTAAATTTGTGCTGATCCACCCTTTCAGGTAACTTAAATCTATTTTGAGATATCTGTAGTTTTATCAGTCTAAAGAAGTCAGCAGCCTATGGCAGCCTGGCACACACTCAAAACCAAGACTGAGTGGATGGCCAACATAGTGAAGCATCTGATTGTTTTAGGACCATTGAAAAAGTTATCTTATTCAAAATGTTGTGATACAAGTATTGTGGAAACTCCTGGAAAACTGTTTTGCAGAGATTTTAGACTGACCTGAACAGGCACCACTGCTTCAAGCACCACCCTTGAGTGTATGTGTTGATACAACAGTTGCCATCCCAGCTTTCCTGAACCTTCCCATTCCTATGGCAAGGATGGTAGAAGAACAAGCTGGCCAAAAGCTTGTGCTTAAAACGCTGAATTTAATAGGCTAGCATACAAACATTCTCCTCAGCATCCCTGGCAATCCCTGGG
>VXBJ01001857.1:484758-531500 GCA_013400055.1 Nycticryphes semicollaris | reverse complement strand
AAAAAAAAAAAACAAAACAGAGAAGCGTCTTTACGTTCTTGCAGAGCACAAAAAGAGCATTGCAAGATTTTTTTTAATTAGATGTAATTTGAATCCTGGCACTAAATTTGCCATCTTTTAGGAGCTCTAAATTTGTGCTGATCCACCCTTTCAGGTAACTTAAATCTATTTTGAGATATCTGTAGTTTTATCAGTCTAAAGAAGTCAGCAGCCTATGGCAGCCTGGCACACACTCAAAACCAAGACTGAGTGGATGGCCAACATAGTGAAGCATCTGATTGTTTTAGGACCATTGAAAAAGTTATCTTATTCAAAATGTTGTGATACAAGTATTGTGGAAACTCCTGGAAAACTGTTTTGCAGAGATTTTAGACTGACCTGAACAGGCACCACTGCTTCAAGCACCACCCTTGAGTGTATGTGTTGATACAACAGTTGCCATCCCAGCTTTCCTGAACCTTCCCATTCCTATGGCAAGGATGGTAGAAGAACAAGCTGGCCAAAAGCTTGTGCTTAAAACGCTGAATTTAATAGGCTAGCATACAAACATTCTCCTCAGCATCCCTGGCAATCCCTGGGGACAACAGAGAGCTGGCAGCACTGACTCTCTCAACCATCCCAGCCTAATCTGCTGAGGTATGCTTGTCGACACCTGCTGAATCCAGTGGGGTGACCTTGCGAGAAGATCTGTTTTCTTATCCTGCTTTTACCATAGTCTTTCTATGTGATCCCCGATAAGGCACTCATTCCTCAGCTTTCTCTAAGGAAAATTAGTCCCTCCAAAGTGCCAGCAATGTTCCAGGACCAGCCTCACACTCACAAGGGTCTATGAGATGACCAAGTGGGTGGAATGATTCCAATGCAAACAGTCAAGAACAATGAAAGCTTTTCCTATTTCATTTTATGTTAGACAGCTTAGTGCTACAATCAGAGCTACTGTAGGTATTTCTTAAGAAATTTACCCAGTAAGCAACATTGATGGTAGAGGTGGGTACTCCAGAATTATCATTGTAGGTCAAAATTATCTCAAACATTCAAATTTGTTTCAACACTATTTTTTATAAATATATCTGCCTTCAACTCATTGATTGTGAATATTACATTGCACATATATTGTCAGCACTTGGGAGTTTTAAGTATGAGTTGCCACTTCCTTGTGATTACTCAGGTTGTAACCTTCCATCAAACTGGTCTTTGTTAACAGCTGCTCTTTACATTCCCTGGTCTAATTCTGGATGTGTCCAAATAAAGATAGGCTGAGAATCCAGTAGCCAGATACTTTTGATAAGAACATTAACTCTGACTAAACAGGCCCTACTTTGTACAGGTGCTGCACTATCTCTGCTAATTCTGGCTGCCCTCTCCGTACGCTCAATACATATGCTCAATGGAGGGTTGCTCTCAACAAGAACAACTTGGGACTGGGAAAATTGTTCATAGTAGAATCTGGAAACTGGAAACAGGATCAATGCTTTTTGACATAGTATTCTTTATTGCCAAAAAGTGTTTATCAAGTAGACTAGTATGNAACAAAAAAAAAACACCTCAAACCTAATATGAAACCCATCAACTCCCAAATGCAAGCATTATCTTAGGAGGACATAAAAGAGGGTAAGGGATTTCACATACCGTGACAGCAACACCAAAGCCAAAGGACTAGCTAGCAAGAAGTAATGTAACCAAGTAGCACCAGCAGCTTAAATAAAAACCTATCCTAGTTTTTATTAACTGCCTTAAGCAGCTTAAACGGAGTTTGGCCACGGAAGGTCCTACAACTGAAAAGCAAAACCTGCAAAAACCTTTCAGTGCGAATGTTTCCCTCTTGATGGAAACCCACCGCAGCGGTAAGTGCCAGGCAGATGCCGGGATGCCTTTTGCGGAAAACAGTACCGCAGGCTAGCGGTCCCCGGGCCCGCTCCCGACCCCGACAGGGCTTTCCCTGGGGACACACCGCCGTGGCTCCGTGCCCGTACCCGCGGGGAAGCCTGGTACCCTTCTCCGATACCCTCCTCCCGGCCGGGGCATCCCGCCCGTCGCTCCAGTCCCATTCACTCGACGGAGCCGCTTGCCCCGCCGGTGCCGGCTGCCCGCCCCATCCCGGGGGGTGTGGGACGAGCGCGGCCGGAGGCGGGCCCGCTCCGCCCCGCCAGGTTATACAGCCCCCGTCCCGCCGACTCCTCGCTCTCCCGTTCTCCCGCCCCACCGCCGAGGGCCAACCAGCCGCCGCCTCACCGCCGCGGGGCCGGGGCTGCCTCCCCGCGGCCGGGCGATGGTGCCGGCGTCCGGGGTCGCCCTGCTCGCCGCTCTCCTCGCCGCCAGGCTGGCCGCCGCGGGCAGGTGAGCGGAGACGGCTGGAAAGTGTTCGGGAGGGGACGCAGGGACCGTCGTCCCGCTCCTGTACGGGGTCCAGAGCAGGGTTCGGCTCCGCGGGTGGTGGCCGTGCCGGGGACTGCCGTGCTCGACCCCCGGCGCGGGTGTAAGCCAGTCCATCCTCCACCCGTGTCGGCCGGGCTGGTCGGGCCACCGAGTGGGTACCGCGACGACCCCGGCTCTGTGATGCTGAACGCCCTTCGCGGAGCGGCGAGGGGTTCCTAGCCGGTGTGGCTGCCGGTTCCCTCGAAGTAGTCACACCGAACCTGTGGGGTTGTTTTAGTTTGGGAGAAACGATAACTGCAGCAGACTATTGGTGATACAGATGTGAACACAGCTGCACCACGTATAGAAAGGTGTGAGCTGTTCTAGTCCTTGGTTGCTTCTTTAAACAGGCGCTTTGAACCCAGCCTGCCCTGACAGCTGTTACATTCTGCAGGGAAGGGTACACTCCAGAAACAGAATGAGCTATTGGGAGACAACAAATAAAGCCCTTTCCTCCAGATCAAGCCATTCCGATGTTCCCCCATCCCAGTTCTCCAGAAGCCGCAAGTGCTGCAGCAAGTAAAAGAATTTGCAGCAGCCGGGGATGAAGCCTTCAAGATGTTGTGTGGTTTATTTGTTCAGTATCAGATTCATGAGTGGGAATGTTTACGATCAACAAGTGGCAGTGTGCTGTGCCAGCACATGTGGGGCTATCAGGTGGTCAGCTCCTCAGGAACTGGAGGTTTATGAGCTCCAGGCCTGCTCTTGTAGAAAATACATTTGTTCTCACAGCACATCTCCGATTAAATGCTTGTTAGTTACTTTTTGATGTTGCATATTTGCATTTCAAACCTTTTGAAATGTGTAAAGCCACAAAATAAGAGAAGAAAATATGGAATTAGCTGGAGCAAAAGGGATGTGTTTGATAAAAACAATATTATTTGACAGTAAACCTATAGAAAACCTACAACATACCTGAGAATGATTGCTCTACAGTCTGTCTTGTCCAAGCTCATGTTGAATGATGGTGGTGGCATCTTTGTTTTCCACTAGGATTGTCCCTCTGCCTTTTCCACTGGGAGGAAGAGGGAAGAAGAGATTTTCAATCATCTTGATAGAAATCACGAATGATGAGGGATTCTAGTTTAAGAAGCCAAAGAAATCCTATCAGCTCTGAATAGCTAGGAAGAAGGAACAGGAAATAGTGAAAATTAGAATCAGTTTAGAAAAAAATAATTAATTATTGTTATTTTTAGCTCTTAGATATGGGGCTTTCATGGTTGGACTTTTCTGCTCTGAGCACTTCTTTTAAGGAGTTTGGTGGGCACATGAAGCCTTGAGAGGAGCTTCTGCAAACCCAGCTAAACTTCATTTGATGTTTTGGGAGGGACTTGCAGTGGAACAGGACTGTTGTCATGCTAAGTGCCTGAAGCTGACTGAGGAGATATCTAAAACACAGTTGTACAGATGACAGTTAAATAGGTGATACCTTTTGGGGTTTATTTAATATGACTATAGGTGAACTTTTTTTCTAGAAGGAAGTCACCCTTCAAATAAATTTATGTAAAATAAATGAATACAAACAAACCAAAACAAAATAAAAACAAAACAAAAAAACCCAACTACCACAACAAAAAAAAACCCTATGCTTTCATTTGGTAAAGTGTTCATATTTATCTCTGTATGATATACACTCATAATAGACTTTTTATGAGTTTCTTTCGAATTGCTAGGTTGTGAGATGCCATCTTTTTGTCCTTATGAATATACCAGTTGATCAAAATGTTAGATATGGTGCTAGATGTTTTTTTCTGTCAACAATATGTGGAACTTTTTTTTGAGGAAAATTAAAGACAGAGATAATATCCCGTCTTTGAAGTTAAATGGGAGCTGCTAATAATATAATTGAGGCCTTTCCCTGCCCATCCCCCAGCAGCAGTCAGCTATTGTATGGGCAAGAGCTGACCAAAAGTGTCCTGTAGAGATCTTATGGAAATGGTGCATCAAATCTATTCAGCAGCTGTGTCTTGAATAAGGAAAAAAAAAACAAACAAACAAAAAAAAAAAACCCAACTCATAAATGTTTCTTACCAGAGAAAACTTTAGTAAAAAATAGAATATTAATAGGACCGGAAAAGAAACAACTGTATTAACTCAAATCCTACCTGACTTTTGTTATCTACCTAGCTGGCTAAATTCTAAATCAGGCTTTTGAAGACTTGCTCACTCATCCTCTGCAGCTATTATTGTCACATAACTCAGGCAGGGCTTACACTGCTCATGGTCACTGATCAGAAAAACATGACAAGTACAGCTTTTTTTCTCTGTTGGGATTTTTACTGCTTTTTATTTCGGCCATTACTGGTGAAATGGCTGCTGAGGATTACAGTCCAGCACAGCTACCAGCTCAGTTATTATATTTCCAATTTTTGACTGCCCATTGGTATACAGACATTTTTAGTAACTTGGATTTGGACTAGATGATAAATAATTTTGAGAAATGGATGCAATGTTTCTTTATTTTATAGAATTGTCCTGGGTTTGGCTGGAATAGAGTTAATTTTCTTCCAAGTAGCTGGTATAGTGCTGGGGTTTGGATTTAGGGTAAGAATAATGTTGATAACACACTGGTTTTTTTAGTTGTTACTGAGCAGTACTTACACTAAGTCAGCAGGGACTTTTCAGCTTCTCACACCGTCCTGCCAGTGAGGAGGCTGGGGGTGCACAAGAAGTTGGGAGGGGACACAGCCAGGACAGCTGACCCCAACTGGCCAAAGGGATATTCCATGCCATGTGATGTCATGCTTGGGATATAAACTGGGGAGAGTTGGCTGGGGGCCCAGTGGTCGCTTCTCAGGGGCAGGCTGGGCATTGGTCAGTGTGTGGTGAGCAATTCTATCACTTGTTTTCTATATTCTATTATTATTATTATATCTTCCTTTGCTGCCCTTTTAAACTGTCTTTGTCTCAAACCACGAATTTTACTCTATTTTCCATTCTCCTCCGCATTCCTCTGGAGGGGGGTGAGTGGCTGCGTGGTGATTATTTGCTGACAGGCGTTAAACCATGACAAGAATGAAACAACAAAAAAGAGGAGTAGGGGATGGCGGGGAGAGTCTGTTGGGCAATCAAGTCCCAACATTCAGGTGTCCTTTATTTCCCACTCTTTCACTGCTTACTGTACTTGTAATATTTTCCTTTGCAGTTGTTTGTGTGTTTAACCTATTGGGGATATCAGTCTTACTCTACCAGTTAATCCCACTCTGCTGGAATTCTATCAAGCCACATGATCAGTGGAGCAAGTGAATTTTCTGAACATGTTTTGCTGTAAATAAATAATTTTTCCTTTTTTTTTAATATCAAGTTAAGTAAATCACTGCAAGAAATCAGAGGTTGTTTAAGGTCTGTCCTCACATTACACACCCACTTTATTTTCTCTACTGATCATGCCACTGTAGGTGCAGAATTATATTCTTACTTGATCCTGGACTGTGTCTGAATGCTTTGCTCTGAATTGGTCTGACTTTTTTGGGGAGAGAATTCATAATCTTCATATTACTCCAGAGAGAAACAATTCTTTTCAGCAGCAGCTGAGTAAATGGGACATTACTTCATTCCCGGTCTTTCTCAGTTTGTGAAAGGAGAATGTATCTTAAAATTAGGTAGGAGGTGTTCTCATGGTTCTTCAGTGCTCTTCAAGACTCATCCCTCTGTGGCTGTGTTCATATTTGTGTCCCACTCAGAGTATTTATGGACAGCAGTACAAGAGCAAATGGATATGAATTTGCCTTTCTCTTAACATGCTCTTCTCTTTCTTGTTTGGAGCTGCCTGACATGTAGTAAGAAGCGATCAGGGTCCCCCTCTCAGTTTTCAGTTTGCTCAACTGAAGCTGAGTTATTCACATCCTCTCTCAAACAGGTTTTTCACTCTTCATAGTTCTTATCATCATATGTACCATATATACTTCATCATATATTTCTTCAACATGGATTTCTTCTTCATTCTTCATAATAAATTTCTTCAACATGAATGTTAAGAACTGTGCAAAATAGAACCTGATACAGCAGCAGTAAAACTTTCCTGGATTTTGACCAAAACACCTGAGATTCCCACCTTTTTTTATAACAGTGCTAGTGGCTCTTGCGATCTTGTGAGAGCTAATACAGTTATCTCCTTCTTTCCCACCTCAACTAAGGATGCCCTGGCTTATTGTAAAAGTTCTTCATATACATCTTTGATGTTCTTTATTAAATGCCATCCTACCAGTGTCAACAATGTCACAACCACATAAAATTGGTTACTTCTCTGCTGCTTGGGCACCCTGGGTGGCTCAGTTTGCTACTTGTTACCTTTAGCATTGGAGCTGTAAGCTGCTGACCCTTGGAGGTCAGAATGCTTCACTAGAAATATGGAGATGGCTCTTGCCACTGACCTGCAGAGTGATACGACCTGCGCAGTCCACCCTCTCTTGCCTTTCATCATTGGTCACATATTTAGGCCACGGGTTCTTCAAGGACATGTGTATTTCACACACTGAGCTGACAGCAACAAGCAGAGCAACCTCACTCAGGCTTCTAGCTCCTCACCATGAAATCCTACATGAATGTCATATAAGAAGGGATCTTCCTACTTCTCCAGTTTGCATTACTTCTCCCCCAGCATCCAGGAGGGTCCATGTGACATGGTAAAGTATCTGCCTGCCTGAAAGGGTCTTCTTTTTATAAAACAATCTTTCTTTTGCACAAAATGCTGAACTCCTGACAGCCATAGCTGAGCTGATTATGGGTGGTTCTTCACGGGTCAGAGGGTCTAACTTGCCGTAACTGATTTTGCTCTCAGATTTAGGGATCCAGGTGGGCTCTCAGTGATCTAGTTGACCTTTCTCACTGCAAAGATAGGGTTTAACTTGGTGCTTGTTTTGTAAGTCAAAACAAGTGAAAGACCTTGTCCAGGGCATTGTCTATAAAGTTCAACTATGTTCATTTTATTTGCAGTTTTATGGAACATTTCACAGATTTAAGAGAGGCTTGTACTGGAATTTTGTGAGATATTGTATACTTTGTAAAGGTAATTTCCTTATATCATTTTGAAGTGAATTATTAAATAAAACATTATGGAATGAGTTTGCCTTCCTGTGGAAATACTTCCTTTTGGAAAGAAAAGAGATCCCGCCTCCTCCAAGCTTTAGGCATTTTAACTTTCCAGGGGAGTCACAGCACTATCCAGCTACATTCAAGGGATTTTCTGGGGTGTAAACTGAATATATATTTACTGTCCAGGTGAAAGTGACTTTCTAGCATGTAACATATATTATTTAACTTGTAACTTGCAAGGCATGTAAGCCAGAAGCATTTGGATGAAGAGAATGAAAAAGAATTCTTCGATTGTCTAAAGTCAGCACCAGAGGCAGGGTACTGACTTCTAATAAACAGCAAATCATCATAGCTGTTCAACATGCTTTTTCCCCTGTCTGAAGATGGGGTATATGTAGTCCTGTAAACTGCCTTACTGGGTGGATGTCAAAGGCTGGGTGAATTTACAATAACTTTTTCCAACATGGAAGTCAACTGTCTCTTCATTCAGGGTATTTCTGATGCATGAGCTTATGCATTTCCTCCGAACTCCCTTCTCTTTCCAATGGTCCTGCCTCTAAAGAAAACTCCGAAGTAACTTCTCACATCTTTGAAGTGTATGCATATATTTATTTTACTAGCTTGCCTTAGTGACGTTTGCAGTGACTGTTCCAATAAAAGTGCAACCCTTACAGATAAGCACAGGAAGATATATGCAAAGCAGTGCTTTAAGGTGATAAAGCAATGCCTTTGTTGTGATTTAGACTAAAAAGTGCAAATGTTTCTTGCCTGTTGACTTTTTTTCCCCACCATGGGGATGTTTGTTGCTCTGCATTTCTTCTGTTAATACCCCCAAATCCCTTGCTATGCAGGTATTGCAGATAAGGTAGTTTCTGTGGCAGAAACGTCGCTTTGGACTTTTTGAAGAAAATGCATTTTAAAGCATGAACTGGAACAAGCAGTGGGGACAGAATATTTTGGATAAAGAAAAGAATTTCATAAAGAGGATAGGCATGTGGTAATGCAGAGCTTAAGTAACAGTAAGCAGAGGGAGAAAAGAACCAGAGTCATGGCAGCTGTTGCCGCATAGCGTGAGTCTAGAAGACTTAGACGGCTATGGATTTCCATCAGATTTATAATTTTGGCAAGTAACATTGCAGGTTTTCCAACTAGTGTAGCTGTTACTTATTAACATATTAAATAAGCATTAATTGGCAGAGTCTGGCACAACCAGAATGCACACAAGTCTCTGAGCTTATGCAATCCATGTGCACCCATGCAGTGGCTATGAGCCTGCAAGTCGCTAACTTTTATGGGGCTGACTGATGTTCAGAAAGCTGCTTTTCTGTACAATCAGTATTTCATTATCCAAAGCAATAGCACTGTCAGGTATGGCATCTTATAACCAATCCAGATTCTTCATGTGACACAAGCTGGAGTAGCCCCATTGATTTCACTGATATTAAAAAAGCCTCATTCCAGCAGGGGACCTGCCCTTTCCATGTTTCTCATTAGAAGATTTATGTTGCACAGTTAATTTATTGCAGGTGAAATGTTCCCATCTCCTTGTTTCTCCAACAAAATGCAGCTTTTCTTTCCAGTGTAGGAACATTGTCAAATGCTCCAATGTTTGGTGAAATTAAAATGCCTGAGAGTGGATAAAACGTGAGGGAAGTGTACAAAGGAGTACATGGAACAATGGATTAAAGTGTGTGTTCTTTATGGAGCTCGTGTTTATCCTTCTTTGCAGTTCAAGAGCTCATGGGCAACTGGTGACTGTGGACCAGCCTGGGGTGTGTCGCTATGGTTCTAGGCTGGATTGCTGTTATGGCTGGAAAAAGAACAACAAGGGCCACTGCGAAGGTAACATTAACACTTTATGCTTGTTTGCTCTCCGTGGCTGTGTACTTGGTACTAATAAAGGGGTTTCATATACACCTGCCAGAAGTTAGAGAAAGAAACCTTCTGAGTGAAATCTCTCAACTGTGAAAAAGTGAATAAACATATTTGAGAGACCATCTCTTCAAAAAAGCAGAACTTTGGTTAAATAACAACAAACAATAAAATGCATATTCAAAAACTCTTAGGTCCAGAAGGCACCATCTGTTCTTACCTCCTGCACAGCCCTGGTCAGTGCCTATACTGTTACAGCTGTCAAGTAAGTGCCAAAAATGCAGTGTCTTCTAATGTTACATATGGACCCCTGAAGTGTTTGGGTATTTTTTTAATCAGTTGGTATCCTTTAACTTCAGAAGTATGCAGCTTCTGAGAATCAGGAGGCTTTAACTTTCTAAAAATATAAATAAACTCAAGCTATAAGTGCACCTGACTTGAGCTTGGACAGCCAGCCAGCATTCTGGTCTATGCTTCAATGAAGACTCGATGTCTCTTAAGACATTTCTAATTTGTTAAAGGTCTACAGATCCCAAGAAGGTGATGTGGAATCTCCCTCTATCTGTGCTTGGGCAAAACACAACAAAGTCATAAAATACATGTCTTAGGAATCATTCTCAGATGTTGCACCTGTTGTGCAAGAGAGTTTGGTATTTTATATCTGGTGAACTTGAATAAAGACTTAGAGTTATTCATTACTTAAAATGAACAGATTTATTTTTAAAAGGGAAAGATGCCAAAAGCTCTCTGCTCTCTATACATAGCATGTCAGTTTAAAAAAGGAAAAAATGATAAATACCTTTATTAATGTTTATGCATTACTTAATAGCAGTTTAGTTCTGATGCAAATGAATACCTTGAGGTGCAACTGGCAAATGTAACTTTGATCAACCAGTGACGGAAGTTGTCTTGCTGCAAAGCAATAGGGTGCTTTCCTAGTAAAGTTCACTTTTCATAACTTTTTGAGATTGTTCTTTGGCAGATTTCTTTAAACCATCTGTAATTCTACATTGCAAATCCAGATGCAGTGGTGTTTACTGCTTCAGTGTTAATATTCAGCTCATTTCACACTACACCACATTGCATTCAGGGATATGCGTAGTATTGAAATATACCTTAATCTGCAGAGCTAGTATATCTGAATGAATTTTTAAATGTAAGGAAAATACTTGAATTCAGTGGTGTGTATTTTAAATAAGAATTTTACTATATAGTAACTAACACTGTGAGTTTCATATTTCCTGTCATTTGCATAGCAGCCTAATTACACAAAGTAGCAAGATCCACATCCTGGTGCATACTCTTTTGCTGTTTTTCCAGATTTTCCTGAATAACCCTCACGTTGGCAATCATATTGCCTTTAAGAGCCTCCAACCTTATAAATTTAATTTCTACCTAATGATTCAGAGGGTTGAGAGTTAGAAAACCTTTACTTTTTAATGCATCCAGCCCTCTCAAGTCATTGTAAACCTAATGCAATTATACTTACTGGGATGTGTGGTGAGGACAGTTGCCTGACAGTTTGACAGATGTGCTCTGGGTAGTCCACCATGGGATGGACATGTTCCTCAGCTGCAAGTGAGGAGATCCAAGACTGGAAAATTGCTGCAGGCTAAAGTGTTTCCTTTGGCTGCAGGTGAGCGCTGTTGCCTCTTTCCTACTCCAGATGCCAAGTGTAGCAAGTCAAGGTGCTGGCTAACTGCTTTTCACATGGGCTTCTTAAAAATAGGAAAAACTAAATGTGAATCATAAGGATGGCAGAAAAATCTTAAGGGAGAGAGCTAAAAGGTCTTTACATACCTGGAAAAGCAGTCACTCATGTAAGCCATACTTGTATCACTTTTCTCCAGCAGAAATAAAGTGCTGATCAGTAGCTACTATGCCCCAGCTAGAGGGAGAGGTATGGAGGATGTTAAACTTGTACAACAAGTTTTTAGGCAACTTAGCAGGGCCAAAGTTCTCAAATAAACTTTTTCTAACCTTTTCTCTCTCCTTTCCCTGCCTGATTCCTTTAGCTATCTGTGGACATGGCTGCAAGTATGGCGAGTGCACAGGACCAAACAAGTGCAAATGTTTCCCTGGATTTACTGGAAAAACCTGTAATCAAGGTTCGTGCATGGGGGGATATTACTGCAGAAAGCAGACCGTTGATATTCTGTCTCCTTATCTTGTACTATGGATTGTGTCATCTTACAAAATAGTAAAACAAGATATGTTCTTGTTTACATAAAAGAGCTTAAATTTTAAGATTCTTGCATCTCCAGCATCCCAAGCAAGCTCTAGGCCTCCTTCAGCACACAGAAGTTTGAACTTATATCACGGATGTCCCGCAGGCTAATGACAAGGGCAAGCTGTCATGTTCATAGAGGATCAAGGCACGGAGAGATTATATAGGAAATTATTAGAAGAGCTGGAACTCAAACCCAGAGCCCATGTTGTTTTCTCAACTAGCAATCCATGTTCCTTTGTTAACGAAACTTCTCATCAGAAAAACATATGCTCGATGTGTGATTTTCTCAAGCTGCCTGGCCCAATGCCATCTGTTTGCATATGCTGATTGGTACTTTTGAGAATAGAATTAGGAGTCTTTAGAATTGCATATTCAGAAACTTTGGATACACCACTTGACCTCCATAAACTTGCAATTAGACATGGAAATATTTCAGCTAACACTAGCAAGAATTCAGGGTTTCTTTCCCTTTTTCCAATACCTGAGATGTCTGTGTTAGATCAAATGAAAGGAGCAGGTTACAGCACGTGGAATGAGTCCATCCTCTACACTGCACATGAATGAACTACAGGTGCTCTGAGAGAAGCATGACAAAGGCCACATGAATGGATGGGTCTATCCTTGCTACCTTCCAAAGCACCTGCAGTCTTTGCTTGAAAATGTTGCATTGACATGCTAAAAAAACATTTTTTCGGAGTCAAAACAACCCAATGCTACAATATGCTACAAAGCTGCAGCAGTAAGTACTTTGGAAAAACATCTTTTGCACTTTTGATATTGCTTACAGGGAAAGAAGTAAATTCCTTAGTACCACTAAAGAGGGAAGTGAAACAGCAGCTGTGGTTGTGTGTAATTGATATGTAGATATCACTTACAACCTCATCCTCCAAATCCAGGAGTTTCATCTTTAAATGTATTTGTCATCTGAAATGTTACCAAAAGGCAAAAGAGAAGCCCCCAGCTTTTAGGTGTTTTCTGTGCAGTAACTCCAGATGGATTTGATATGCTCTCAATATACAAGCAGATCAGTTCTGTACACTTGCAGGAGATTCAAAGTCTGGGGCCTGGTGGAAATATGGCACAGACCTACATGTGCAAATTGCCTGTTAGCCCCCTGGGCTGTCCTACTTTCTGAAGTGTGGCCAGAAATTTTTTAGTAAGATGGTGGCTGGCCCACGCCAGAAATGTCCCGGAGCTATTTCAACAGTATAGCCATATAGGTGGTCATATTCCAGCAGCCAGGAATGCTCAGACCCACTTTTAATTTACTGGCAGATCGGCCCGCCCTTACCCCAGAGTTCCCTGCTGAGCAAGCTCAGCATGAGCTAACTAAAATAATAGAGATAAGGGGGACTGTATTAGTCTCCCACCAAGTCTGAGCTAAATCAGTCTTATCTCCATAGGTTCTCTTTTTGAGCTGTGTATGCTGTGCATTACTGCTCATTGTGCAAGATAGGGCTGCTGAGCACTTTTGAAAATGTATGGTCTAAGTGGAATAACTTTTGTTCCCCTCTAGTTTCTTTGTTAAGACAGTCTTGGTTATTTAGTGGAGCCACAGTAGCACAAAAATCCAATGTAATTTGCAAGCTGATAGGTTGTCCTTTCTCAAACAGACCCTATGTTTAAATAATAGAATGCAACCCTCTTCTGCTTCCCTGTATGGAGCTGTAAAACACATTTCTGCACATGTATAATCACAAAAAAGTTTATACTTTGAATTGTAGGAAGTTTTTTCTGTGGTCTGCAGGGCACATAGAGAAGAGAACAGATGCTTCTTCCATTAGAAGTAGAGCTGCACAAGCTCAACGCTTGGAGAGTTGCATCTTTATTGAAATGGTATTATCAGTCATATGTGCTTTTAAACACATGTTGTTGAATGGGCTGCATATGCCGGTGCATCCTGTTAATGAGTTCTGTCTGTTTGCTAGTGAGGTTTTGAAATACAAGAGGTGGAGGTGTCAGTTCACAGACATCACAAGCACATAGGACCAGTAGCATTGTCATCCTGTACCAGATAGGTAAATTCTTCAGGGTTCTGGGTTTCTTCTTGTGAAGTTCAGCTATTGGGAATTTGAAATTAATTTAGCTTCTGCAAAGCTTTTTAAATCCTGGATTTTAAGAAGGATTTAGGTGCTTTTATTCTCAGGATTTTGAGATTTTCGAGATTTGTGAGATTTTTACTTTTATTCTAAGTCATATGATTTTTATGTATGGTATTGCATCTCTGCTACACAGTCCTGCCTTGACAACCTTGATACCTTACAAGAAAAATACCTTTGTTTCACTTTATCTCAAGCTGATATGCAGTTCTTAGTCTCACATTTTTGCCTTTCAAGTACAGAGGTCAGCTGGAGGACTGAAATCTCCAGGTACAATCAGAGAAATCCAGAAGAATAACTCCCAGAGAACAGAGTAACTGCAATTCCCTCCCCACCTCTTTTCCTAACAAGCTGCCAGATGAGGCCAGAATTTGCACTAAGTTTTCAGGTGTAGAAGTCTGTGTATGCTAGTTCTGCTGGCAGTCTTTCAGCCAGATGGTCTGCTAAACTCTCATCTTGCAAGGGGCTGGCTCATTTTCAATTATACTGTGGGGAATTCGAGGCATTAGGCAATATTATCTGCCTGGATGCATGCATGCATGTATGTCTATAAACCCAGCACTCACTTCTTTCCAATGACTTCTGCAGATCTGAATGAATGTGGACTGAAACCACGTCCCTGTGAACACAGATGTATGAATACACATGGCAGCTACAAGTGCTATTGTCTCAATGGGTACATGCTTATGCCAGATGGCACATGTGCAAGTAAGTAATAGAGCTGGTAGGACAAGCACAGAAAAATCATCTAATCGTACTTGATCCCAGAAGATTTTCTTCCTGTGATGAATCAATTTAGCTTATTCAGGATAGCGTCTTTTCCTCAGCTCTCTGGTACGATCAGTAGCTAAAAGAAGCTTTATATTTGGCAGTATATGGATAAAGTAAACTAGGTCATACTTGTATTTTGGTGTTCAGAGGAATTTTTGTCCTGCTAGAAGGAAAAATCTTTGATAGCGTTACTTTGGGTGAATCACAGCTAGTATAACCTTGGTGTATAGTCCTGATATTTCATCTATTCAATAAAGATGAATTAATCTATGCAAGCAAAGCGCCAACATAGGCTATTTTTTACTGTGCTGAATTTCATCCCATTACTCCTTGTTTCACCTTTCTGTGCTCCTTGACTCATTTGTTTTCTCTGAGCATTAACCTGCTTCCCACACTTGCCGCCAGCTTCTTGCAAACATTTTTCAATGAGCTAAGGCTTATCTAAACTGTATTTCTACCTCTTTTCTTTGTCTTTAAGCCAGTGTGTAATGGAAAATATTCTGCTTTCTTAGCCACCCTTATTTTTCAGACCTGAGGAAGCTTCATATTTTTCAATGACAGTTTTGTTTGTAGAAAATATTATTTTTTTTTCTTCAGCTGTGCTGTTCCATACAGATATTTGGGCTTTGAATTTCACAAAACCCTAAGTAACATGGTGACAGCCCTTTCTGGAGTCCACTGGACTAGAGCAGATGCATCATTCAGCCAAGAAAGCCAGCTGGTCTCAGTTTGAGAGGTCTGTCCTAAAGCAGTGGGCCTAGCTGTAGAGGGGTGCAGTGCAATCTTTCCCATGGTTATGAGAGAGAACCATAAACTATGAAAGGCTTTGATCCACAAACCTTGGAGACAATCATGCGCCAGGCAGGGTGTCCATTCGGTGAGCTAGCTGTCAGTTTTGGGATAGCTGGAAAAATACCCAGCCTTGGCAAGCACTCATAGGAGTGCAGAGTCTGCAGCTCTGGGGCAGGCAGAAAAGCCAGAGCTCCTACTCTCTTACTCTCATGGCAGGGAAACTGAAAGGTGCCCAAGGATCGAGCTTTTTGAGGGTTTCCCTTCCTTGCATCACAGCTCAAGGTCGTGCCTCTGCATTACTAATCATGCTGGGTATCACCAGCAGACAAAAGCTGTGGGGCCCTTGAGAAATGGATATGTACATCTTCCGTTTCTTCCAAGATAATTTGTATATCTGCTGACATCATACGCCAAGCAGTTTTCTGTAAGACACTGCCTTACGGACAGCTGAAGCTGGCAGAAGCCAGAACTATAGTTAAAAGAAACTGTCCTGTCTCACTTCACTTTGAGCCCAGTGGAAGCTTAGTCCCATTTGTCCCTCACTCCTCCTGCAGCCATGCTTCATCCTTCCAAGTCAGAAAATTAGATCCAGGCTGTCACTAAGCATTTCTGCTGGATTATTTTCAAGGCAGTCTTAGATCTTAGATCAGAACTGGTTTCCTGGTTTAAGAAACTCTGCATTTGTACCAAACGGGTAATTGCACCATCTATTACTTGAGCCAGCACAAAACACTGAATTTCTCAGTGGCAGTAGTGGCCAGTGTCAATTAAAAACTGTCTGAGCAGCTGTGAGCCCTGATGGTTGCATTTAATTTTGACACACAAGTATGTTTTTTCTCAGTGGAACCCAAACAAACATTGACACAGAATGGAACCAAATTTCAGGGGAGAAAAGAAGATTTCCTACAGAAGGGAAGTCTTCATTCTTCACTGCTCTGGTTAAGGAGACAAAAACCTTTATATTCAACCAGCTCATGCTTCATTAACCCAGCCCACCTGCCACTTTCCAGTTCTGAAGAGCCTTTATTCTCTTAAACCAAAATAGGATTATGACATGAAGTAGTGAATTACTCAAGTAGAAATTACTTTTGGTTAAGTCTACTAGCCTCTCATTTCACTTGATGCTAACTTAAGCTTGTGCTTGGCTGAAATGCTGCATTATTTAACCAAATGTAGAATCTCATAATTTTATTCAGGCAAACATGAAGTATTGAGTGTATTATTGCTCCTTTTGAATCAAATTCTCCATGATGTAAGTCTCCTTCACAAGATGAAGTCCACCGTGTCTGAGCAGTTAGGCTTATCTGCAACCATGCCAAGGGACTGTATAGATGGAAGAAGGGTATCAGAAAAATGTGACTTCGGGCCGCAGAGAACCATTGCTTAAAGTAGTTAATATGTTAGTACTAACACAAAATCAGTCAAATTTTGCAGGAATTCCTATATTAGATCTGATTAGCAGTTCATCTAAACCACTATTATGCCTAATCAAAGCCAGCAACAGAAGCTTCAAACAAAAGAGAAAACAATTACCTGTTAGAGTTTCTTTATTGCCACTTAGGAAGTAGATAATATGACAAAGTATTATGATTTATGGTCTGTCTTGTTTTGTCATTTTTACCTCCTGCTACTGTGTATGTTCTCATTCATACGAAGGTAAAATACTTTTGCAAATACGGTGAATTCTTGGCCTTGAATATTTATCACTTAGCCATAGAGTCTAAACAAACCAGCCTAAGAAAAATAATTTTAGCACAGAATAAATAGATTAATTTTAATAGCACAGAAAATGAATATGCACTATGGATTATATTCAAATCACAAATTATATGGCTGTAACTATACATGCACCTGCACCCATCACTCTTTTCTATACACTTTGTTATGCATTATTCTGAAAGTGCTGGTACTTTTGACAATAAACATGTTGCATTCTGGAATAAAATTCAAATCTTTTCCTACCTAAGCAGTAGCCAGTATTCAAGTTCTCTATGTTGGTTTCTGTCTCTAGTAAACTGGCAGTTGTTCCAGGCTTTTCACTTGCAGAAGACCTGTATATGGTTCTGTTTCCCTGAACAGCACCAGAATGAAGTAGCTGGAAATGCTTTCTTTGCACAAACCTCTATCTATTGAGTAAACACTTCCAAATACTACTTCTCTCCCTGGCATCAAAACACTAATGATTTTAGAAATATTTGTCCTGCTTCTCTAACCTCTCAGACAAAACGTAGACCCCTATAATTCTCTTTAGAGGCTAATCAGTTATCTCCAATAATTCACATGCCTCACCAACCTGTGGCAGCCAAGATGTATTCTGACTGGTGTCTCCTTAGATTCATATGAAACAGTTCCATAAAGGGTCAAAACAAGGGCAATTTCTAAGTCTATCAAGTTAAATATTTTTAAAAATAAAATTCTATGCTAGAAGCACATTTGATGGTAACCATAAAAACATTTCGCTAGCAAATAGTATTATATATTGTAAAACTTGCAATGGAAAATTTAAAAAAAAACAAAAACACTTTTTTCTACTCTGAGCAGTTCTGTCTCTGAATCAAAAAGGCAATAGTAAGAAGTCACAGAAATGGGAATAGAGGAATAAGAGCAGATAAAGAAAGTACAAAGTGAAGGGGAGAGGAATCTAAGATCTCTCTCATGGACCGCTGAATTGTTAATATGTTAATGTATGAACAGCTTTGTTAATGATGAATGGAATTCTGTTCTTATTAATTTTCTGTGTTCATCCAGTTCTAAATTTTAAGTGTGTGATCCCAGCCTAGATTTTTGTTCTTTTTGTTACTTTAAATACTCTTTTTAGGTTCTAGGACGTGTGCTATGGTGAATTGCCAATACGGATGCGAAGAAGTCAACGGGGAGGTACAGTGTCTTTGTCCATCAGTTGGCCTTCAGTTGGGACCGAACAGAAGGACATGCATTGGTATGGTTAGAGAGCTCATTCTCAGCTTCTTTTCTATAGGATCTCAAAAAACTTAAGAGTCTGGGGAAAGGTTAATCTGGGGACAGGTTAATAAACCTGTCCTCACTGGCTTGAATAATGTTTCTTGTTACTCACAGTGTGATGTAAAGCTTGCACACCTTTTTAAAAAACTGTTCTTGTAATACTGGCTATGTAATTATTTTGGGGAGTCCCATCCTCAATAAATAATTAAATGTTTTCATATAATTTGGAGTCACTAACAAGTTCAGTTTCTCCCTATTGCTTTGAGGTCTACAATGCTTTGCCTGCAGGAAGCTGTCCTACAGACATAACGGACTGGAAGATTTGGGGATTGTGCTTGGAGGGGTGATGACTCACAATACAAACTGTTGGAATTTTCTCCAAAATTCTCAACAATTATTTTATCTGCAGGTTTCCTGTGTGGTGAAGAAAGCATTACTTACATCACTTGGTACTGTTCTGTGATACTGGTTTTACACTGTCGTCTGACAAAACAGTGCCACAGTATTGTAATCCAGTGCTGAAATTGTACCCATTTTAAAACTGAAGCTAAATTAACTCATTTCAGACCCCAACAGATGTGAAACAAACCCTCCAAAGCAGGGACCACTGCAACACCTAGAGAATAAGGGGCAGTGAAGAGCATGTTAGGAAGGAGTTCCCTAAACAGGGGATGATCCGGAGCCATGAACGACCCCAGCATCAGCAGAGCTGTGCCCTGTGTCCAGGGTCCATCAAGGCATCTTTCCAAATGCTGGAATATTCTTGTTGCTGTTCATCACAGGCAAACCTGAAAGTCTCTGAAGGTGTTCGTTTTTCCCACCAATTGCTTCTTGTTTTAAATTGAAGGGAAATACCACTTTATGTGTACTTTATGCAATTGCATTTTAAAATAGTACCAGTAGCAGAGCTTCATATGTGAGAAAAAAAAACAACAAAAAAACCCAAGAGAAAACCCAAAAGATTTCTTTTTTAGAATAGTTTTAGCTACTTCTTGAAATGCAAGTTGTCCTTTTGAATCAGTAAGTACATTTTCCTGCAAAATACTAACTTGTAGCATTTGAACAATTTTAATTTGGAAAAAAAAAAATCACCCAGAAAATTTTTTTTACTTCCTTCTTTCCTACTTTCCCTCTTTCCTGATCTGGCCTTTCTTTCCTAGATTCACCTGACCTCTAGGATAACAACCCTAATAAACCTCTGGGAATGGTAAACCTGGGGTGGGAGGGTGGTTTTAACCTTTATTCCACTCAGGCAACATAGGAGTTGCTCAAAGTTGCATAAAAATTACAGCTGGGAAATGTTTTATTTCCCACAGCTGCCCAAAATACAATGGAAGATAGTGAATGGAAATTTCTCCTTGGATATATTCAAAAGCCACCTGGACATGGTCCTGGGCAACCATCTCTAGGTGTGCCTGCTTGAGCAAACTAGATGTCCTCCAGAAGTCCTTTCCAACCTCAACTATTCTATGATTCTGTGAGAAAACCTTTTGGACAGATGCTACTTACTAAAATGTCTTGAGCAACACACTTAATGATATTTATGATTTCAGGTATTTCTATGTTATTTCTGCCATGATGGTGCAAGTCCTCCAGATCATAAAAGGCAGGTTGGACATGATACCTTACAGTAGCTAATCCACTTCACATACCGCTTACCGATACATACTGGTTGAGTGATTTCTGCAGCTTAAAGGATCTTTTAGGTGTTGAGAGGTTTAATATTCAAACATAAAAAAATTAATTTTTGTTCCAATGGTCAAAACATTATACTTAACATTCCAAACAAAAGATTAAATAAATTCATCAGCCAAGAGACAGAGCTGTGTAGGACAGTTACTATGTGAATTGTTCTCCTTAACACACAGCAGTATTACATCATGTATGAAGATCATATGGCCTGGGACTACTTTATCGCTTTTTGGAGCTGTCAAATAAACCCACATGGATACCTGGCTCAACTTCCAAACTATAAACACTCTAACATGAGAACAGTACTTCTTTCAAATTAAATGAGTTTGTAATTGGAAACGTCCTGCTTTGAATAATCAGCCAGGCTCTTAAACTACTACCAGTCACAGTTAATGTTTGAATTATGTAAGAGCTATTTGAAGGTAAACACCGTAGACATATGCATTTACATACAATAGACAGGTTGAGTGGTTCTTTTAAATATCTTATTGAATTATTCAGGCAACTATTTTTATTCTTTTGTATACTAGATGATAATGATGAAAAGACTGACTGTTGTGTCCAGCAGCACTTCACGGCAGTTCTAAGCTGTAAAGGGCAGTGGTGTCCTGCGTCACTGCTCTGTGCTAAAATGTAATAGGAAAGGACATATGCCAAATGTCATAATGAGCATTATTTTAAATTTGACATGGCAACAAAACAAATCAAATTAGTAACATTTAATTACAATTGTTGAATAATGTTCTCCCATACCACAGCTTCCTCCTTCTTGCTCCAAAACGTCTGTCCCTGTCATCTGGGCAGATCATCCTCCCAGCGGGAAACTCTCTCCCCGCTATGTCTTGACTTCACCCAGCAAGGGGAATTGCAGAGATGCGGCAGAAGAGCTGCTGCTGCTCTTGGTTTCCTGTTTCTGGGGCTTTCTCTCAAACTATTTTCTGACATTTCCTTTCCCAGGGAAATAATGGAATTTGTGGAGTTCCTTCTGACCCTGCTACATGACTTTAGGTCAAATCAGTTTCCTCGTCCGGGAATATCCTCACTGCCAGTTGCCCTAGCTTTTACCATGCCAGGTCTCAAAACCTTCCATAAAGTTCACATTTTTCTGCTTCATTTGTATGAGCACATGCAAAAGCTGTCTTTCCAAGCATGAAATTGTAGGACTTTTTTATTAAACAACTTGTGATAGTCAAGACTAAACTATTCCTCTGTAAATCCCAACTAGTTCTTGCTTTCTCATTTTACCTTCTTGTGGATCTGACCAGCATTGCTTCTCCTTCTCTAGATATTGATGAATGCTCCACTGGCAAAGCTGTCTGCTCATACAACCGCAGATGTGTCAACACATTTGGAAGCTACTACTGCAAGTGCCAGCTTGGTTATGAACTGAAATACGTCAGCACCCATTATGATTGTGTTGGTAAGATTTAGCCCATGAGTTTTTCTCTTTCATTCTTTTTCATTCCCACATTATGCATCTTTCCTCTCATTGTCTGAAATGCATTGGCCTAGTCTGGGGATATTGCCTCAGAAAGAGATAAAAGGTGTCACAGTTAGAAGATTCTTGATGGCTCTTTGAATTTTTTTCTAGGTTTTCTTTGTAGTCTTATGACAAACCTAATCACTGGCCCTTGCAAATTAAATTGCCTCATCCTACCAAGTCAAGATGTTCAAGGGCTTGTAGTACATCAGCAAAATTGACAACAAAGATGTGTTACTTCTAGTACAGATTTAGTTAAAGAGCCATTCTTTGTCTTCTTGGCTTTCAATATATGATGAACAAGCAATCCCACAATCTTTTATTTCTTTAATGAATATGAATCAAGTGCCTTTATGACTGTAAAAAAAGTTGTTGGATGGCCAGTACAGAACTTTAAAAAAAAAAAAGAAAAAGAAAATGGTAGGTTTTAAGTACTTTTCCAGTTTCTTTTGCATGCCTACCTTTCTCCCAAACAAAAATAAATACAGACAAAAAGTTATCTTGACATGCCCAGGTATTAAAACAAATGTCAAAACACCTTTACTCCTGTTTCAATCCATTAGCTGAATTTCAGTCCATTAGCAGTTGACTAGATGAGGGCTTGGAAGGGTTAGGACTTCTACAAGAAATTCATACCAAAAAAAGAATTAATGAGGTTTGTTTATTATTATTATTGGGAGTTAGGGGTTATTTAGTTATTGGGAGTTGGAGACCCACGTTTGTACTTCTTGTTGTGTGCAAACTCTGGAAGTTATAAAGTAGAAAAAGAGTCCTTACTTTTTCTTACAATATGTGCATGGGGGGGAAAACTGGGGAGGTCTCAGTAGTCAGGATTTTATCTGCAAACCTGAATCTCGCTCTCAGACTTACCATATTTTTGAATCAGTCTTCTTAATGCTTGTCTCAGAGCTGACTTACATTATGAGTGGACCTGCCAGCTGTTAAAAATGAAGCAATCTGGATAAAATGCAAGAGGTGCAAAAATTTGTGCAACAACTTGGCTCCCCCATGTGGGAGAAATCAGAAACATCTTTGTGATGTAGCAAAATAATTGGAAAGGAGAACCAGATCAGTTAATCTTGATGTCTGTACGTTTTGCTGTGAGTTGAACTCAGTATTTTCTATGGGATTTTTCCTGATTCTAATTTTTTCGTAGAACATGATGTTTATGCTGGAATGTTAGAGGTAGACAGAAGATGTCAACATGCTCAGGGTTACTTTCTATTGCATTTCTTCTAGAGTGAATGAAAGAATGAGAAAGATCTGGTGAACTGTTTTTTAACTGATGTCACGTTGTCTTGGTGCCTTTTGTGTTTTGTTAATAGAAGAGCCTGTGCAACCTACAGTTTGAATCCTGTTCTCAGTCACAAAATCACTATGTTCGCTTCATCTTTTCTGGGATGTTCTACATTTTCCACGGATGCATATGCCAGTAGTTGTGCAGTTGGAGCTGATGTTAAGCTTTCTCTCCTAGTGTGAACTCCTCTGCCTCCAGTGGTCTCTGGACCATCTCAGTCTAACACTAGTGTTTACAATACCTGGAAACAGATAGCCGGCACAAACAGGCTGTCACAAAACTTGGGTTTTAATGGAGTTTTCACTGAAGCGTTTCTATCTTTCCCTAGATGTAAATGAATGTGTGACAGATATGCACAGGTGTAACCTCCATGCAGAGTGCCTCAACACTGAAGGATCCTTCAAATGCAAATGCAAACAGGGCTACCGAGGAAGTGGACTTGATTGTGCAGGTGAGTGACATTGGATGCCAGAAGTAGTGATATATTGGTTTTCCCCAATAACTGATAGTTATAAAGCATTTTCTTAAAAATACCATCCTGAACAGTGCTGCAATACCAACTAAGCAAGACCTCTCCAAAAATAATGTATCAATTGTACAAGTCATTGCATAATTAATACAAGTATTATTTGTTTAAATTTATTTTGCCAATGAGTCCCCAGGTTTCACAGTATCACTAGGAAACACAAATAGAAGACAGAAGAGAATTAGGCCTCAAGAAACAGAGAAAATAACTTTTAAAAGTCTGCTGTATACTTTCCTTCAAAGCCCATGGCTAGCCTCTTGGAGACCCATGCAGTCCCTTCCAGAAGAGTTTCAAAGTAATTTAGCAAAACTTGAGAGAAGGGGGAAAAGGCATGGCTTGTGTGCTAAACAGTTTTCACTCATAATTTTGCCTTTATTTGTCTACTTAATATTAAAGACCTCCTATAAAGATGTCATTACCTGGTTCTAACTGATTATGACACTCCAAGAAGAAAGAAAGGCTATTCTTGTTTTTATATTTAAAATCAAACTTTTTTTTATTTAATACCTTTATTAAACCTGGCAGAAGTTTCTCCTGCAACATCCTGAGATGTTTTCCTCGGGAGGACCTCTAAGTCCTGCTCAAATTTTTTGGAAAAAGACATTGTGAAAAGCTTTTTAAAAATTCCTGTCAATAGCAAATGAAGTCTACATAATATATAAACCTTTTTTCCTGTGTCTTTTTCAAGTAATTCTTGAACAGGTATGTATTATAATTATACTTCATTATTACAGATGTTCTATGAGTCTTTCTCACTACATTAACATTAATGATGTTCCTACTCACGTTATAATAGTAACTGAAATTTCCAATATCACACCAATAAGTTAAACTTTCATAAATTTTCTCCTTCCAGTAAAAAATGTTGACTTTTAACAAGAAAAAATAAACACAAAAGCATGACTAGTACTGAAAGGTTTGTTTTGGACACAGATTGCACAGCAGAGCTGTTTAGAAGGTTCTTCATGCTCCAATTTAATGTTATGAACCAGTTTCCTTGTTAGACCACATCCATTGTGACGTGTCACTGTAGCACACTGCAACAGAAGGATGCAATGGGGCTTGAGACCTAACTGAGTATCAAAGCAAACTGGCATGACACATCTCGATATGGTTCTGTAGAAACAAATGTACCATAGATTAAATGTTAAACAAATACAGCTTTGAGCAAAAGGGTCTGGTGGGGTTTTTTTGGTTTTTTGTGGGTTTTTTTTGTTTTGTTTTTTTTTTTTTTTAATGAGAAGCTGAAAAATTGAAAGGAAAAATCTCCTTTTCACCAAGTCTATGCATAAAATATTCTTTCCTTAAGCAGAAATTATTCAACAGGAATGCTTGCTTAAATATGAACAAAGGAAATATTAGAGGTTGTGGAGAGGTTATGACACATTTTTTAATGTCTAGCCCTGTTAAAAAAAATCAGTGCTGAAGACAAATGATTTCTGCCTTCTCACTGGTTTGTCTATAAAATTGTTTGCTCTCTTTATGCATAATTCCTTATATCATATTATCAATTACTGAAGTCCACTTTTTATTTAGAAGAAGAAGGAACCATGCATTCACAAACTTGGCAGAACAGGCTAAATGGAAAAAAAGATTTAATACATGAGAGGATAGAATAATAACACACAGTAATGAGAGAAATCAGAGCCACAGGCAGAAGGTCAAAAGGCAAGGATCTACTGAGAAAGACCTATGCAACAACAGAGGGGGAAAAAAATATGGTCAGTGGTAGGTAAAACCTAAACAGTAGTGGTGCTAAATTTCTCCGGTGGTAATTCCCACACGTACACCTCGGGTTTTTAAGCAAATAAAACGAGGTTCTTTTAACCTTGAATGTTTCAGTAGTTGATTTTTACTGCAATCCTCAAAAAAGTCTGATCAGCGTAACTGATGAGGGTAAGACTTGTGTTTTGTTAAGAGGGATTTTTTTTTTTTTAATAGTGACACAAGCACTAATTTAATATACTAACCTATACTGAAATGCTGTATTCTCCATGTCATACAGCAATGTTGGAAAACTTTTGGCTCTACCGAAGTCAAAGGAAGTTTTGCTGTTGGGTTTAATAGGATGAGAACACCACCCTGGGAATTTAGAGTCTGGAGGCTGTGGCTTCACTTTTCTTTTGGTGGCAGCAGCTGCATTTTCTGCAGCTCATCCCAGCTCCTAACAGATGGGCCTGGGACTGTGCTGCAGCTAAAAGAGCGGCTTCTTAAATACACTCTCACTATTCCATATTATTATCCTCACAGGGTAGGAATCTCATTTCCACAGGGAACCATTAGTCCTTTATAGCAATTGTGTCTAGTATATAATAAATTGGCTACCATGGCAGCAGTATTAGTTTTATATAACAAATGAAAAACATTTTAATATATAGTGTTATTTTTAGCTTATGAAATGAGAGTAACTAAGCACATTGTTTGTAAGGAAAATTCTATGGCTGCATCTTCTCATGCTAACCAATATCCTAATAAGTGAGGTAATGTAAAATTCATTTTTGCATAGAAGGAAAGGGGAAGTTTAATATGTATGTCAGTATATTAACTCAGGAGAAAGCTGCTGAAACACCATGCTGCAAGCTGTGCTGCTTGTATGGATATGACTTGTGATTGCCATATCCCTTTTGCCATTCAGTACTCCTATACATATGAAACGTTGGAGGCTACTTCTGAATTGTCATTAGCGCACATTTCATTTGAGACTTCATAGAGGTATAGCCTTTCAAATGCTCCTCCAAAGGTTCCCAGCTATTTCCACATCTGGCCTCTATCTTGCTGCAATCTGTTGCTGTTCTCAGGTTCAAGTGTTTCCTGATTTCCTATTGTGCATTGAAAAACCACATTTCCCTCACACCACATGCTTCTATTCTATTCCAGCTTTTATTTAAGAGTAGGGTTTCACAAAGTTCCATAAGCAATTAAGATTCCAGGGGAAAAAATGAACCATTTTAAATTCATGTTTCTGGTAGGAAGTTACAAAATAACAGGAAAAAGCAGTACTAACTTAAAGCCTACAACCTTCAGGCGTTACTCTTCAGAGCTCAACAATGGCACTCTTGTTATTGCCCAGCTGGAAGAAGAGGTTACTATTCTTCATTATGCTTTGCTGCATATATAAATGGCCATACAGTTACAACAGCTCTCTTTGTTCCTCCTGTATTACTCAGGTTCTTTTTTTTGCTCATAGGGTAACTCCAAAAAACTCATTCATGATTTTGCTTTTTTGTTACCTTGCCATTCCTGAGTTGGGTTTGACATCATAAAATTTCAAAGCTTTAAAAAGTTATTCTGGTCCTATCACTTTTGAGATTCTTATGATTCAATTCAGTGTGAAGCCAATACTCGTTCATCCTTTAATGAATAACACTTAAGCTTTTGTCATCCCATGTTTCCTGCTGGAAACATTGGTGGTTGATGTAGTCATGCATTAAGCACAGTTCACTATGATGAACTTGCCCTGATTTCTCAAAGCATCCTTCCATAAATAGGGTGGTAAAAATTTTAGAAATAAAACAGGCTAGGAATATATATTGGTAGATGATATTCCATAGTGCTTAACAGAGAATAATAGTCTATGACCTGTTTTTTAACCTATCTGTGAAAATTTC
The DNA here is from genome assembly GCA_013400055.1 of Nycticryphes semicollaris. Classification (NCBI taxonomy): domain Eukaryota; kingdom Metazoa; phylum Chordata; class Aves; order Charadriiformes; family Rostratulidae; genus Nycticryphes; species Nycticryphes semicollaris. The sequence goes on along the minus strand of VXBJ01001857.1, from coordinate 504,723 downwards.
CAGACTAAGGCTCTCTAAAAGAGGCATCTTTCATTATGAGGTTGAGGACTTTTTAGACTGATTTCTGAACTTTTGGCCTGCTGATCTAATCTTTACTCACATCTAGACTCCCCCTAAATACCGTAAATGGTTGTCTGTATCTCTCATCCCCTCTCCAACTTTTATATACAGAAGCTACAAAGGGAGCCAGAAAAGAACTTGTAAGCCAACCTCCTAGACTTGCCACAAGATTTTCAAATATATTGCTAGGTATGAAGGTGGAAGCAGTGCAGTGCCTGCTGGAGTGCAGAGCAAGCTGTCTCCTATTGCAGACCCCTTATGTTCAGAGCCCCAGCCAGCACTGGCTGCAGTCACAGAATGTGTGGGAGGAAAACAGATCACTGTCTGTCCCTCTTCTGTATCACCCCCAGAGTATTTCCCTTTACACAATACAGCAGAGGGACAGGAGGCTGGCATTTGCTGTCTCTCTATTTTTTCCAATCCAATTTTCACAAATTGGTCATCAGGCATCCTATACCAAGGCATTTCTGTGGTCTTATGATCTTGCACCACAACTGATAATGTTAAAGATATACTTTTAGCCCTCAGCCACCATTTTCCTTTGCTTTTCCACCTCCCTGTAATTCAAGGAAATAATATACCTTTGAAAGCAGAGACATTTTCATAGTAGGGCAATAAACACAAACTGTATAAGAGCAGAAGGTGTTAATCTACATGCTTCCTGATGCAAGGTGCATAAAGAAGAGCTGGGATGAAACACACTCCATTTCTTCTCACTTTCTAAAAATCTCTACGCAGTCATGTGGATGAATAAATGCACACATGTGTGTGAGCAACATCTGTGCATTTATATACGTGTCTTGGGGTGAACTGTTCTGAAAAATCACTGCCTCAGCTGTATTACCCCAGATCATCAGCGAAGGTGAGCTGTTCATTCAGGCAAGTCCACAGGCAGTGGATTCAACAGAACAGATGGTGGCCTATCCATATACTGGCTTATGTTTCTTGCAATATATGGGTAGCCATAAAAAGCCTTCAATCCACACCCCTGGCTACTCTCAAGCTAAATGCAGATTAGAAGGATATTGGTGATACATCCTAAAATATGCCTCATGTCTAGTCCCTCTTTGTCCCCATGAGCATGCAGATTTTCATATTGCAGCAGCAAACTAGAGTCTGCAAGCATGTGGGGATTATAGACTTTCATCTTTCTTTTTTTTGTCACTCCTGACAGTTGATTTTCTGCACTGCTTAGTTTTCACATACAAGAAGATTGCTTTTCTGACACCACAGAGTTTATTATGTTGAGTTGTAAGAATTTTTAATTTCACTAGGAAGGCTTCAAAGTAGAAGCAGATGTTCAGGTTTGCTGAGCAGTCAGTCCTGGCTTGAAAATCTCCATAGCCTCTTTATTAACAGCCTCAAGTTTCTTGTTACTGATTGTAAAGAGGAAACTTGTTTGGAATGAAGCTTTCCTGCTAATTTTTATTGTTGCCTTCTGAGTTTAGACCCAGAGAAGCTTACATCCTTCATGACATCATCCTCCAGAGGAAAGGCTCACTTAGAGGAATATTAGTAAAGAGTTTACTTGCCAGTATCTGACAAGCAAGACTACAAGTTTTATCCAAAGGAAAGGAAAAACAAAATCCTCAGCTTTGATTTATTTTTTTTATTGGCAACCATTTACTTTATATCTCCAAATGCAGCCTCAGAATATCTGAATGCTCCAATGAGCACACCAAGAGAGTCTGATTTTGTTCCTGGAATACTAAATAGCAAGCAGTTGCAGTTGCCATAAATAAAATGTGATGAAGTCACAGTGATAGGATTGTATTTTCCAGGAGTAAATATAAATTCAGGGAACTTTCCCCTTTTCCTACTAGACTACAGTTCTATTTTATTACCTGGTGGGTTTTCTTCTGCTATGTTTCTATGAAAAAAAGCAGACAGAAAAAAATACTATCCGAGGTTACAAGTCCAGTCCATCTGTCCCAAAATGCTACTATAAAGTTTTTATTATTACAAAGTGAGGAACAAAATAAGAACATATTCTTGACCTGATAATGCAACCACTAGACAGCAAAAGCAGAGGAAAATAAAAATAGATGACTTTCCCTATCATTTGCAATCCCAAAAGGCTATAGGCATTACAGTGTAAGTACTGATGGAGAACCAAAGACAGAAAGCAGTATATAAGGCTATTCTGACACATTGGTTGAAATGGTCTCTATCTGTGGAAGAGCCTTTGTACAGCAGACTGAAACTGCTCAGGTCTCATTATTTCCATGTCCATTATACTTCATATAAAGGACTCAAACTGCAGAAGGTTGTCAGTAGCTTAGGACATGGCTGTGCTATCCTACTTACCAGTCCTTCTTCCTAACCCACAAAGATTCAGGCTGTGACCAACACTAGAGTGCTGAATACATAATTGCATGGTCATGTCATAGCAGTCATGAAATCCCAAGTTGATTGAAAAGCCTCATTGTCTCAAGCCTCAAAGTCCATTACTGTGGATTTTAAATCCCAAGGACACTCTTTCTCAGTAGCTCTGGTGATATGACAGGTAGGGACTTGGTTAACTCTCATGGAATCCTTATGGTGGGGTGGAATCACCTCATAAACCAGAACTCCTCAGATTTCTGTCTTCTCTAAAACTTGCATATTTGTCACACAAAGACTTCCAGACCTAGTTTTGGCACAGTGATGTTCCTCTACTGATGTTGAGCAGCAGCTGACATTGCTGATAAAAAGCAACAGCTGCAGTATTGACATAATTTCCCCTGTGAATTTGCTTTGTAGTGTACACGTACCTTGAACAAACTGATTCGAAGTAGTCCTGGCTTTATCCCTAAATTATGATTTGGCCATGAGCACAAAGAGCCATCAGATGACAGAAGAGTGCATCTGGAAGGGACTAAAAGTGATCAGTTAGTCTGTTCTTTTGCTCTGAGGCAGATCATGTCCAGCATGCTAATGACAGATCGTAGCGTAACAATTTTTTGAAACCTCTAGTGATACAGTTCAAATAATCCTGGGGTTTACTATCCTATAGCAAGGGTAGTAAGGAAGTTTTTCATAATATGTAACTAAAATCTCTCCTCATTTCATGTAAACTGACAATTTTCCTGTCTTAAGAGAACATGGAGAACAGCTGGCCAACACATTGTCTCAAAGGAGCCCTTTGTGCTGCTACTGGCTCCCACCACTGGTGGAATATCAATCCTGGATCGCCACACCCCTAGAAATGCATCCTCAAATGTGTTCCTATGAAAAATGTCCCTCATTCAAGCATCAAACACAGTTTGATAATTGTAGAGTGTGAACAATTTAATTTTAAAAGAAATTGAAGGCTTGTGTCTTGAAACTCAATACATTGACAAGAAAAGCATGGTTTGAAAATCAGGCCTGCCATATAAATATAAAAATGTCCTCTTAACAATTAATGTTTTGAATTTTTTGCCTGGATATAGAGGATATTTGACTTCATTATACTTCATAATAAAGGAAAATCAGATATTTTTTTTTCTTTTGTTTTACAGGTTTGGACAATCTCAATTGACTTTTACCCCACTCTTAAGTTTTTCTCTTCTAGCAGACTTTATCATTCTCAGCAAAATCAAAAATTGCAAGATACTACAAGGCTGGTTATCCTTTTAGTATTTTGTAGCCCAGATAGTCAAAATATCAGGAAATTTTACATTTTTGTTCTCATTCACCTAGGAATTGCAAGAGGATAAAAAATTTGGCATTCTTGGAGGCCTCTCTGAAGTTTTGGGCTTTACCCCTTAAAACTAAATATTCCTTAGAGCTAACCAAAATGTGATGGAGCTGCTTGAGGTATCTTCTCTCAAAATGCATTCCATTTCATTTCAGTGTGCAAGTAAAGTTAGGCCAGAGAAGTTCACAAAAGACAGCAAAAAGAAAAGGTCCTTGCTAGTAGGCTGACATTTGTTATGCAGTAAATCATACCTCTGTAGACAATATTTAGTAGTCCACATACTGAAGAGGGATAGTTTGGGGTTTTTTTTTTAAACTTAAGCTCCAGTGTTAAAATAATTGATGTAAGGAGCTCTATGGCTTGTGTTACACAAGAGTCCAAATGAGGTTATGAACAGAGGGTCACTTTGGCCTTCTTGTTGTGACTCAAACAGAGGGGTGTCTCTACAAGACCTAAAGACATGTATGCATATTCAGTTCTGTGCAGAGCTGAACCTGTATCTCATCGTAGGGAATTTGGCTATATGGGTCTCTGGACATTGTAAGGACACCATGGCAGCATTTATGAATATATCCTTAGATGAATATTTAATATTTTCTTCTTGGTTCTAGTTATCCCTGAAAAGTCAGTCAAGGAAATTGCAAGAATCCCTGGAACAGCTAAGGACACAATTAAGAAACTTCTTGCACATAAAAACAGCGTGAAAAAGCATGAAACAATCAAGAATGTAATCCCAGAAGCCGCTGTGACACCAGCTTCTAAGACCGACTTGCAGTTATTGGACTATGAAGTTGGTATTGACCTTGGTGGGAGCTACACTAAAGAAGAGAAAGAAACTGAAGTTACTACAGGCGAGGAGGCAGAAGAGTCAGATGAAGACGAGAAGGATGATTTTGAGAATCAAATTGAGCATGAGCGAAGCCTTAGAGGAGATGTCTTTTGTAAGTTTCTTCATTTTTAAAAAAAACTGGTTTCAATGTAAAAATACATATAAACACTAAGAAAATCATCACAAAACATTTAAGTCTTTTTATCAGAATTTACTTGTAGAGAATGAAGAGCAACCTAACATACCTGCAAGTGAGTCTGAAGGTACCAAACCTCCCTTTCAGGGTAATCTGTCTGCAGTCAATGTGAGCAGAGAGGCATTGCACCGTCCTGACAGCCCCTCTGCAGGCTGTTGCTTTCAGAGCAGCTTAGATGTAGCACATAGCTTCTCCCCATTTTCTTCACAGAAGCCCCAGCAAAACAAGATAGTGTGCTGCTTCATTATGAGTAAGACAATAATTAGCTTTGATTTGTGGTAGGCATAGTCATCATCCTAAGTAGCGTGCATTGTTCAGAGGAAAAACATTCCTTTTCTTTTTTGCCAAAGGCACTCTTCTCCTAAAATTGCCTTTCAGTGGTAATTGGCCTGTTTCAGTTCAGGCTAAGGATATAGAGTAATAAATATTGCTTGCCCAAATTATGCTAGTGAGCTGATAAACAGAGTCAAGTAAGGTCTTTGTTCCCCAATCTCTTCTCTTCCTGTAAATATCAATGGTGAGTGGTTATGGCATATTTCAGGTTTGCTGAGAATTCTAAACTGGGGAGAGTGACCCATATGTTAAAGAGCAGCAGCACTGCTATTAAGAGAGCCCTGGCCAGACTGTGACAACGGGATGACAGGAACATTATGAAGTTCACCAAAAGCAAATGCAAAGGGAGAGAAAAGCCTCAGGCAGAGGGTTTTACAGACCTCATTACAGACATGGGATGACTGCTTAGAAAGAAACATTGCAGAAAAAGGGAAGAGGTTCTTCCCTTCTCTTTGGCACACATGAGACCACTGCTGAGTTGCTATGTCCAGTTTTGGGCTCTCCATTACAAGACAGGTGTGGACATACTGACATAAGTCTATCAGTGCTCCACCAAGGTCAGGGGCCTGGAGGACATGGTATATGAAGAGAGGCTGAGAGCAGGGTTTTTTTCAGCCTGAAGAGGAGAAGGCTAAGGGGAGATGTTATAGCTGTCTTCAGCTGTCTAATGGAAGGTTATAGGGAAGGCACAGCCAGACTCTTCTTGAAAACATACAGCAACAGGACAAGAAGTAATGAACACAAATCGGAACAAAAAAATTTATCTGATTAGGTATAACGAAAAAAATATTTTACCATGAAACTGGACAAAAATTGGTACAGGTATGAGGAGAGGTGGTGAAATATCCATGCTCAGAGATACTCATAATGTGACTGAGCTGGGTCTTGAGCAACCTCCCGACCAGGAAGTCCGACGAGGTGACCTACAGATGTCTCTTCCAACTTACATGATTCTGTGATTCATTCTGTACTTTCAAAAGGGCATTTCAAAGCAATTTAGAAAATAATGGTATCCAGTGTCTGTAGATCTGCACCTGGATGATGCTTTGATGCCTCTGGTACTGTAAGCACATAAACTCACAATTTAGGAATCAGTGATATTTCCAAAATATCAAAACAGCTGTCACCTAGCCACATGGAAAATATGCTTCTGCATGTCAGCTCTTAGGTGGACCAAATGGTGAAAATATTCAGGACTGACATGCCACATCAAGCCCTTCCTCGCACAAGAAAAGCTCAGGGTGGGAGTACCAAAGTGAGGGAATGATACATATTGCTCTCCGTTTCATTGTGGGACCTTGGCGTACTGAGAGACCTCTTCAGACCGTTTGACTGTCAGTGGTGGGAGGCAGTTGTCACACTGGTCAACCCAAAAAGAGAACAGCAAGATACACAGGCTGAATGCTCAGGATGCCAGAAATAATGCCCTTAGGGTAGGGTTACCATCCTTTTTGGTTAAAAGGACATAGGGCTCTGCTCTCTGTGTCTGGTGTTACAAGGGGAACATGATCTCCTGTACTGGGCTGTTGATGCAGTTGCAAAGATGGATCATGTAACCTTCCCATTGATACTTGTGCTACACTATTTAGAATAGATTGATCTTCCAGATTTCATTTTGAGTGAGGGCACATAGAGAAGATCCTCTGTCCATAGGAAAAGCCAAGCCAAAATAATATATAAGAGATTTTTGCTGTAATATATGGTGAGATTGTTTTACAAGGACTTTCTCAGCCAAACCAGGACATTTGAACACCATATACCTGGGCTAGGCAGAGACTATTCATCTCCACAAAACTGCCACTAAAACTGACAGCAGTGACAATTAATATTATTGATTGAAAATATTAAACACTGTGTTTTATCTGTATTGTTGCCTATACTGTCTTTGTTCCAGTCATATTTGGCTGGAATTTCCCATTCTTCATATAAGGGATTTATAAGCTGAACATGCCAGAGAGTTTTCATTTCATCAGGGAATACCAGCAGAATGTTGATGTTCTTCTTTATACAGGGATACTAGTTTGCTCAAGATGTAGTTTCATTAAATATGTGAACTTGTATTATTTATGTTTTTCTTGTTTGATACCAACTATGTATAGCACTTAAGGCATTATTCCATTTGCATTTTTCTTTCAGGATGGGTTGCATATATTAACTGTGTTTCCTTTGCTTTTACATTTTCACATGCTATAGTTGATTCTTGTTATTATAAAAATTCTGTCATGATTCAGGCCCATAATTGGTTTTAAAAATTTTCATTTTTAATGATATTGAATGATGCTTTGGAGTACCTGATTAGCTCAAATTTTCAGCTTGTAAATTGACACATTGTTTTTTTTCCTCCTCTGCTGATGTCTATTCAGCAGCGATTTCTTTACTACCACATTACGTTCCTCCATATAATCCCCTCAAGTATTCACAGAGCTTCTGCCTTTTGTATTATTAATAGCGGTATTGCGTGTTTTCTAGGAAGCATAGTTAATTAGGAAAAATGTATAGATCATGCTTTTTAGAGATGCCAATTATTATTTTTAAATTTATGTATTATTTTGTCATAGTAGTTTCACTCCATAATAAATATATAGGGAACTACAGGAAAATACTGTAGTGAAAAAAGGAATTACTCTATGGAGAATGAAATTATTAAAATAGGCCATCTATCAAAATACAGGACCTTCAAGAAAACTACTACTCACAGCTTTCTGAAAAACACAATAGTTAAAGGTAGCAATGAGAAACCCCCAACATTGAAGAAATGTCAAAATTAAGATCATCTGTGAAAACTTAATTTTCTGTCCTTATATTTTTATAGCTTATGATACAGTCTGTAATGACTTCATATGACTATTTTCCATGGTTACTTTGCCTTGTTCAGTGTGAAGGAAGGACCCATCCTGCTGTGAAAAGTGCAGATTAATAAATAAGACTCTGTCCTACTGATTGCAAAAATTGTAGATAGGTAGAAAATGAGAGTAAACCAATGCACTGGAAGCTCCTTACTCTGGAAGACACGTCCTCTCTGTACGAGGAAGAAGACACAGAGAAGTGGACCAAAGTGCTTGGTTATATAAGCAATGACTGTACAAATGCTACATTCAAGCTAGAGATGAATTTATAGTGTACAACCTTAATTCTGTCATTTTCTACTGTTTCAGTGCCTTTTGTGGACCTTTCATAATCCAGAATGGTATTGCCAACTGCAACTAAATTCCATATTCTATACTTTATCAATTTATGAAACTCATATCATGCTTCAAACACTCATGTAGTATCACGTAGCCAGCTATGTACAGAGCCCCTTCCTTTCAGAGCACCAGGAATGATAAAAAAATTTTGGTTTTCTGTTTTAGTGGGCAATACTGAAAGTGGACCGTCTCCCTTACAGGTTCTACGCTCTTAATTCTGAAAGAGAGCACTCTCTCAGTTAATCGGGGTGATTATGTTTACTTTTATCCTGTTCTGATTATTAGACCACTGTGGGAGCAAATAATGCTCAGACGAAAGTTCAGTCCACAGCTATAAATAAAAGGCTCAAAAGATGTCAGACATCTGGTGAATATAATTCTTTCAAAGGAGGATGCAGTAGCAGAGACGTGGCATATTCCTTTCAGTACAATGTAGTGATATATTACACATATAGGAAGCTAGTCCTCATTTTACCACCTCCTGTATTTCACTTGATTTTTTTTACATTGTCCACTCTAGTTTTTCTCTGGGTTTTTTATGAGCTTTGAACATTAGAGAGCATGTTAGAAAGACGGTGAGTACCATTTTTGTGAGTGTTCCCACACGCTGCAGTTGCAGGCACTTTAGAATTCTATGTGCTAGAATTACCAAGAGTGAGTTACTTTTCCCAAATTTTGTATTTAGTTTTTACATTTACAGTAACAAAATAACTACATTCATTTTTACACTTAGACTAACCTACCTAGGCAAAAAACAGGCAAAAACAGGTGCTTTCCAGGGGACAGAAAAATCAAACAGCTGTAACAAGAAGTAAAAATCCAACACATTGCCCACAACTAGCACACTTAAATAGGTGGGTGCTTATGTTCTGCTATATATCTGGTCTTCCAGTACAGCTGCCTCAGCAAGAGCTCAGTGTGATGCCACAGATGATTTATAAGAAATACAGTCACACTAACAGGAAAAAAAAAATGGGGGCGGGGGGGAGGGGAGGGAAAGGAATTAAAGCTTGAGGATAGCACATGCATTACTGCAGACAAATAGAAAATTACTTCCAAGCTATAAACTGAGCCACATTTTTCAGACAAAGATGTCATTTCCAAATGCACAGAAGTAATTTTATATATAGCAGTTGGCAAAGCAGAGAGGTGAAACCAAGTGCACATAAAGGAAAATCTATCAGTGTTTTCAGTAAGCTCCTTTAGTACCACAAAATCACTTACCAGTCACTCTTGGGTTTGGGGTTTCAGCTTCTGTTTTTTTGTTTGTTTCCTTTTTTTTTTTTAACTTTGAACATCTTATTATTGCAGCTTAGCCCAAGCAGTGCTTTTCCAGATGTGCTCCTGACACTTCCTATAGCTTTTCTGATCTCATTGCCCCTTGTTTGTCTTACAGATTGACTTGAGGGTCTACCTACGTGCTACTTTTCAGGTGGACCTGAGCTCACACCAGTTGTGCTCCAAGCAAGCCAGGTGCAGGCCACCTCCAAACATGAACTCATGTAGTCAAGAGTTGGCACAACTAGCAGACCAGTGCTGACAGACCTGTTTGACAGGCAGAGTGAACTGGTGTCTGCCTGCACTTCTCAGTGGACACTATTGTGCACTTTATGAAAGGATATGCTTGAACCGAACTAGCTCTTTTAGTGGCAGTCTGTTATCTTTCTTTACTTAGCTACCTAAAAGTCCCCAGACAGGAGGATGGATAGGAAGGGGCTCTCAAACCTCATCTATTTAATTATGTGCAGCACTCCCTGTAAGCCTGGTGTTTTGAAAGTGGAATTCTAGTTTCACTTATAAATTTGTTCCTAAATCCCCTTCATGGCACTGTATTTAGGCATATTTACACTAGAACAATGTCTCAGTGCTCCTACTTTCTCTTTTTCTGAGGCTACTCCTAGGAAGTGTTTCCATGATTGCAGACATCCTCAATAATTTCAGAGTCGTTTTATGTAAGTCTTATTATTTTTTAGGGGAGTACTTTCAGCCACCTAGAGCTGGTTGGGCTTATTCTATTTTGCAGAATGTCTCTTCCCTTGTGGCAATTTCTGATATATAATACAATAGACAAAACTGCATCTAACATGGCTCAATGTGATTGCCTCTCCTCAAAACAGGGGCAGTATTCAGATATACGTCACAGACAGCAATACTGAATTTCTTGCAGACACAAGAACCCGTGTTAGCAACAAGGTGGCTGTTCTCAGGACCTGAACATCACCAATTTACTTTTGCTCAGCTGATCACAGACATTCATAAACACAACTCCTATGGAAATCAGTGATAGTTGGCTATATAGATACCTCTGAAGACCTGGGCATTAGTTCTTTCTGCCACTAAGTCTTGCTCATACGAACAACCCATCTTGCCTCGTAAGAGTATCATGATGACATCAGTGGATAAAAACGTGTGGCACCATGATACAAAGGGTTGTATATGTAGAGATTATATAGTAGGTAGTGCTGCAGGTAAGTAGATGGCTGGGCACCAGCAGCACAGAAAGAAGGACAGACTCTGCTGTGCCCAAAGGCAGGTGTATGTGAGCTTTTGTTGGTGAGAGTATGTTCTTAGGGGACATGAGACAAGGCCTGAGCTTCTGAGACCACCAGTTAACAGCAAAAGAGCTGAACAGAGCAATCCTGACTCCTGCTTAGTACTTAGAGGAGGAAAAGCTTTGGATCCGGGCTATGTTGTATGATGGCCTGATGTAAAATGTAGGCACGTTCCAGGAAGTAAGTTTTCTTGGAAAATTTTCTGTGAGCTGAGGCTTATATTTTCTCATAATATGCAGGTGATATCTTCCAGTACCTGAGTGTAATGCCTGACACTGAAAACAAAAATAGATTTGGATACAAAATTTGGCTCCTTTTATCTGCATGAAAGTTCTTCACTTGAAGCATCTGCAGCACACAGCTACACCTGCATGTATATCCCTCAAGTGAATTCAAGAGTAATTCCATAACTCAATAAATAAATCATTCTGGCAGCTGTTGTCTTCTGTTAAATCACTCCACTCTTTCCAGAACCAATCATATTTTAATACCTTTCTTCATTTTGGCAAAGGTTTTCACAATCTGTGCCTCTTAGCCACTAAGTATTAGGCCAAGTTTATGGCATGACAGTGAACTTAACACCTAATCTCTATGTGCCTGTTTCTAAATGTGTATATGTAGACATATATTAATTTGGAGAAAGATATATTAATCCTTGCCTTAAGTAAGAATATTATCCAGGTGATTTAAACAAGAGTTTGGGTGAGGGGAAGGCTGCAAGGGCAACAAGAGAGGACACGCTCCTGGCAATTCATCAGAAAGCTTGTTAGGTTGCACGAGTCTCCTTTCTTGGCTCAATTCAGCACCTCTGGAAGTGCCTCCAGGGCCTCTTCATTAGTGTCTTTTCTCTGGTGTACACACAGAGCAATTTTAGACAGTTTTGAAGGAGAAAGGTTAAGTAGATGGCATAGTCTATATGGTGCTCTGCATTGTATTAGGGTGTGAGTATATTCTTAAAACTGAGTATGTGTTTACGACTGTACGTTGGAGCATTTCGATGGAAAGCCCTAGCTCAGGGGAACTCAGGGGAACAAACGCCCCTCTGAATAAATACATGTGTATGTGAAAGTAATAACTTTCTAATAGCATGTATGATATAGTGCTGAGTAGGGAAAAGTTATTGAAAAGTAATTTCCATTTCCATAGCTCCCATCATCTGGCACCGTTGAGCTTTTCTTAGCGCTGCCCATGTGGTATGGCTGAAAAGTGAACTTCACTCTGTCAGGCTTTCCACTAACATCTATCGTACGCAGTAATACAAAGGGTCCTTCCCCGCTCATCCTCTAAAATGGCACATTTATGCTTCTCCTGTTTTCATAGGTTTGTATGTATGTATCAGAGGTATCGTCTGCATATGTGTTTGCAAAGGATAGAATCCTCTGCCAGTGAAAGCAGATTTTCCCCTTATCTCATGTGTATTTAATTACTTACACAGGCTTTGCTTAAAGAACTTGAGACTATCTTTTTGGTTGTTGTTGTTAATGAGTGCCCTTCTCTATTAATCACTTAAAATAGTACAAAGGAAGCTTAATCACAGAACTTTAAAAATACTTAGTATTTTAGAGTACTACTTAAGAGTAAATAAGAGATTGCGAGCTTCTATATCTTTGTAGTTTGTCAGGCAGGAGAGGTTTTGCCTTGGTCTCTGAGGCTGCTGCTGAAACATAGTGCTTCTTGAGTAACTATTTCCTTTAGTTACTCTTTCTTGAATAACTGTCTTAGAGAATGCACCCAACATTCATTGACTGTGCTGCTGTACTGACTCGTCCAGTTTGGCACAAGACACATCAACCAACTTTTATAGAAGAACTTGTTTGGGGGGTTCCACCAGAACTGGTTATCAAAACATCAGGCTGTGCTTGCCGGCTGTTGCAGGGAGGCTGAGGAAGATACAGGGCTGTCGCTTTCTTTCCAACAGACAGCAGAGCTGATCAGGTTTACAGGAGAACACGTACCCCAGAAGAGAGTATGGTTTTCAGAAAAATAATTTCGTGGGGCTTCTGTCACAGCAGCACCAACTACCTGACTACGGAGCTGTGGGCCTTTGAGGCACCAATGTTTGTAGCTTTTGCAAAGTCTTTGACATCACCCATTTTTTGAGGCTGTTGTTGGCAAAGTGCTGCCAAGCTCTACCAGACGTCTTTGCTGCCTGGTAGAGTTCAGGTACTTTGATCATTAGTTGCAGTTTTGTAGCAAGAAAGCAGATCACCACACCAAAGAAAGATCATGTTCAATGTTTCATGACCTTGTAAATCTTGCAGGTCCCTTGCCCACCAGCTTAGAAGCATACTGCTGTGGAAAACAGTGATTTAAACAAAGTTTTAAAATTCAGAGCTCATATTTAACTGGGATTAAGAATGTGAATTTAGGTGGTGGAGCAGAAAACACCATTTAAATAAATGATGGCAACTGATGTAAAGGAATAAAGTTCCATTTTCTGTTCCTGTGATAGCTCAGCACTTGACAAGTTGTTTTTCTTAGTTCCCAGGGTGAAAGAAGCAGCTGCCTTCGGACCTCTCCTGGCACAGAGGAAGGTTCCAGTGTCAAGACCAGAGCAAGAAGGTAGATTATTTTTATACTACACTATTTATTTTCCTGTGTATTGTGTGTTTTCATAACATATATTAGCCAAGCCAGAACCAGTTTAAAAGCCTTTAACATAAAACAAAGGTTAGGTGAATACATTAGAGACAGTATTTGGTCAAACCATTCTGCTAGTTCCAATGTGAGAAGCCTGTTTTGTGTGTCCTTTTCAAAACATACTTTAACAATGTCCTTCAGCCATACTCTCTTGTTTTTCTCCTGGTCCTCTCTCAGAAGTCAATAGGAGTTTCACCTGAACAAGACTGAATAAATGTTTACCCTGAATCTTAAATAGCCTGTCAGTGTATTTATGATAGGCCCCAATTCATCAGTAACTCCTGTGGATATCAGAGTAGGATGATACTACCTGTTCTTTCTCACATTAAAAAATTGTTGTCAGGGGAGCTAACTGATATAAGGGCCAAGACCTGCCAATTAATGTACCCAAACAACTAAAGCTTCTGCCATGCCTTAGGAAACTGCTTCACACATTTTCAAACAGAAAACTTCATTGCTTCTTGGGAACTACAACAGACTGCAGCATAGCTTTGGTCAAAGCAGAGCATAAGAGCAGAACCAAGGGCTCTCTCCCCCTCTCTCCTGGTGGGAAACAGTTTCCCTACAATGGACAGAATCATGAAGCTGACTCTAAGGACCTGCTTATGAGAGCCACAGAAAAAAAAAAACAAAAAAAAAAAAAACCCACACAACAACCCACCCAAAAACCAAACCAAAACCAACAAGCAGAATCCAAAAGGAGAGACTGAGAGACCATACTGAGCTGATGCATTTACAGAGCAGCAGCGTCTTCGTGGGGAGCTACCAGCCAAGTGGGCAGGGAGTGAAAGGCTGGGATTGACTAAACTGAGATTATTTTTAGGACAAGGTTGGTTTCACCCAAAAGCAATCCACAAATGCTTCCAAATCTTAAAGAAAATAAAACAAAACAAAATAGATTGATGTGTTGGATGACACTAAGGACACAATTCTGGGGTTTTTTTCCAATTCAGAAAGCAGTAGTTTCAGACTCAATGGATTTATACAAGAAAGCTCTCTAAATGCCATGTACTGCACTTCTCTGTCTCATTATAAAATACATGAAAAGAGCAAGAAAGGCACTTCTTTCTGAGGAAATTCCAATGGCTGCCATACTATTCTTAATCTGATCTGTCGTACTTGCATTAGACAGAGTTTCCTTCTCTGTGTATCTAATGCTTTTCATCTCTACGATCACAAAGGCTGTGGTATGCTCTGGGTGACACCATTTTCCAGTGTGCTCTAAAGGTCAACTGATTTGGTCTATTCCCAGCTCCATGAAACTTAAGTATCAAGTGCTTACATAAAGGATTCTTCTCATGGGAGGCCAACTTTTCTCTTTCAATAGATAGATCTGGAGCTCAAGCATCTCAGCTGATTACAACTACAGCGGTGCAACAAATGGACAGAGGAAAGGTCTGAAGTTGGCAGATCCCAAACCATTTATGATGCTAGAGTTCAAAACTAACACCTCCAACTATATGTGGTGATCAGCAGACACTCATACAGAAGTCACAGCATATAAACTCATGTCCAGATGGGAGATTGGCAGTAAAAAGACACAACGGATTTTCCTATGAGTTAGAGTTATTACATAAATTCTAACATTTTGCTGACTGCAATTTAATGTAGGTCAACACTATCTGAATCCAGCTTGTAGATAATTTTAGAATAACCTATGAATTCATAACTGGGTAAATAAAGAGCAAATTGTTTTTGTAAGTACGTATGATACAGTGCTTCTCTTATCTCTGAGTCTCCATTGCCATTTTTTTTTTCAGTTGATTGCAGCTTCAGTCGAGGGGTCTGTGACTGGAAACAAGATGCTGATGATGACTTTGACTGGAATCCTGCTGATCGAGATAGAGGTATTAAAATATTTGTCCTCTAGCTATGCTTTGATCTGATGGCTCACCCCCTCCAAAAACAGGGGGATGGAGGGGAAAACAGAATTGGGAATTACCTTTCCTATCAGTGGTTTATCTTTGTAACAGAAAAAAAGGAGGCAGAGAATGCTGGGAGTGGAAAATGTTTCTTTTAAATATCAAGTTGACAACTGGTAATCAGTAGCATATTTCATCACAAACATATCAAAATATAAGAAAAAGGATTAGAACATAAGTGTTCTGAATTGCAAGGTACAAGGCAATGGAAACATTATTAGTTATGTGTTGTGTCTTCTCCAAGACTGGTAGAGCAATTAACCACACATCTACCATGTAGATGGATGTGGCAACATAGTCACTCACATGGCTTAGACAGAGTGATAGCGGCTCAAAAAACTCAAATTCTGCAAGACAAACTAGTGACAGCGTTCCTCAGAATGACCCAAGGGCAAGGGGCTCTTCAAGAACAACTGATACCTGACCTGGTGCCCATGCCAGGCCTGCTAAAACCTGAGGTCCATGAGTGCAATATGCGACTGCTGTGCTGGTGTATATAAAAAGGTAGGACTGAAGAAACTTGTTAGAAAGGATGACTCTTCCCCTGTGACAGAGGAAATGTTGCAGAAGATGCTACAGTAGGGGCCGGTGCAGGCCATCTGATCCAGTTCCTACACACAAATTCTCTCCCTCTTCCCTCATGGTCTTTCCATCCCAGTCTTCCTTCAGTAATCCTTCCTCTCCTGCTGTGTATATTTCCTTTTCCCCAAGTCCCTTCTCTGCCCTGTCACTTTCAGAAAGAATTTACCTTGACCTCACCCTGTCTCCTCAAACTTGCATCTGCTGCTTATGACTTTATTTATGGACCCAGATGGTTTAGCTCTTTATCACCTTGTGGGTCTCTGTCATTTCATTGGTCCTCCAGCATTTGGGGAATAAACTCAATTTCTTTAGAGGACAGTGGACAAAGTATTGAGCTAGCTCAAGTACTGAAAATGGTCTGACCACAGAGGCAGAGTAGCACGTTTCAGGATGTTGCATTTGAAAAACTGAGATGATTTTGCCTCTGAAAGATAGCACAAGGAAGAATGACTGTAATTGCCAGTGAAATATGAACTCATCTCCTCTGTAAACTGATCTGACTTCCAGCAGTGCAAGCTTATTCCTTGTAAAATACGCTTCCTGCTGCTTTTCTCTAGTCTGATTTAAACTATTCAAGTAACAGTTTCCACATATTTTCTTAGCAAATACAGATTCAATTTGCTAATAAATAACACAAGTTCATTAAAGATGCGTTTTTCTTTTTTGTTACAAGGTGATGGGTACTACATGGCCGTTCCAGCCTTTGTAGGACACAAGAAGGATATGGGGCGTCTAAAACTTCTCCTCACTGACCTCAAACCAAAGAGCAGTTACTGCTTGATTTTTAGTTACCGGCTTGCTGGTGAGAGAGTGGGGAAACTTCGAGTGTTCCTGGCAAACAAAAAAACCACTCCTGTCTGGGAGCAGAACAAAGGAAAAGATGAAAGGTGGAGAACCGGAAAAATAGATATATTTCAGGGTGCTGAAACAACCAACAGTGTAAGTGTAACACAATTTATAAGCCAACTACCATAATAAGCCTAACGGCCTAATTTCCTAATCCTCAAGTGGTCCACCAACTGTTTTATAGGCATCACTTACTGGCAATTAAGAGGCTTATCTGAAATGAGAAACAGAAGCACAGATTTTAGGAGGCAGAAAAGTTACTATCTGGTTGTAATTTCAGAATTGAATTACCCCAGTTGGTTAGAACACTGATGCCAGTAATCCTGACATTTTGTAAAAAACTGCATCAGACCATAAATTAACACAACAATGAAAATCTCTGGTTAATATCTCATGCAACAGAAATGTACATACATTGCTGGAAAAATGGAAATTATCCCTTTTTCAGAGAAGAGGACATAGAAGAGAACCACACTAAACAAGATAATTAGTGCAAAAGGAGACATTATTTATAATCAAGGGCTGGCAATCGCCCTAGGAGCATACTAGCCAACAGGGAACACTGTGCACTGATGTATGTCTGAAAACTGCCTCAATCGGAGCTTCAGTAAGTTTCTCCTTCAAATTTTAGGGTCTGGTTTTCATTTATGTGACTGAACAATTTCAGTGCTATGTAAAGGTTTCCACTGTATAATTGAATTCTGGGAGTATAAATGAAATGCAAGCTATTTTCAAGGTTATTTGCACTGTTGGAATAATGTAGAAAAGTCCTTACATAAATGAAAATCAGACTATAAAATAAAAATCCTGCCACCGTATTCATAAAAATGAACCCACTTTCTAGATATAGTATACATACTATAGATAGGCTGTAAATATATAAGTATATAAGTAATAAATAAGTATATACATTATATATGTAGTATATCTAAAGTATATATACCTCAAAACTAAAGATCCAAATAGATTGAAAAAGGAACAGTTGTAATGCCTTCAGGGAGAGCACTAATATCACATACTGTGATTAAACTACATTATAATAGGATTTCACTCAATCTGCATTTTCTCTGTACAATGAAATAAGTAATCTTATTAAAGGAATCCATTTGGTATTGTAAATCTGTGCAGAGAATTATCAATCTAGTTCAAATAATACACAGAAAATCTAAAACCAGCAAGGATTTAAGTCATTAAGTCCTGTATTGTGATAAAACATTCCTCAAATATAGCATTATTACTAATTACCATGAAGAGTTGCTAAATGGTTGAATAAATGACATTTTGATAATAAATCTCTTTTCTTATGACAGGTCATCTTTGAATCAGAACGTGGGAAGGGCAAAACTGGTGAAATTGGAGTGGACAATGTTTTACTAATTTCTGGTCTATGCCCAGAAGATACCTGATAATGAGTATTTGAGCATACTGGATTCAATCCTATTTTTAATATTTGCTTTACTAGTAGCATATTTTTGTATAATTTTCTTTATAAAAAACCAAAACCATAAAAACTGTGCCTTGAAATTAAGGCAGCAATACAAACAGAAAACCTGACATGTGCAAGAAGCAGAGTACCCTTTTTATGAGTTATTCTAATACATGCTTTAAGTGTAGCACTACTGTATTTTATCATTCAAGGTCAGGGTTTCTAAAGTATTATTTGTCTAGCTTTTTTACAAATTCTCTTTTTGTTCCTTAAAGTTCTTTTCAAGACTACTCTTAAGCTTTTGATTTTATTT
Organism: Nycticryphes semicollaris; assembly: GCA_013400055.1. NCBI lineage: Eukaryota > Metazoa > Chordata > Aves > Charadriiformes > Rostratulidae > Nycticryphes > Nycticryphes semicollaris. Next base: position 486,178 of record VXBJ01001857.1, on the reverse strand, counting down.
TTTCTACTTCACAAGAACATTGAGCAGTATTTGAAAGGATGTTACTACTTCTAGTGACATAATTTTAACTTCCTACTTAGTTTGTAGATATTCGATCTATTCAACAAGTACGAAAAAAGAGAGGAGCTTTATTTCCTTCTTGACAGAGCTATGCAAGTTGTAAGTGGAGTCTTATCTTTGAGGAATATTTTCACTACTAATAAAATATGTAAAATACCTTGTTTATCATCAGTGTCTTTGAGTCATACAAATCACTGTTTAGAAATTACTCATAGTTTTATAAGTGTGTAATGTTCATCTTTAACAGACGATGTTACCAACTGGCACTGAAAAACAAGAATAAAAAGAATGACCCATTATTAGTACTATAAGAAAATTCACATTATGTACTGACCTTCAGGGACAAACTGGTTCCTGTTGTGTTGCAGGCATCCTTTACCCCACAGAGGTGTGAAAGAATGGTTTTCATTTTCCAGTAGATATTATAACCTAGTGGGCACACAATTAACCCTCCTTCTTACACAAAACTGAAAAAAATTTGCTGTGAGTCCCTTCAAATTCCAGCAAAAAGGATGGAAACTATCTAACTATCTGACATCCCCAGGAGCAGGGAGGTGAGCAGAACCTCTCACAACTGGGAGCTTCCACCCGCCACCCTGCCACCCCACCACCACTCTTTTCCAGAACATGCACACATACACACACTTGTGTACGTACACATTTGAGGAGGGTCTAGAATCCAGGTTGCACTTTTTCCACGATGTGGAGGACAAAACCATCTTCTGTCTTGTGATCTCTTCTGGAAGTACCAAACAGTCTGAATCCCAAGAGGAGAGAGATGCCCTTAGAGAAGCCCTAGTTCAGGCAATGCTCAGTTAAACATGCATGCATACATTTTCCTCTTGGTTAGTTCTTGGACCCCTTCTAGATTGACTGCTCACTGTTTATTACTAGGAAGCTCTTTATTTTATTTCTTGTATAAAGAAGGGGACATCCAAAACAATTGAATAGAATTTTATAGAAAAACACTAAGGGACCCTGAAGAAGTCAGCCTATACAAACCTAAACTTTTTAACAAAATACAACTCCAAAAGTTCAAACACTTTGAATTGCACCTGTGAAGCAAGTCAGGGATGCTTGAAACATTTCCTGTTGAAACACATATTTTTGCACTTTACTCACAGCTGAGGAAAGGGTAAGCAAGACTGGAAATGTCTGGAAAGTTTACAATAGCTATGTAATCAGGAAATGCTTGTTCTTTGTTAGAACTAGTTTCTGTTTTGAAACAGGCGCTTTGAGAACTGTACCTGGATATCAGCTTTGATATATTAATTTCTTTCCTGATGTCTTTGGAGGTGCTGAGGAAATCACAGAATAAGGACTTGAAAAAAAAAAAAAAAAAAAAAAAAAAAAAAAAAGA
>VXBJ01001857.1:406909-482494 GCA_013400055.1 Nycticryphes semicollaris | reverse complement strand
TTTTTTCTAAGCTCCTAAATCTCTTTAATCCCTTCCTCTTGTCTCTTTTTCTTTGAGGGAGGAAAGAAGGGGTCATCATCTGTCTTTCTGATTGGTCAAAACCACAACAGCTACATAAAAGCTCATCGCAGTAAATGAAATCTGTCAGAGTACTGAAGTATGGCCCAAGTCTTGGATTTTCACAGACTATGAATATTAAATATGTGCAGGTTTCTCTTCCACATATCATTAAGGATGGAGAAAGAAGTGATTGTTTAAACCACTGTGGTGCTCACTTAATTTCATTATAATAGTTCATTTATTGGGCCCACATTATGTAATTTTTTCCTTACTTGCTAGCAGAAAGGTAGTGAGCCTTTTCATGAACTTCATTGTACATCTAGATCATAGGCAGATTTTGGGGTTTTTTCTGGGAATGGTAAAAAAAATATAAATTCAAGACTTACTGACAAAACAACCTTCAAAGTGAAGAAATCCGAAACTAAGGGAAGGTCTCCAAAAAGAACTACAGCACTGGACCACAAAATGAATGCCAAAGGGAGAGCCCCTCCTTCTGCAGGCCCTTTTTTATTTCTTTCAAAATTTGCCAGACCTCTCTTAAAAGAGCACAAATTTTGTTATGGTATCCTGACACTGAAGCAAACCAACCGGTCACTACATAATTCAACACCAGTGGAAGTTGACATTAGGGAACCCAAGAACAGGAAAGGGACAAGGAACTGAGGAGAAGGGTCACTAATTGGAGCATGGGAGAAATATGAAAGCCAATCTGCAATGCAGACATATGGTGATGGATGTTTTCTTGCATCTGGGTCTTACTGCTCCCTCAGCATATTGATGTTTTTTCTTACTACAAGATTTGGTATCTCAATCAATCAATTCAATTATTACATAGACAATCCATTTTGAAAGTATTGTGTATTTCTGGCTTTTCCTGCTATCCCAGCTGCCTTCCCACACAAGATGGAAATGATTTTCAGGGCTTTATGCCAGAATAGATATAATTTTATACTTCCACTCAAACTGGATGCAAAATTAAAAGTCATCTTTTTGATGTGCATTCCTCTCTCAGGAGACAGATACCTCCTCATCTGGCTAGTGTCTGTTGGATTTGGGAGACAGATACAATTGTAAAGATGTGAAATCTCCTGGCAGTGACAGATGATCGAGACATAAACGAATTGGCCACTCAGGGTTCCCACAGGAATTCAAGCAGTTGGAAAGACATCTTCAGAATCACTGCAGGATATTTTCCTAGTAGCCTCCTACACCTCCAGTTTCACCAGTTTGCTATAGGCAGTACCTGTCCCTCTGCTTCTCTGCCACTCCAGGAACATCCTTTCCCAAACACTAGGCCGTCTGGGATCCTTCTCCTTAGTCAGTCAGTGCCGTGATTAATCATACTTGACTTTCTAGATTTTCAAGGATAATGCGATCTAGTTCTTCCTAGGCAGGAAACACAAAAATAAAAATCATGCTTTAAAGTCAGCACCAGAAAATGTCCATAATTCTGAACAAAACCATTTTATTCAGCCATGTTAATAAAGAGTTTCTGAACTGTTGCCACCTTTCATTTTGTCTTTACAGTCATATTATCATGCAGATTTAATACAAAACTATCCTGTGGCCAAATCAGTGCTTTACAAACCTATAAAAAAAGGCTGTATGTGGTATAAATCAAGAAAGATTATGATTTTCTATAGGAGTAATGGTACTTTTATTAGTGATATTTGCAATTCTGCCCTTCTTTCATTTTCAGTCAGGAAGTAAGAGCATTTTAAATCATTTTTCACAACTTTTATGTTCAAGCTTTTCGCTGAAGATATGGAGACACACTCTGTTCCCAGACATGTTTATGTAAACCTTTTACTCATCTGCATTCACGACTGACACTTTGATTTATGCTGGTGTTATGGAAAGCTGACACTGACTACGCCTCCCTGTCTAGGAGCATTTCTAGCAAGTGACCAGTTCTCTTGCAGGTTTTCAGGGAGAGTACAATTTCCTTGATTCCTCTCTGTAAGGAACAGCTGCTGCCATTACCTGTGCACAAGGTTTCAGAAAGTTCAAATCGCAACTCCAGTACCCATAACCAGGGATTTTAAAGCAAATGCCTGTTCCTGCCACAACACATTTTGCCTGAGCTATTCTGAGGAGGTAGTTGTTACAAATTCAAGAATGGACAATAAAAAGTAGAGACCAAAGCTTATCCTTTGAAGAACAAGTTGAAGAAAGAAGACTTTCAGGGAGGTCACATATATTTTGTTTAAAATAACTACATTACAAATAGCTTGTGAATGGGAGTACATCTCTGCAATATTTCGTTGCTAATGTACTATCAATGCACAACAGCTTCAAAACTGGTAAAACCCCTCCTTTTTATTTCATTAAAAGAAACTGCATATCGCCGGTCTACTTCCAGTGACTGTGATCTCTTTCATAGATATGGGTATATGTTATAAGCAAAGTAATAAATGTGGCCATTTTGTAGGATGTTAAATATATTAAATATTATATAAGGAATCGAATACATACTGCGCTCACAATCATACAGATTGAGAAAGATTAGAAGAAAACTAGCATTCAAGAGCCTTATCCTGGGAACCCCAAACTGAAACTAAACTATGAACTCTTGAATATTGCCATGACAGCTGCTGCTGAGCTGATGACATATGTATTCTGTAAAAATTGGATGGCATGCCCCATTTGGACCTGGAAGGCTTGGACTGCGTTCTCCTTCTGCTTTACTTTATTGTGCCAGTTCTGGACAGTCATGTCATCTGGTTCAATCTCTTAACCTCTTCTTTCATACAACTACAGACTCTTTGGCATAGTTTTTGTCCCACACTTTGTTTCTGTGTGAGTCACAAAGACAAGGCGCAAAGGGAGGCTCATCTCAACTGCCCTCCAGATAGCCGAGGCTAACAACTGTACCACGCTTTCAATCACTGCTGAATTCGTGAGTTTGGCACAAATGCATCACAAGTTCAATATTAACCAGAATTGGCAATCTTTTAGGGTTCTTCAGTTATCAGTGTGTAATGTAACCACAGCAGCACTAGCAAGGAAAGGTTTGATACCACTCAATAACAAACACTGAACAATGGTCTGTTACAATAATTTAATAAATTGTTTATTTGATATTTCACATCCTATACAATGCAAGGATGTTTTTTTTTTTTGCTTTGTGATTAGTACTAGTGATGTTCATTATGTGAAAATACAGAAAAAGAGGTGCGTTTGCTGTACATAAGACATGCTGAAACACATTTGGCAAGTTCAGGTAGGTGAATTCAGTTCACTGTCAGCAGAGGGCAACATAGGCCTCATTAGGGAATAAAACCAAAACCGTGCATTAAAAAATCATACTGACTTTTTACTGTAATTGAGAATAAACCCCTTGTACATACCCTTGTACATTTACTGTAGAGCCTTAGTTTTAGTAGGATTAAGCTTTTACAAAAAAATTTTAAATACCCTATGTAAAACTGTGAATGAGGAAAGGACAGCAATAAAGGCAATGACAAATACCTTTGCTTTGACTAAAATGCGTCAACTTTCTATGTCCAGCACACTTCATTATATCCAAAAGCTGCTGCTCTGTGAAGCAAGTTTTATATTTATTTTAACACTGTGTATAACAAGAGCTCAGTTTGTCATCCAAAAGACTAGCTGGTTATACCAAAAGAAATGCAGTACAATGCTGAAAATTAGAAGTTTTACAATGTTTATTCTGTTCTTTGTTATCTATGATACTAATTTACCCCACCTGTTGTGTCACATTGCCTTTCCCTAGCTGTACTTGCTTGAGAAGGACCGTATCAACGCTGAAGCTGAAGTTTAAAATCAAACAAATATAATCTACTTTTTCTTTAGGCTCAGGGCTGAAGGGAGCCAAGGAGCTTTTCCTGCTTTCTGAAACAGAGTGTTCCCAAAGCCCTGCTGGCCAGGCCTGCCCCCAGCTCCCGCTCTATCAGCATGGCAGCCAGGCACCAGGGAAGGCCATGCCCAGCACAGAGGCCCAAAGGCAGCCACATGCCAGTGCCTTTCACCCCACAGCCGTGTCACAAACGTAGCAATGTCCAGAACGCAGTGGCAGCCCCAGAGGAAGCTGTGCCAGCACACCTGGGGCTGCTTAGGAAAGCAAGTTATTTCCATGGCTGCTGCTTCCAGACCAGCAGCGGCCCCAAGGGCTCACGTATACTTGAAAGGACATTGTAGAGGTTGGTGCTGGTCTCTTCTCACAGATAGTTAGTGATAGAACAAGAGGAAATGACTTCAAGCTGCAACAGGGTAGGTTTAGGCTGAACATTAGGAAAGACTTTTTCACAGAAAGGGTGGTCAGACACTGGAATAGGCTGCCCAGGGAAGTGGTTGAGTCCCCATCCCTGAATGTGTTGAAGAGCCATTTAGTTGTGGTGTTGAGGGATATGGTGTAGGTGACAACTTTGTGAAGTAGGGCTGACGGCTGGACTCGATGATCCCAAATGTCTTTTCCAACCTGAATGATTCTATGAATCCATATTAAATGTGTGTGCCCTCCTTCCTACCGCCCCATCTTTCCATCCCCACAGCCATCTGACAACGGGATGCAGCTTCTCTGCCCGCGGGCAACCCCCCGCCCACGCAGAGACCAAGCGGGGCTGCCTACGTTGAGGTAAGTGTCCCCCTCGGGACTGGCGACCGCAACCGGGCGCTGTGGCGGCGCTGGGTCTCACCGGGAGCCGAAGGCCGGGCACAGCGCGCAGCCGCCCTCCCCGCCGCTCGCAAAGATGGCGGCGGCGAGGCCCAACGCGGAGCAGGAAGCGGGAGGGAGGTGTCACGTTAAGGCCCGCTGCGGAGGTAACGGCGCCGGTCTCAACGCCGGAGTTAAGGGGGGAGGTAGTAACGTTGTAGTATCGCCAAGGACGGCGGGAGGGAGGTGCGTGGCTCCCCCTACTCTCCTCCTCGGTAATGCCGGAGGAGACGTTTCCCCGTGCTCTGCGTCGGGGGTGAGGCCCGGAGGCGCGGGGGGACGCCTGCCCGGACCCGATTCCCAGGAAGCACAACCGGCCCTGCTCCGTCCCTGCTCCGGTTTGCCCGTTCGCACCGTGCTAGCCTCGGCTCGGCTCGGGGGCGTAGCAGTAGCTGCTTCCTGAGGAATGGGGGGGACGTTGGTCATTGGGTCGGTGCCGCCCCTCTACCTTGGGTGCGCCAGAGGTGTGAGGAGGGCTGACATTTTCCTTCCAGCAGTGGAGCAGACATAGGCTAGGTGGGTCTGAAGGTGTGTGGGAAAAACAGACCCGAGGAGGTTTTAATGAAGGATTTGGAAGAAAAACATGGAGTTAGCGTACCCCTGGCATTGCTGAGGGGCGTTTTGGAGCACTGTTCCTGTGTGAACTGGCCCACCCGTTTTATGGGAGTGATTGCAGGCTGATCACCACCTCGTTTCTTAGACCAGTGTCTTAAGGTGCAGGTTACGGTGGTGTTGGTCAGCTGCTGGCATCCTGAGGTTGACTGCAGTCCTCTGCCAGACAAGCTGTCATCTGTGACAGGCTTCCATGTCCGGCAAACCTCAGCTGCTTTCGAATACATATGACCAGACTGTTTCTCCAAGCTTTTGTAATTACCTTACTGATTTATATCGTAAGTGGATGTAATTCCGACTGACAGAAGAGGCTGACCTTGAAAATTGCAGGATGGATATCTGTGATGGTTGTAATATGGGAATTTTTAGGTATTTACGCTGTTGTCTTCATGCCACATTGATGCCTTGAGACAAGTCAAATGCTGGTGTAAACACAGAAAGGAATTAGGGAGTTTATGCTTTTCAATGTATTGTTTTAATAACTAAATATATTTTTTAAAAAATAAATTTAATTTCACGTGTATTTCACATCATATTTCACCCTGTGTGTCAGGTGTTTTGATCAAGACTCTTTAATGTGTAGGCATGGTGTACTTCCATATTTCATATGTATTCATGTTTTAGCAGAAGGAATTTTAGCCCTAATAATATCTAATAAATACTGTTTGATTTTGTCATCCACTTTCTCTGTAGAGGGGTCAGGAGCAAAAGTGCTCTTCTGCATGCAAAGGATTTATTTTTAAAGGGGAAAATTTATATCAGTGGAAAACCTGAAAAGAATAATAAAGCAATATCTGATGTAAGTATGTCCCTGACAATAGAATGACAAGTAGAAATGGTATGGAGTCGAGGCTTAACCAGAAACAGAATGTTAAAGCAATAAAAAGTCTATGTTCATCTGACAAATGATCAAAACCTTATAAAAGTTCATAAGCCATGTTATTATTACTTACATGTTCCATTTTAATATTAATTTGTCAGTATAAATTGCCATAAAAAGACATTGCAGACTGAATATTTACTTTTGCTTGTAGTGTGCCAGAGTTGAAGTCTTTGCTAGCTCTATATGATTAAGAATAATCTTTAAAGCTATTTTGTCAAGGAAATGTAGTCAAGAGAAGGAATTGCTTGTTCCTCTCTAAAATTATTAATGTTTTGTTTCTAAAGTATTAAGTGAACAAATGGACTTTGAGTATATATGTCTTAAGTACATTTTTACTTGTTGATTTAGGCTCCTCTGAGCAAGCCAGTCTGCTTTGTTGGATCTCTGTGCCAATGCAGAAGCTTACTGAGATCCACCTTAGGAAAGCTTTGTTTACATTGAGGCTGTTTAGGTTTCAAATCAGTACATCTGCATGAGGATATAAACAGTATTTATGGAGATTGAAAAATAAATGGGTGTGCAAGAACGTTGGATGAGATCTGTCACTTAAAAGCCAGTTTTAAGCCTGCAGCTCACAACAAGTTCTTCATGTCAGTAGGTTTTAAAAAAGCTCTCCCAATTAATTCTACCTAGGTAAATGAAGAAAAAAATCAAAAGGAAGTTAGAAAATAGTGAAGAAAAGCTCAAATACCAAGCAGGAATGTGAAAGGTAACATCATTATCATCATTATAGTTGAACAGGGAAAGTATTGTCAATATTTTACAGTTACGATAGAATGCTCAAAATACTGATTTCTTCAAGTATGGGTCCTTGGAGCTATGTTTCACAGAGCTATGTTGTACATGATGGTGTAACCTTTCTCCTTCAGAAAAGTAATCTCCTAATCTTTTTGCCTGTGGTGTAGAGATGGGAACTCGAGAGGTTTATAACCTTAAAAGAAATGCAGAACAGCTTCCAGTTTTTTACTTCTGAAAGCATTACATTGTATAAGCCAATCTCTGTGTATGGGGATTTTGAACTATGATTTCCCAGTGTTTGGAGGACAACCTTGTGACTGCTTCTTGTGTACAGACATTGAGTAGAGGGCAGTGCATATGTCTGCTACGATCCCAGTGGTTCTGAAAGAGAGCGCTTCATGAACTGGAACTGTTAGCATTACCTATATAAGGCAATAAAGTTAATTATGTTGAAGAAACCAGCTTCCCCTTGGAAGATGTCGCAGCCTTACTGAAATTATTTATCTGGTTTGCTGTCCAAAGTGATTGGAAGTATGAATATGAACATTTGCATCCATCCAGATGAAGTTTAGGAGACCAAACTATTGAATTAAAATAGCTCATTAATAAACGATGACACTAAGCTGCTTAAATTGTAGTGGTATTGCCTGGTATGTTTCGTGTCTGAGGAAGAATGTTTATAGCATCCTCTTGCTCTGAGAAAGTAGTGAAATATTCTTGGTATTGTCTACAATTTGAATAAATTATTCAAATTTATCAATAATAATAATAAATTCTTCTTGGTTTAAAATCTGTTAATGTTGGATAAACATGAGCATTGTCATTTAACAAATACAAATAAAATCATTTCACATGGTGTAGTTTTGATTGGGTACTAAGGTAGGTGATGTTATAGGAATAGTGTTAGCATTTTCTACTTGTTCCAGGTTAACCTTTGCTCTTCGTGACAGAGGCATGTTGGGAAGATGTCAAATGTACTTCTAGTAAGCTTGGGGTTTTGTGCAGATGATAAGCTCTACTCTTTAGTTTGCAAGAGACTCTGTTAGTTTATAATCACAAAAACTATTCTATGATTTCTGAAAAATTCTCCCAAAAAGCCTGAACCCTGTCATAAATTTTGCTCTAGTAGGCCAGCTTAATTAGTGCAAAATACATGTGTCACAATCTGTCTCCCTACCATAAGTAGGTACCATTCATTCATGACTGAATCATCTGCCTAAATTTCATTCAGCACTCTTTCCCTACGTGATTTGTCACTTGTGTGCAAAATGGTAATTCATGTTTTTAAAATTTGCACCCATGTGTCAAAAGTCTGACTTTAGACTTACTGGAAGCTCCAGCTGGTACCTTATACTGGCAATTAGTGGAAAGTGGCTGAGAGAAATGTTTTTCCTCTGCCAGCTTTGATAAGACTTTGTCATGGAATGACATGGAAGGCCTCATGGAATATTTGTGTGACCAAACTTGAAAGTATAATTATGGATGAAGTTAGTTAAAACTAAAAAATCATCTGATTGTAGATAGAGAAGCCATGTAATTATTTCTTTAGGTGAAATGGTGCAAATTTTAAAGCAAATAGAAGCACACAGTATTTATACACAATTTCAAATTACAACTGTTAATGACAAATGTCTCTGAACTCTATATGCATTTTTTTATTGCCTCATTGAATCATAATGTATTAGAATGTTTGTGCATCTGTATAGCTAACCTATTGTGAAAGAGATTGGCTAATACCTCCACTTCATAGTTGCAATCTGTGGCTTGTTTAAACTAAATTTTTTCCTTTTTTTTTATTTTTTGTAAACTCCTTACAAGTATTTTAGTAAAAAGTTCAACCATATTAATAGAAATAAAGATTTCAAATCAATAGAATAATACATTACTCATAACGTTTTCAACATTTAAGGTGTTTGTCTAACTCGGATAATCAGGTCAGTAGAAAAAATCACACGTGTAAGGCACACAAGACACGTGAAAAGCTAAAATATTTTCCAGTGAGAATCAGTTTTATTCTAAACTAAATAATTAAAATAAATGGTTAGCAAGGTAATATCTGTGCTGGGATGTGTGTGTCCACTGTAACATCATCTGGAGCTTCTAGAACTTCACACAGCTGCAGCTGTGCAATTTTTAAAGACTTTTTCAGCTACTTTTTGCTGTGAGACAAGTCAGAAGTGTTTTTCATTCGGTGTAGCTGTAATATTTTGAGGCTTCTCCTGAGCTCCAGCTAGTATAGTGAGGTCAAACTGAGCCAGTGGCTAAGCAATCTGATAAGGGCAACAGCTTTTCCCATCTCATTAAATCCATGCATGTTTGTTTGATCTTATTAGAAAAATGTGCTGACAACTCTACTTTGGGGTTAATCCCTGAGGCTTGATAACTTCATTATGCAGTCTATTGATTCGGTTTTTTCTAATCATTTTTTTAAAGGAAGTAAGTATTCTGTTTTAATTAAAAATGGAAGTTCTAGGAGAAGCAGCTCCAAATCGGGATTAAAAATTTTCCTTGTAAAAGAAGCTACTGTGTCTCTGCCCTCTCTCCCCTGCAGACTCCCTCGCTTGGAAAGCAAGCTTGGGTCCAGTGAGAGGAACAGAGGGGAAGACAGTATAGTTCCAGACGGATTAAGAGCACTGTAGTTCTAGTGGTCACTGATGTAAAATATGCAGAACAAGGCTATCGGGTTATCAGACTGTTTTCTGTTACGCACAAGTTCTTATCACCAGATGTTGTTCTGGAAAATTTCTTGAAACAATGTTTTACAAAGTATTCCTACTTAATTTTCCTTTTCTGGAAAATTCTGGCTCTGTTCTGTTTTGCGCAGAGGAATAAAAGATGCAATTTGCCTCTGGCACTACAATGACAGCATTTGCAAATGAAGTAGAGATTTTGGGGGAATGGATTTGCAATAATCCTGAGCTCATGTACTCCGCTGCTTCTGGATCTTTGACCAAGAGGTGACTGTCTTGGTCGGTGAGGTGTCAGGGTCAAGGACGTCTGGCAATAGTACTGTTTTATTTTCTCAGTTATTATTGTATTAACTCAGCTTTATTAATGTGGCTGTTCTTTGCAGATGAATTTCTGTGTAGTTTTTCTGTGTAATTTTCAGGGTGGGAGGCAGTCCTGCTGGGAGGCAGGAAGAGCTCTGATTTTTGCCAAGATGGAATAAAAGCCCCAGAAAATGATTTCTTGGTGATGCCTTTGATATCCAGTCTCCCACTGTAGATAGAATGAAGGAATGTTTTTGGGTCTGGAGGCTGGCTGTGAGAATTCTCTGATTTCCTCTTAGGCTGTGACTTTTAAATAGCAATCGAACATTTTCATTGTTATATGGAATTTAGGTTGCCTGAAGCAAGAAATCTGGTGTTTCCAGGACTGTGCAATGCACTGTCTCTGCTGTAGCATTCACCATGGTTTTGGCAGAAAATTTGTTATATTATTAGGAGTACTTGGCTGCTTATCTTTACCTTGGCTGTAGACTGGATTTTCTTCTGATTACATAGAATTCCATGGAGAAAAAAATCATCTACATACGAGATTGGGATGAAGAAGAGGATTAGTGTTCAGCCTTCTCTACCCTTCCAAGACTTTAATCCACACTTATTGTAATGCATTCTGAGTTTGTCTTGGTTTGTCATTGGGAGTTAGCGGTGCTAAGGCAAAATAGGTTATAGCTTTGATCAGATATAAGGTGTATAGCAGAAAAAAAGCCATTTACCCCAAAATGTTTTGGAGAAGGCAGTCTTTTTCCCAGGGGCTGGTTTTGCTTGCAGTTGTCAGCAGCTGTCTCAGACTGGGACTTTTCTCTTTGCTTTCTCCTGCTTAGTCATTTCACTGCTTATAAAAGTTCTGATTCAACTTGGATGACCATATTTTAAACCTGAGGTACCTGATCTTTTTTTTTTCTGTAGGAGTAAACTGATCTCCAAGATTTTTAGTGCTCACTAACATTTATCGTTGTATACATACACAAGTAACTCATTATACCTTGCAGTCAGTGTGAGAGCTCCTAATGATTTGGCAAGAAAGTACCTCATCAGCACAGTGTTGCTGGGTCTCATTGTAAATACGGGTCAGTCTCTACCTTGTAACCTTCAGTAGACACTTGCAATTCAGACAGATATTCTCATGCATTGCCAAAGTTAAGCAGGATGCAAATGCCTTGTGTAGTTGTAGGAGGGATGAGGATGTTTATTTTGTACTGCACAAAACTGTGCTGCTGTCATCTGTACTTTTGTTCTTGCATCTCTACAATAACAAAACTGCATGATTCATTGCATAACCCAGGGGGAAAAAAAACCCCAACATTTTCTGGGATTTCTTACCTCTTGGAACAGCAGAAACGTGCTGACTGAGTGTGAATCAGTTAATTTTACAAATATTTGTTGAGCAGTGTTTGCCAAATAGCATCAAATCAGGTAGAGACATGGTCAAATTCCAAATTTAAAAAATATTGAATGAAAGAGTGAGTGTACAGTACAATGACTGGATAAGAGATGCACCCTTTCCTTCTTGTCTGTACCCCAGAACTTTTGGATTTACAGGGGGGTTTTTTTGGCAAATTTTGACCAATAAGTACTCTAAAAATGTGTAGTCTCCTAAAGGCCACGGGGAAATTGGTTTTTCATTATGTACATTTCACAAGACTCAATGGGTTTGCTATGCTACAGCTCCCTCAAGTGGTAAAATAATTTCCCATTTGGAATTGCGGCTTGGTTCCTTGTCAGAAAGTTTTGAGGCTTCCCCAAATTCCTCTTTTCTCTTTCTTTTTTTTTTCCCCCCCCCCCCCCAAACGTTGAACGTTCTGAACAACTGCTTAGGACTGTGAGGTTATCAGAGTTGCAGAGCTGTGGGTTAGAGGGTTGTGATCGTGATCTTTGTTCTGCAGCTGACCTGTTGAACCAGGTTGGGCAGGTCATTTCGCCCCGTGAGCCTCACCTATCTATCTGAGATCTAGAGAGAAGGATAAATATTTGTAGGCTGCCTGGAGTATTTTTAATGCCTATTTATCAAGTCTTTTTAAAAGTAACTGCTATTTCAGTCAATGATTTTCTTTACCTGGCGTAACAGAAAACTGAAAAATGCTTTGTCTGTCAGGTGTCTGGCAGCTGCCTCGGGTGTCACAGCCTTCCACTATTCTTTCTGCAGAGTAACAAAATAAAGCATGCTCATACCTGGTGGTTTTGCCGTTGTTCCACAAACAGCAAAACCCTGATTCACAGCAGAAACATTGGGAATTCCAGGAATAGGAATCTGAGCAGGGAAGAACTCAGGCTTGCTATAGTAAGGTTCCCAGTGAACTTTGCCTAGAAAATACACTCTGGTATTACTGCTGCATCAGTAATTTCTTGTTTCTCCCTTTATGAACATGAAAACCATGTTTTTGTACAGTTGTCTCAGGAGATCATGTTATGCCTTGATTAGAGAAGCAGAAGAGGTGCTTGACATCCAGACTTAATATAAAATGCTACACAGGATTCTCAGTATTAAAGATGAGCTCTGCCTCATCCTTTGGTGCAGGTCAGCAGTAGTAAAATGAACCATTTCATCACCTTATGTGTTCTTTTTAATTTCAGGAATCCCTGTTTAATTTCTGATTCTGTAAAGTAATGGTCTTTGTGAACCTTGATGATAAATCCAGTCCTTGATTTATAGGACAACGAATGCACAATCAACTGTTTTTTTTTTTTAATTTGGAAGTTAGCATGGTATTCTAGATATATGTATTACTTTTAATCTTGAAGGATCTTAAAATTCTTTGCAAACTAGGTACACACAACTGAGCCCGTGCCCCTCTGACAATGCTTTCCCTACAGAAACCTCTCTGTTGTCACAGATAAAGACACATTTGTTTCCTTTATTTAGTGATTTCTCTGCTGGCTGTTTCTCGTGCTTCTGATGGTTACCAGTGAATATGCCACGCCACTGAAGTAAGTAACTATGGATTTTTGGTTTTGTTCTTGTCATATATTTTTGATGACTCCCAAATTCTGTTACTTTTACCTAGTTTTGCTTAATACATTTGAAGGGAGTCACTAAGTCCTATCTCTTTGCTATTTGTTGTACAGGTTGAGGAAAGCATTCCCTTACAAGTTATTGTTTTGACTTAAATGTGAGTAGTCTGTTAGGTGGTTGAATTTTTTAAAATTGTTTCTCATATTTTGATGTTCATATTCTGTTGTCAGTTTGTTTATTTAACTGCTGCCATAACACTTAGGTACTTGAATTTAGTGTTGCATAAACTTGAAAAAGTCAAAGCCTGACTAAGAGGATCTTAAAATTTCTAATAATTTTATTTATTGCCTTAGTGCACATGTGGAAAAAGTCCTAAGATAGAACGCATATACATATATATAGTCATGACTGGATTAAAAAACCTTTTTTATATCTGGTAGAGGATTTAAAAAACAAAACAAAAAAACCCACAACAAACCAAAACAAAAAAACCACCCCAGGTTATGTTAGGTCTGCCTATCAGAAAATAAGCATTTTGGTGTGGGGGTGATGAGATAGCAGTTGTCAGCTCCTTCTCAACAGCTGTAGGTGTCCAGTAAGTGTAAGGCAAGTCACTGTGTGTGTGGCAGAATGACTGCATTTTTGCCGCAGATGCCAACTCATGGGCTCCAGCTCCCCTCCCGAGGCTTTGTGTTAGTCACCCCAGCTGTCAATGCCTGCTCATAGATGTGGACCTGGGTCTCTTCCAGCCATGTAATTTCTTGTGTGAGATTGGCCACAGAAACAGGCACATCTTCACCTTGTTACTCTGGTGGGCTGCCTAGGGTCAGGTGGGTAACCGTGAGCAAGGAGCACTACCATAAAGCAGATGATATCCATGGACTTTATGCACTATTTCATATGTACAGGTCTTCACTCTGTAGTATTATAGAGAAAACTTTATGGGAAGTATAGTCCTCATTGAAGGATAAAAACAGCCTCACCTTTGTTGCAGGGTAAAAGTGTATTTATGGACAAATTATCAGCAGAGCACCTTGTCTGTAGTAATTTCTTTGCATGTTCATAGTCCTTAATACTAAAACCTGCGTACTGTACACTAAATCTTGAGAATTCATGAAGTCACTGTGCATTTGGATAAGTATATTTTATGGTATGTGTAGCACAGTAGAATACATACATAGATAGATACAAGAACTGAAGAAAATTACGTTTGAAGTGGAGCAGAACTGATTCGAAGGCATAGGGCAATCACACTGGTTGAGCGTAAACTGTCACCAGCTCTGCCCTAGATTGCATGACAAACAGTAAATGCCAGCAGATCATAACTATCTAATGTCAGCTACTTAGTGCTTGGGAGACAGTGATTTATCCTGCTGTAGTGCTTACCTTCTAATGGAAGGAAACGCCTCGTTCAGCTTTCACAACCTCAGTGTTCCTGCAGCAGAACAGATGCAAGGACACAATTATACATGCTTTTCTGTATAACGATACATAGAGTTCAACTGCTGTATTTGAAAAATGCATCGTGTTTCTCCAGTCCTGAAACATCTGGAGTAGTAAATCAGTTTCTGTAAAAGCCATTATTGAGGTTTTGCGTGACTTAAAATGTCAGACAAGAAGGAGCTGTTTAAATACAGACTAAGTGAATGCAGAGATCAATCACTGTAGAGGTCAGGTTGCTCTTGTAGTTCAGGATTATAGAAACAGATTAAGGTTTATTCTCTCTCTGTGTCCTTTTGTTTTGTGGAGCTCTGAGGCCGTACCTAAAATTTGAGGTTTTCTATCGAGCAGGAAACAAGTTACTTGGCCTGGCGGTCATAGAAAGCAACAGAGCGTGCAGATTACCCGGCTGCATCACTGGTCCCTCCTCTCCCCCCATTCTCAGGAGATTTCATCATGGAAACAGAGATGGTGCAAGAAACCTGCTTATGAGTTCCTTTAAATGTGGACATGTGTAGCCAGTGTTGTAGCAGCTTCTATCAGGCCGATGACATTTTCTGGAGTGGAATAGGGATGCATGCTGCTTCAGACAAAACACTGGTTTTGTGCCCAAATTTAGAAAACTAACTCCTAAGAAAAGAGGAACGCTTAGCACTTACAACACACCTTTCATTTCTGCATTCTACATTTAATTCTCCTTTTCAGCAAACAGGAGAATAGTGTTAGTTGTGTTAACTCTTTTTGTGTGTAAATTTGCACATAGCAATGCAATGACCATTTTTTGGTCAAAGGACTTGATAAAGAGGAATCAAAAGGAAATCTTATTCAAACCATGGGACTCTGGATTCTGAAATCCCCTTTTTCTTTTCGTTTAATGTGTCAGAATATATGGGAGCATGCTTTCATAATGCTATGGCTGTAAGAAAATAGGTACTTTTTCAGACATAGCGGGATTTGTCTTAAGAATTGCCAAAACCAGCAATTGGGAGTTTGTAATGTCACTGTTTTGAAACTGTTTTGCAGGTGTTGCTCTTGATTTGCCCTGCCTTGTTAACCAAACTGCAGTATGATGGCAGAGCAAGCAAGGGAAAGGGCTGTGGTGGGGACCTCAGTTAAAAGTTCATTCATCTGACTTCTCTCTTAGCAACTATAAAGAGCAACTTTTGGAAGAGATACAACATGATCTCTTGCATAGCAAGTGAAAGGCTGAGGGTCATGTAGGTACCAGAATGACATTTCGGCTCAAGATCCACTAAGTGATGTCAGGCTCACTTACTTAAACTTGCTGCAGAGTAATCCCAAGCCAATGTCTTCAGCTACTTACTGTTTAGTAATTGAAGAAATCCCCAATACAAGCTTATGGTAGCATACAAAAGTTCCTTGAAAGGCCTGAAAACACTGACGTCTCCACAAGGTGCTTGAAAAAGTAATTTAGGTCAGTTGGTTTTGATTAGATACCATACCCACATGAGCTGGTTCATTTTATTCTTGTTGAAGTTAACAAAGGCTTGAGGGAAAAGTTGGCAATGAAAAAACACAACTCTCAGGTATCCCATCCGTCTGCTGTAGAAGTTAATATTAACTAAAAAAATGTGAGTGTGCAAGTTTTCTTAACCCACAACAACTTTGTATATTTTAAGGGTTATCCTTAATGCATGTATCTAACCTGTGGCAAAACCAAACAAGTTTGTGAAAAGCATAGCTGTGCTACACATTGCTCCCTACTCCAAATTAGGCTGCTGCTGCCAAAACCGTCTTCACGGTGAGGGTGACAAAACACTGGAAGGGGCTGCCCAGAGAGGTTGTGGAGTTTCCTCTGGAGACATTCAAAACCCGCCTGAACACGTTCCTGTGTGACCTGCTCTAGGTGTTCCTGCTCTGGCAGGGGGATTGGACTAGATGATCTTTCAAGGTCCCTTCCAACCCCTGATATTCTGTGTGATTTGATTTGAACTAAGGGGTTTGTTATGGGAAGCCAAGTGGAAACTTAAAGATTTTACTGAAAACAAAACCTTGGTAAATTAGGTTATAGTTGCAGGAATGACTGATTTTAGAAAAACAAAACCCAACCTAACATACAACCCCCAAAAACGAGCACCCAAAAAAGCATATAAATTTGGAGGTTTTGGACCCACTGCAGTTCTATTATTCTGTATCATTACAATTTGTACTGAGTTCATTTGTAGCCTGATGCTTGCAAAGTGTGAAAAATAGAAAAGAAGGTTTAAAATACAGGCTCCCAAAAGTTGAGACACGTATCAGTTTTTCTGAGGAGGGTTATTTTGTCTATGTATTCTGAAAAGATGACAGCAATGATCACCCTGAGTTTGAAGTCTTGCAGTAAACTTCATGTCATTGCAACTTTCAGATTAAATTTGTGCAGTGTTTACTTACAACTCTAATCTGCCTTTGGAGATTGTCAGGAAGCTATTACAGCATGTGTTCAACAGTGCAAGATCATTATGTTATTCAAATACCTGTTATAGCAGGTGGTCCCAGACATTTAGATTTCTGTGACAGAAAAGTAAGCTGATTTTCTGAAAACAGCATTCTTATTAAATTCAATTTGTTGACAACAATACTGTAAAAACATTTCCAATATTGTTATTGTTTCTCTGTGTGAGGAGGGGGAGATACGTTGCCTACAAAGCCTCCTTTTTATTTTCTGGAAAGCGTTATCATTTGGTAACAGTATCCACATTTTAAACATCAATGGGTGATCATCTGGTGCTTTTGGTGAGAAACGGTGAATTTCAGGACTGGTTGATAGTCCAGCTGTACCAGAGCCTGCGAAGGGACACAGACTGCAAAGCCCGCCTGGGATCTCGTACAGCAGAGTGGCTGCGTACTTAACCTGCATTCTTGTAGTAGTGGAGAATCTCCTTATGAACATCCGTTGTGGTGGGCATGCACAGAAAAACAAGAGTGACAGACATTTTTGTTGTGCTAGCAGTGCCTCTGTTAGTGTGGGTTTTGGCAAAACGCTGTGCTTTTCCTTAAAAATGAGTGTCATGCCTTACTTTTTAACTTGTTACTCCTATCCCAGCGTAAGTTCCTGTGGGCTTTCCTTTCTGCCAATATTTTCTTTGCATGAGTTAGACTAACACGCCCACTTGCATTTTTCCTCTGCCTTTTGCATTTGCTCTGCTAACTCTACACAATTTAAAGAAAAAGCTGGCAAAACCGGTGATGTGTACAACTAAAATAGTGTAAAACAACATCAAATTAAAAGAAAACCTTATGAGAATATACAGACACTCAATTCCTGTCACAACTGCAATAAGTATGATAAATGTTTTTTCACTTTCAGGTTTAAAAATGTCTGACCGGAAAAATATTGTACACAGAGCCCACTGTATTGAAAAGCTACTGTCTGAGAACAATTTCCAAGATATTGAGGGTCATCTTAAAGAACTTGAAGATGTCGATATGACGATGGAGTATCTTCAGGGGACAGAAGTCGCCAAGGCTGTGTACAGAGTACTCAAGAGCTGCCCTTCAGCAGAGCTGAAAAAGAAAGCAAAGCTGTTATTATCCCGGTGGAAAGGACTTTACAAGAATAACTGTGCTCAGTCAATGCCAGTTAAAAAGTCAATTTCTGTCTACGTGAAAGAGGAAATGGAACATCTCAGTGTTGTTCCTATAGAGCAGTCGCTGTCAGAAGGACCATGTCAGCAGGAGGCATTAGATGCTACTGCTTCTAAAATTTTGGTCCCGTCCCAAACTGTTAAAAATGTGGTACATAATGACACAGAAGGCAGCATGCATCAGCTTGCTTCATTTGAGGAGCAACACGCTGATAATGAAGATTCTAAACCTGTTGTTAACGAAGCAAGTCTGCAGCAGGATCAAATGAGAGCTCTGAGGTGTAAGTGTACAGATCTTCTTCATAAAGCTTTGACTGGTTCTGCCAAAGATGAGAAAGAATCTCATAAATGGCTAGAGCTAGCTAAAGAAATTGAAGAACATATTTTTGCTATTCATGCTAAAAGTGACAAAAAGTATAAAAATTGCATCAGAAGCAAAATCTCTAACCTGAAGAACCCTAAAAACTGCCACTTAAAAGACAACCTTTTTTCGGGGATGTTGAGTCCAAAGGCTTTTGCTGAGATGACAGTGATGGAAATGGCTAATGATGAACTGAAACAGCTCAGGGCTCTGTACACAGAATCATCTGTTCTGGAACATCAGCTTCCACAAGTTATTAATGGTACACAGACAAACAAAATAAAGTGTAAGCGCTGTGAAAAGTTTGATTGCACTGTCACTATGATCGCCAGAGGAACTCTCTTTCTGCCAGGTTGGGTGCGAAACACAAATCCAGATGAACAAATGTTGACTTATGTTATTTGTAATGAATGTGGAGAACAGTGGTATCACAGCAGATGGGTTTGTTTGTAACGCTGTCCCTCTTTAATACGTGGGTTAGAAACACAGATACAAGAGGGTGTCTCTGCTGAAACCGCATGATTCAAAAGTTTGTGTTGATGTTATGTAGATGCTGTCACTAAAAAGTGCAAAATCAGTTTTAAAACATCGCTAAGTCATTTTTGAAGATTACTTGAATAAATCTGTGTGGTTTTAAGTAATGTCAATATGTAAAGAAAAAAGAGAAAAATAGCAGCAGTCTGTGTGAGAGAGGAATAGTCACTAATAAATCCATTTAAAATATTCCAGGTGCTGCAGTTGGTTTCCCTAAGGTACTGAGTACTTGGAATTTTAATTATCTTCAGCAAGAGTTCTCTCATAGAACATAAGTTTTGTTTACAATAAACAGTTTCCAAAACTGCAGTTCACATACTTGCGTGTGTTGCAAAATGTTCAGCATGGGTTCACTCCTTAATTAAATCACTTTTTTGCAAGCATGTGTTAGGTTATTAAGTTAGTTTGAGAGGTAATGTCTAAAAGGAAAAAAGGAATGAAAAATAAGAGTGTAGAAGGGGCAGAAGGCAGCTAGCAAAAATTAAATTCTGCTTTAGCTTTTTATAGCTACTGGGAGGAAAATATGGCTTCAGTTCAGATTTACAGTGTAAGACGGTGTGTCCTGCGATTGTTAAGAAATTAATGCAAGATCAGGCAATGGTTTGTTTCAGAAAGTAAATAGATTATGAAATTTATTTAATAAATAAAGACAGGAAGTTGATAGAAGTTGATAATTTCTGAATGGATGTCCTCTGTTGCACTTGGACATCTATCCTGAACAAATTAATATCTTTATATAGTGCGAGTTACCTAGAAAAAAATGAATAGAAGGAAATCAAATAGCTACAGTTTTTATAAATGCTTTTGTTCCAGAGCTAACAGGATTCCCACTGGCTGCGTACTAGAAGCGTTCATTTATTAAAAAATAACACTTTATCATTCATCTCATTTAAGTATTAGCCCTGGTTTTTGGTTGTTGTGGGGTTTATTCCTGGAAAACTTAAAATTGCTTCAAAATCAGCTGTCTGCATACTTTGAATGGAGCATATGTCAGAAATCAGAGAGATGTTTCTTTTCTGAACTGTGAGAACTGTCCAAGCCTGAGTATCTTTCACAGACATCTGCAGAAGACTGTTCATACTGTGTGTCCCTATTTTGGTTTCTTTGCTGTTTTTGAGTTACTGTAAGTGTTCACATGTGAGGAGATGGGTCTTGCATTGAGGCCTCATTTTCTGAGATGTGAGTGCATCAGTCACAGACCTAAGGGAATGCAGTGAAGATTAAGTTTGCCTGTCTGAGAGGTGAGGTTCTTGCAGCAAAGCAGTAGTACTCTGAAAATATAACCACCATAATTAGTTTCCTTATTGGAGTACAGACAAGATGCTGAAATAAGTGAATAAATTGCCAAAAGTCATGCTTTAGGCACAGAGGAAAGTGTTTAGTTTCACCCTGTTGTATAAGCACAATAGAACTGTGTACTTGGCGTCGGTGGAGATCTCTCACAAATGCACAACAAGCATTTTGTAGTTCAAGGCTACAGTGCTTCAGCTGAGCAGAGAAACCTGGTGAGTGTTTGCTGGGGGAATTAAGGACTGTTCCTGCTCTCATCTAGCCCTAACCCAGCTGAGTGAGGCTGCCTCAGCTGCTCTGGGCTAAGGCACTGCCCTGGAGCTCCCACGGCCCGTCAGAGAAAGGAGTTGAGGGCATGAGATGAGAAAATAGCTGTTGGTGAACAAAAAGCCAGGCAGAACTGAAAATAAAACAGAAGACAGGCCTTTATATGGTGAAAATGGTGTGTAAGCTGATGTTACAAAAAGGCACTTATTATTATCTATTATTCTATTGGGAAAAGAAGCCCAAGAAAAATAATTTCCATTCTGTGAAGTGTTAACTTTCAGCAGTGTGATGTACTACGGCATTACCTAGTCTTTTATAAACTTAAAAAAAATGTGTGTTTTAGTGGAATTGCACTGATATAAACCAAATATTAAAGTATTAGGCCAGACCCACAGTGGTCAACTGTGTAATTGCTCGGTGAGTGTCTGACCTTCATTCCCAGCCCTTACCCATGTGCTGGAATTGATGCTTACAAGCTGTCCAGCTTGTTTAAGTGGAAGTACTTCTGTGCAAAGTATTATTTTTTAGTTTTTGGTAAAACCATGGGAAAGCGGACGCTTCTGTGTTCCTGGTTCACAGTAAACACAGAGTTGCATGCTCTTTTGGAGGTCATGGTCCTGTGGAGGAGACCTGTATGTCAGCACTGTGCTGTGTCAGAACACTGTGTAAGCAAGAGACTTGATTTTTTTAGAGCCATTTTGAGCCAAAGCTGTGAATGACGGACACTTATAAATAATTTCTGCCTGCAGATGGTTTTGAAGCCTTTCCAGTGATGCGCAGGTCATCCAAGTTTTGTTTTGGCGAAGGGAAATGTTACAAAGCATGGAGAGCGTTTTTGATAGAATCCGTTTCAAGGGTAAAATTTGTAGCCATAATACTGACTCCACAGAATCAGAATTGTCCAGGTTGGAAGGGACCTTTGAGATCCTGTCCAACCATCAACTTAATTCTGAATAAAAAACAACTCATTGCTTAAACTGTGTCACTAAGCACTATGTCAACCTGTCTTTTGAATACCTCCGGGAACAGTGCCTCAGCCACTTCCCTGGGCAGCCCATTCCAATGCTTGATAACCTTTTCAGTGTGAAAAAATTTCCTGATATCCCATCTGAACCTCCCCTGGCACAACTTGGGGCCATTTCCTCTGTGAGACCATGTGACATAATGTGTAAGATCATTTTCTTTGGAACTGCCCATCACTAAACGCGTAGTACTAAGCTATGTGCCCCAACGTGACTGGGATTTTCTGCAGATCCATATTTACGGAGCGGCTAAGAACACGTAAACAGTGAGTATCTTCAAAACTTTCTCAAACCATTGAGCAAGGCTGCCTTGTTGTGAATCTGAGTGAGCCACACCTGCAGCAGCAAGAGTGTGCTTCATTTATAGCCTTTCTTCTGAGATGTGGAAATAATGAAATCCAGTTACTAACAACTGCAGTTGCAGTTTACGGTACAGAAACAACTGTCAGTAACTACAAATAGTCAAAAAATGAATTATAACCATGCCCCTTTTACAATTGTCCCTTAATTTTCTTCTGTCCATTTCAAACGGAGGGCTGAGTCAGAACTTCTAGGGCAAATCCTCAATACCCTTACAGTTGTAAACTCAGCATTTTAAAGTAGTTTCCTGTAGTAACACATTGTAAGCTGGCCATTCATTCCTCCATTGCCTTCTTTCCCAATAACAACTGAACCCGAGAGTTGTCTTTGTGACGTTAAAAAATGAGAATGTATTTGTAAACTTTGTGAAATGCAGTAATCACAAAAAGAATTTGTGTTGCTACTGAAAGAAACGGAGCCCTTGCCTTTATTCAGGAGGTACGAAGTCTAAGCTTCTGGTTCAACACACTCACAGTTGCTAGGCTGTTAGTACTACCTAAAAGCCAGGCACAAAATACGCTGCTGCTTGGCCAGATAGTACTCTGGGACATGGAGAAGGTCTGGGCATACTGGCAGAAAGTATTGGGAGGCAAGGAGAGTGAACTGGGCCCATTGAACGAAAGCAGATGCCGTGTAGCCACATCGTGGGCCACTATATATCAGAATAGTCTACAGACATGAAGTGCCAAATATGAGAAGAAGGTCATTCAAGTAGATCATTGGTGTTATTTAAAAAGGTGTGGTCATAGTTGCAGTAAGGGAAGGACCGCTCGGGGCCGCAGTTTGTCAATAGGTTATGGTGTCCCTACCCAGATTGTGTAATTGAGCCTCCTTAAAATGTTTGACTGGATAAGATTGTATGCTTTGGCTCAGAATGGCTCTAAAAACTCAACTTGTGGCTACACAGCCTAGGCACTGGCAGGAGGATCTAGATTACTGGAGGACAGGGAGTATCAGAGTCCAGAAACAAGAATAAAAGGAAAGCTTTGAAAAGCGAGATTCTTTTATGTTGGTGAAGTCATCTTTTTTTCAGTTTGTTCCAGATGGAGAAAGATGTCTTTAACTTTTTTAAGCTGAGACAGTTAATTTTAGAGTGATGTTTAGCACATCCATGATGCTGTTCCACAAAGAAGCATGACGTAAGAGGTAATCCACACAGATATAGGACAAGTACATGCCAAGTAAGGCTTAAGTCTGTATGTGTTTTCACTAGGTTTTCTGGAGATGCTGTAAATTTCGCTGCTTCTTGACCTCTATAATTTAATAATAGCAATTGCATATTAAACATAGGTTTAACGTGCCTTAAGACAGTGAGAGCTAAATTAACAGTGCTTTTCATCCAACTTTAAATGTAGAAGCAAAGATACTATTCTGGTAAGTGCTCTATTAATTGTGGTTGATGTTGCTCCCTTAACAACAGTGACAAAACTCCAACTGGTTCTGAGATCCACTGCTGGATTCATTTCATTCTATTCTGTTGAAGGCCTTCTGAATCTCCTTCATAACATTCTTACTATAGCAATTTTCAGGGAGGTACTCAGCTACCATTTGTTGTTTGTATCTCCTTCTTCCTTTCCATGCCAAAAGGAAATTTGTTCTGTTTATTTAAAATGTGTTCTTTTCAGTCTGCTGTGCTATGTACATTTGTTACTAAAGCCAAGAACTGCAACTCTTTAAATAAGAAAAGAACAGTTCTTTTTCTGGGAAAAAAAAAAAAAAAAACAGTTTTTTTTTTGGGGAAAAAAAAAAAAAAAAGAAAAAGAGAAAAAGGAAAATAAAGTTACTGGGCAAAAGGCAGTGATTACAGAGCAAATATGTTGATTAACAGTCCTTCAGGAAATCTTCAGGGTTCATTGAGTGCCTTGAAGATAAGGAAAGAAACAAGAGCACTTTGATAATTTCTTGGATTGCTTGCGGGCTGGTTTGCTGCATTTTGTTATTAGCTGAGCCATAAAGGCAGATGACTTCATATCCCCTTATTTTCTACTGCTGTAATTCAGCCAGGAGTTGACAAAGTCATGGTTTATTGAGGCCATGTCATCACTTGCCAGGATGGGACAAAGTCTCCTTGCCAAATACAGATGGTAAAAAGCATTATTCACAAGCTCTATTATATGAGAGCTTTGTTGATACAGAACTCTCTCATACATGCACACACAAAAAAATGCCCTTTATTTACCATTGGGATGCTCTTTGTGTCATTTGTGAGCACATGACATAACGACAATTATCTCTTTATGAATACAGCTCTTTGAATAAAATCCTCAAGGAGCAAGGTCAGTCTTCAGATGAATGTGCAGGTGAGGGAGCAGCAAGGGTGGTTTGCTGTGCGAGCCAGGAGCGGAGGGAGGGTGAGAAAAAGCCCAGAGATAGCGACTTGGGTCACCGTCTGACAGCACTCAAACTAGAAGAACAGGGCAGGTCTGGTGACAATAACCAGCCAAATGTCCAGCAACCACCAGACAAGTCTGTGGGGGAAGAGACCATGCTGAAGTGGGGCTGGTCTGAAATGGGGGTTGGGGAATGAGGTGCAGGACCAGGGCCACCAAGCTGAAAATATGGCTCCTGCTACAGGGGTACCATGTGGTGGCCTCCAGCCCTGCTGACCAGAGCCCAGAGGGTGAGGCAGTGGCCTTGGGCAAAGGTGAGCCCACAGCACCCACTGTCAGAACCCTGCACTCTCCACAGAACGTAAATCAGGAGTGTTTTTGGTGTATGTGTTTCAAACCACATCTTCACTGGGCTTTTTCTTCTGTCTCTTCCTAAGAACTGGCGGGTATACCTCATGTGATCAAGCCTGTCAGTGGTGGATTTGTTCTACAGTTTCTGATCATGCTACAGCAACTATGGGTTTTATTACATACATGAATAATAGTAACAGGGTGGACACAAGTGAAAAGGACCTTCGGTTCCTGATCCTCAAGCACACATGGGTGTGTTTTAACCATAGAGTAACTCGATATTCCATTATGCCTCCAAAATCATAACTGTAATAGACTATGGTTACAGCATATGGTCCTTTTCTATTTTGTTTTATATTCCCCTGTAAAAGAAGTAAAAATACATCTTATATCAGAAATTTAGGAATTTTGTTTCTAACTAGAATTTTAAAAATTTGAGGGACCGGGACAAGCTCAAGAAGTGAACCCATGTGAAGCTCATGAGGTTCAGCAAGGCCAAGTGTGAGGTCCTGCACCTGGGTCAGGGCAGTCCCCAGTATCAATACAGGCTGGGGGAGGAGGGGTTTGAGAGCAGCCTTGAGGAGAAGGACTTGGGGGTGCTAGTGGATGAAAAGCTGGGCATGAGCCGGCAACATGCCTTTGCAGCCCAGAAAGCCAACAGCAACCTGGACTGCATCAAAAGAAGTGTGGCCAGCAGGTGGAGGGGAGGTGATTTGCCCCCTCTACTGTACTATGGTGAGATTCCATGTGGAGTACTATGTCCAGCTCTGGAGCCTTTCAGCACAGGAAAGACATGGACCTGTTGGAATGGGTCCAGAAGAGGGCCACAAAAATGATCAGAGGGCTGGAGCACCTCTCCTATGAGGGTAGGCTAAGAGAGTTGGGGTTTTTCAGCCTGGAGAAGATAAGGCTCCAAGGAGGCTTTATTGCAGCCTTCTAGTAGTTAAAGGGGGCATATAAGAAAGTTTGGGATGTTTTAGCAGGACCCGTAGTGGTAAGACAAGGGATAATGGTTTTAAAGTAAAAGGGTACATTCAGATTAGACACAAGGAAGCAATTTTTTATGCTAAGGGTGGTGAAACACTGGCACAGCTTGCCCAGAGAGGTAGTAGATGCCCCATCCCTGGAAACATTCAAAATCAGCTTGAACGGGCCTCTGAGCAGCCTGATCTGGTTAAAGATGCCCCTGCTCATTGCAGGGAAATCGGACTAGATGGCCTTTAAAGGTCCCTCCCAACCCAAACTGTTTGTGATTCTACGATTTTAAATTTCCTTAAATGTACCCAAGTGTCTGAGAACCAGTGTTGTCTCAAGAAAAACAGATGACAGCTTCATCCTACAAGGTATCAAGTTCAAAACAGAGTAATTATTTCCTCCACTTCTAAATCCAAATGCTTTATTTTTCTTTTTAAATCACAAAATAATGCCATAAGCAATCAGAACTTATGTCTTATAATTGCCATCATTTAAAAAGGCTGTTTTTCTGCTTCTCCAGCACTTGTATTTTACTTTAGCATTATAGGAAAGCAGATCCCAGGAAAAAAGTACTGAAAAAGTTTCAAAGTCCAACTTTGTTAAAAAAATAATGGATCTAGTATCCTCAGTTTTGCCTCGAGCATGGACTGCCTTTGAATAATTCTGCTCCTGTCAGTAGGAGACATTTCCTTTTGATGATACTGAGATCTTGTTTTCCATTTGTTGGGTCATGTTGTAAATCTGATCCAAACCAAGATGACTCTGCAAGTGGCAATTCCAGTCCGATTGCATCTCCCGTATGATTGGAAGCATGTGATGACTGCTCGAGCAAACGGGTCTATTTCAAATGTTCTTTCCTTAGGCCTGTCATCACCTATTCCTCTTGTTGATGTGGGAACCTTTTAAAATATACTTAAATAATTTCTGTCCTTTTCATTTTAATCACATTTTCCCCTATCCTCGTGATGAGTTGTAAAAGCACAGAAAAGACTCTTTATGACCAGCTTGTTTAGACTTTTCTCCTGTGATCTTGTTTGAACAGTCAAGTTGATATTCTTCTGGATTACTGCAGAAGTGTCTGACTGCTCTTTCTGAAGAGCATACATTGGGGTTTGGTTTGTTCCTTCATTGACACAGGCATATTTTTAAATGTGTTTACCCATAAAGCGAAGCTGCCTTACAGTCATGACTTTGGTTACATCAGGGCCCTTGACATGGAGTGCAGTGAGACCTCTGCCTTTAATAAGTAACTCTGACCTGTAAATACTTGATAAAGGTGTTTTAAAGCTTGATAATTCAGACCACTATAGAGCCAATGAAAGTCGTATCTTCTTGCAGTGCAATAGTTGTTCTTTCCTTTAAATCTCATAGGACAGCCATTACTGAGCATGGCCCTCTAGGGATGCTTCAATGCCATGTGCTTAAGAGTCAATGAATCATGGAATCATTTTGGTTGGAAGGGACCTTTAAGATCATCAAGTCCAACTGTTAACCTAGCACTGCCAAGTCCATCACTAAACCACGTCCCTAAGCCCCGTATCTACCTGACTTGTAAATAACTCCCGGAATGATGACTCCACCACTTCCCTGCGCAGCCTGTTCCAATGCTTGACAATCCTTTTGGTAAAGAAATTTTTACTAATATCCAAACCTCCCCTGGTGCAACTTGAGGCTGTTTCATAGAGTCATAGAATTGTCTAGGTTGGAAGGGACCGTTCAGATCATCTAAGTCCAACCATCAACCTAACTGATAAAAAAACCCCATCGCTAAACCATGTCACTGAGCACTATGTCAATCTGTCTTTTAAATACCTCCACGGATGGTGCCTCAACCACCTCCCTGGACAGACCATTCCAATGCTTAATAACCCTTTCAGTGTAAACAGTTTTCCTGATATCCAACCTGAACCTCCCCTGCTGCAGCTTGAGGCCATTTCCTCATGTCCTCTCGCCTGTGACTTGGGAGACCAACCCCTTGCTCGCTTGCCGTGAGCAAACCCGTTCCCGTTCCCGTGCTTGCCAGCTCCGGAAATTTTCCGCACGTCGTTGTTTGAACAAACACACACGCACCCCCTCACCCACGGGAGTCCAGCGCTCACGGGGGGTCTTCGCCTCCGCCGCCCACCCCGCGTCCTCGGCCGGGGGGCGGGGCCTCGATGAAGGGGCGGGGAATAGGCGGACCCGCCCCTCCCTGAGGGGGGCGTGGCCAGACGCCCTGGCCTGCGCTCACGCGATCTCCGGGGCCCCCGCCCCCTGCCCGCTCCGCCATGTTGTTTCTTCCCTCCCCAGCGCCCGGTGGCGGCTTCGGGCGGCGGCGCGGCCCGACCCGAGCTCGGGACCGGCGGTGGCCCCCTTCCCGCGGACAGGTATCGGCGTGGCGTGGTGGCATCGCCCCCCCTCTCCTTCTCTTTGTTCCTGGCAGGCGTGGGGCGAGCAGGGGCCGCTGGCTCTGGGGCCGGTGTCCCGCGGAGGGCGGCCCCCTCGCCCGCCGTTGAGGAGGCTGAGGGGGCCGCGGGGTGGGATGGCGGTGGAGGCTTGGAGCTAACTGGNGGAGGCTTGGAGCTAACTGGGGTTTCGTTATTTTCCTTCTTCCGCTTATTGCGCTGTTTCCATCTTTCTCCCCCGTCTCTGTCCGAGCTCTGTCGGCTTCCCGGTGCTGGCTTGGTAACTGTCGGCCTCCGGCCCGCAGGAGGGGAGCCCCAGCCGTCCCCCCTTCTCACCCCCACCCCTACCGACACCCCCACTACCACCACCTCCCCCTGCTCCTCTCCCAGCCACCCTGCGATGTCCCCCTTGCCGGGTCCGCCGTGGGAGAGGGCGGAGGGTGCTCCGCGGAGCCGGTGCGGGTGGCGGGGCCGTGTGGCGTGACCGGGGATCCCGTGACTGCGGGGCAGGCGGCGGCTCCGTAGGGGAAAGGGCTCCTGCCGGGCGCTTCCCGGCCGCGTCCCAGGCTCCGGCTCCAGCGGTGCTTCCTCGGCGCTGATAAAGATCTCTCTGATCTACTTGGGTGAAACTCGGTGTATTACCTGTCGGTGCCTTTCCAAACTAAAAGAAGGTCTCGTTATCACCTATTTCCCCGTTGCCGCCTGCTGAAGAACTTCTCCCGAGGGGAGCCTGAGCAACGGGCTTTAGGTTTTTAATTCTTCCTTTTCTTTTTTTTTTTTTTTGAAGCAGTGACTTGATGTAGTTCTCCTCTGCAACGGCCGGTTGCTTTTCTGGTCGTGGCAGATGGCTATGCAAACTTAGATGTGGTGATGGCAGGAGAATCAAAAGGATCAGGTTGAGATTGTTCAGTCGCTTACGTCTGTGCGGTTAATGAGCAGTTTTCAGTGTAGGTAGTCTATGTTAAATGGTATTTGTGCAAAATAATCGAATGGATAACAGCACAGCACAAGAAAACTAGTCTTAGAACCCGCTATTGATGGCTTTTGCAGCAAGATTGCATATAACTAGATACATAGAGAACACTTAATTTTATTAACTTGGGTGGGGTAGGCAAGTAGGGAATTTGGCTTAATTTTGTTCTGGAATTAAAAGGCTTGTCTGCAGCTAGCTGTCATACATTCTGCTACCTGACATGTTGTTTTCCTTCCTTCTTATCCACAGTAATTTACAGCTCTACTAAATAAACATGTGGTTTTCATTTGTCTTTTAAAGTGTTGTACACCGACACTGAAGTTGTCATTGCTGCCTTTTTTTTGGAGCAAGGGTGGTTGTGTGTCTGGGTTTTTGGGGATTTTTGTGGGGTTTTTTGTGACTTTCTAGTAACTTACAAGCTAACAAGCTGTAATGGCAGACTGGAAGGAGAGCTGTTTCTCAGGTGTACCCAAAATAAATCCAAACCTTTTTTTTTTTTTTCCCCTAGCACTTTTATTTCTAGAGAAACCTAACCAAAGAATGGTACAGCTACATCTGTGTTTCAGTATCAACATGGAATGTTATTTTTCTCTGTCTTCAGGCTGTAATGGAGCTTTGCTTTTTGCCTTAATTTTAGTAAAGACTTTAAAGCCTTTTCTGTTAAGTTAAAATGGGGAGTGTAGAGTGTTTAAAAACACTAATAGTCCTTGTTTTGCTTTTGAATGCTCAAGCAAACAGTCAGTTTCCTTAAATTGAAAATATGTGGAAAAAAATTGCAAAGGGTCAAATGAGGCATTTGGATTCAAGCTGTATTTAATGTTGTATCATTTTAGTAATAGATTGTGAGAAACATCTTCCAGCTCCTTAGGATTGGAGTTTTAGATAAATGTTTGACAACGAATAAAAACTTCCCAGGAAAAAGACTGTAAAAATTCCTTAAGACTTTTTTTTATAATACTTACTCTCCGTGGTGGTGTGATTTTGTTTTCATTCTCTCCAGAGCAGACAGTATGTTGGCCCAGTACAGTGTAACCCACTTAGTCCCTTAGGGATGGGGTTTGCTCATGGATATATTGGGAATAATGTCAATGCACAAGGTAGTCTGACCAACAGAGGCTGCTATTGCTAAGATTCCCTGGAGGAAAAGGGAAACTAATGCAAGGGAGAAAGATGAGCAAATGTGAGCAGAAATAATTGATTGATAAGTTGGAAGAGTGCAACTTATTCCTCTGTTGCTGCTTCCAAGGAGAATGCCAATTAACTCATGAATTGTTAGAAGTGTTGGACCAAGAGCAGCAGATCTTAAGGGTGTTTTGAAGGTGGCTGAAAGTAGTAGAATACTTAAGGTAGAAGTTGCTGAAAAATGTCAACTCTGATTAAATCAGAATAAATAATAGTTTGCTTATTCTACTTGGACATGGGAAATGAGATGGAGACTGAATGCCAGGTCTCCACAAAATTAAACTGGCAGAGATATAAATGTAGGTATTTCTCCCAACAAGTTTTGCTGATTGATTTTGTGGCTAGATGTAAATTAGAATAAATGAATTGATTCTGGCGGTAGGTACTGGGATGATTTCATGACCCAGGGATTATGTGAATTTAAAGATTCCTTCCCTTGGCTGCTGCTTCTTTCATAGTCCTGAGTCATGCCAGGCAACTGTTGGAACTAGAGTCCTGAACTGTATAAAAATGACCTCATAAAGAAACCCCCCAAATACACAAATACAAGTTTTTGATATACAAATGAGCGGCAACAGCTATACATCTCTTCAGTTTGGGTCGTGTTCCTATTACAAATTATTACGAATTAACTGTAGTGATATTCTAGGTAAAGCATGTCCGGGCTGCTTACAACAAGAGATAATTCTCAGATAATCTGTCATCAAATTATTAAAGAGCTGTGCAACAGAAAACACAAACTACCTTCACAGTGTGATGGTGAAATCGGAGATAAAGGAAGGAAGACTTGCAGGATGATTGGTATCTCAGTGGGTCAGGCCACATGGCTGAAGAGCTTCCAGAGAATGAGGCAGCTCACAAGAGGCTGTCAGTAAAATGGGTGCTGTTGATTCCCAACTCTTGCATCTATATTCTGTGGAGGGAAAGGACACTTTGTAGGCTGATTAATGGTCGAGCTCACAATGCACTTAAAGGTACAATACACGTAGCCACTTGACTTCGTGTCTGTATGCTCCCTTTGAATTGAGAGAAAAATATTTCATGGCCTCTCGTGCGCTAAAAAGCAGTTCTTGTGAAAACTAGTACCTTCTAAATACAAAAACAAGGATTAAGTAGGCAGAGAAAGAGGAGGAATTTTGCTTCTGTCCTTTCTTCTCAAATTTCTGGAAACTTGCAGATCTGCTGTAGGTGACAACTGTAACTACTCTGTAGTGACTGAGGGCTGACAGATGTAAGAACTCCACAAACAGCATAAGTGTTGAAAACCACTTTACGTAGTTCTGGATTCTGCCCTTTCTGCTGCAGTTCTGATCGTTCTTGGGACTTTTTTTTCAGACCTTTTACAGAGAAGCAATTTATGTAACTTTTTCGTGAGAGTGAGCAAGTAACAAACCACAGGAAACAAGTTTTTTAATGCTAGCCTGGTAAATACTGCCAAATGCTTTGTTAGCATGAAGAAAAAAAATTACTAATGAGGGTGTGAGTTTATACTATGTTATTGAAAAGCAGGTGCTTTTGTGAGACAAAACAGTTGAAGTGTTGGTGTGCCTTTTTAAGCTATTAATGTCTGATACCTGTGGTTTAACAAAATAAGGTGGCTCAGCAAAGAAAATTGTGAATTAGCTTCTGAGCCCAAATGAATGTGTTCTGTATGTGTACATCTAAAAATAGGTAGGAAGTTATGAAACATGGTCAGTATTACTGTTATGCTAGTTATGGAACTGATAATTCTGCTTGTCAGTAGCTTTGAAAATGTTTTTTTTTTTTCTAAATCTTCAACAAAGATGTCCTGTTTTTTAAGAAGTCTTGGCTGAAATTATATTAGGCTGTAGATAAATGGGATTAATTGGAACAAACTCGAGTCTGCCTTACCTTGGATTTCTTTTCCCTCTCCAAGTCAAGTGGGTGCTCTTTAGCAAGTTTAGTTAAAGGCTGTACAAAGAAGCTTTTGGGTTTAGTCTTGATTTCATATAGCAGGTGGTTTAAACCTGGCCACTGGCTGAAAATATTTTTCTGGCTGAAATAATTTTTCTTGCCTGTTCCCAAGTAAGTAGGTACAAGTGGAGAAATAATGGTTTGGAAATGTGAAGCATCCCTTACATCTGTTTCTTCAAGAATATGGAGGGAATTCAGTAGTGCTGTTGCAACGGATACAGTTTTGGGTGTCTTTTATTAAAAATAAGGGGTAGAGGAGAGATTTCAGTTGCTGGGTGGTTATTTGTTTGTTGGGTTGTGTTTTATTGTGTGCTACTCTGCCTGGTATCAGTATGGTAGACGTAAAACTACAAATTGTTCCAATTGACTCTGTTTGCTTAAGAGTTTAGTGGGTTTGTAGTTTGCTGACATCATAGATACAGTGCAATTACTGTGTTGGCTGAGACTATTTTTCCATAGAGAAATCTTGAGTTCAGCACCTGTCTTCAGCCTTCAGTACTTGGGTTTTTCTTAATCTATTAAATGATTTTTTTTATTTTTTTTGGTAAAGCAAGAAGAATCCTAAACTAAGGTTGCATGTTGCTGCTATGGTTTTCTAGACCAAGAAACTCACTTTTCATTGAGTGGTGCCTCAGTACCTAAGTGTTAAAAGAGAGAATTGCACTCAAAAAGGTAGTTAAGAAGCCGTCATGGATTTAAGAAAATATAGATTAATGGATTGGACAAGGCAGTGGTGTTTCTCTAAGCTTTGAGGGGCTGGGAATCAAAGATTCTTTAATGTACACTGATTTTAGTTTTATATTAAGTTGCTTAGCCTGTTGTTTTTAGTCTTGCCAGCAAATGTTTGGACTGCTGATGGAAATGTTTGACTTATAATTCAGTTTACTGTTTAAAAAGGAGATTCTAGGAGGTGACAAATTACTACTTGTATTACGGTATGTATGGAGGCAGTTCAAAAACAGTTATCAAAATTCACCAGGGTGGGGCTGCTTTTGATTTATTTGCTCTGAATTTCTTGGAGTATTGAAATAGAGGAACATGAGGGGGGAAAATATCTTCTTTTTAAGGACTTCTCTATCTACAAGGCTGAGACTACTTCTGCACTAAACTAATTGTGCAGCACAGTAAGAAATAACCGGAGGAAACAGATACCTGTAATTCTATGGTGTCTCACCATTCCTCATGTTGTTAAAACAGTCACGTGCCCATTGGAAATTAAGTTTTGTTTACAGATATAGAATGATGATTTAAACTGAACAATTAAGGTAATAAATGTTCAGAAATGTATCAGATGTTGATTGTTCCTTCTAAGAACATTGTCAGAAAAGCATGTTATACAGATACGTTTGAAATATGTAATAGGAGAAATAATGTTAATTCTCCAGGTCTTAAGGACTTTATTGTTGTCTTATTTATTAGAGTGTTAAGGCTTCATAACTTAAGAAAAAAACCACAATTACGAAAGTTGAGCTAGTTAAAAATCTTAACTTGAAGATGTGCAAGTGGAAAAAATGCAGTGGCCTATGCTGAAAACATCCTGGTTCTGCACATACTCTAAATCACATAATCAGTGGGGCTGCGGGTGAGTCCCTTATATAGTAAAAATCCTTTAATTGTGTAAAGCCTTTGCTGCTTCTGAGCAAAAGTGCTCCTTAATGCCTTAAACTTGCTGCTTTGCTGCTTCAGATCCAGCTTGTAAGCATGTATTTAAATGTACATATATGAACAGATTATCCCACTTATTTTGGATTAAGAACTTTAAGAAAACATAAACTGCTAGCTAAGCATGACTGCTTCTACTGTGGAAGCTGAATGTTTTGAAAAGTGATGTTGCTTGCAACATCCCGTCAAGGTATTTATCAGTCCTGAGAAGACTTTCTGTGTAGCCTGTGTGTAGAGGCACCAGTTTGGGTCTAGTTGAAAAGACACTTTTAATGGTTTGTGGCTGGTCTATAGTTGTCTGCTCAGTAAAAGTATTTTTTATGGTCACCAGTCTCCTAGACCTCACTGTAATGTCTCATGTAGTGGAAATTGTGCAAATTAACTTCTCTGGTTGTGGATGCACAAAAGTACTAGAAACAGTTATCGGAGTTTTCTTGTATTTTGTTTAAAATGTGGCTTCGTGGACAATTTGATGGTAGTAACTGCAGTTCTTCAAACTGCAGAAGCTAAAGAAACAAGTGCATAGTACCGGTCAGAATTACTTAACAAGTTATTTATTCACATTATGTCTTTCGGGGAACTTGTGATTTCAGCAGGACAGAAAAATAAATTGTAAGTTGTTCCCCTTGCTGAAGTGGAAGCACAGGGGAACATTCAGTACTCTCTGTTCTCATGAATGCATTATGTATTATGAAGATGCTCCTATCTAATGGTGTAGCTCAGATAACTTGTTTGTAAACCAAGAGGAATTAGATAATTGAAGACACTGGACCATTTTAAAGATTTCAGCATGAACCCAGAGCTCATATTCATGTAGTCCAGTGACTCTAATAAGGCTTTTCACATACATGGAAATGTACATGTTCATATCCTGAGCTAGAGCAATTATTTACATATCATATAAATGAACAGGCTACTTATAGCTCTTAGGCACTTCTAAAATTCTTATGATACAAACTTGTACAAAATTAAGGATTTAAAAATTTTTAATTACACATTTTTAATAAAATTACTTGCTCTAAACACAATTTTTAATGGAAGCAGCCACTGTTCCTTGTATTTTGATCTTTGTGTTGAGGCTTCAGCTGCTCTCAAACTACAAAGCATTTCTTCTGTCTTACTGTAGAGCGTGTCTGAGAAATAAACATTCAAAGATGAGAAGTTAGAGATGAAGAAATTCCTGACATTTCTCGCTTCTAATGTAGGCCTTGATTCAAGGCAGCACGGAGTCATATGACTCTCATGCCAGCTTGTATCGGGTATTAATTCCGTAGCCATGCTCTGCGGGTGATGTATATGCCAGTAACGCTAATTACAACTAGCAAGACTGCATTCCTTTCTTCAGAGCAGGAGATGAACTAGGCAACTTATGACCCGTTTCCATTTTAAATAGATGTTATTATCAGAGAAGCCTGCTTGGCTGAAGTACTTCGAGCTCTTTTAGTATCAGGCAAGTATAGGAACAGCAGTTCTCCTCAAAAAGAAACTGAAGTTTGGGCTCTTCAGAAATGAAACTTTACCCCCAAACCATGAAAACAATCTTTTACAGTATTAAGTGACACTACTGTAATGAGTGCAAAGCTTGGACTGATACAAAATGCTAAGAAGCTAACTACTTCAGTATTAAATGATATTTTTTATTATTTTTAAGTCTGACAGTAAGGTGACTTAAGTAAGGTGAAGCCGCACCTTGAGTACTGTGTTCAGTTTTGGGCCCCTCATGATAAGAAAGACATCGGGGCCCTGGAACGTGTCCAGAGAAGGCCAACGAAACTGGTGTGGGGTCTGGAGCACAAGTCATAGGAGGAACAGCTGAGGAAGCTGAGATTGTTTAGTCTGGAGAAGAGGAGGCTCAGGGGAGACCTCATCGTGCTCTACAAATTCCTGCAGGGAGGTTGCAAAGAGGAGGGGGTCGGCTGCTTCTCCCAGATAACTAATGATAGGACCCAAGGAAATGGCCACAAGTTGTGCCCGGGGAGATCGGGCACTGGGATGACCTGCCCAGGGAGGTGGTGGAGTCACCGTCCCTGGTGGTGTTCAAGAAGTGTCTGGACGAGGTGGTACGAGACATGATTTAGTAGCTTAGTGGGTTGTGTTGGTGATAGGAGGATGGTTGGACTAGATGGTCTTGTAGGTCCTTCCCAGCCTTGTGTTTCTGTGATTCATTGGTGCACAGTCCCTGCCCTGGCAGCCAGACTATTCACTAGCACTCACAGGTTTTTGACAATTTTACCATGGGAAGTTGATACCTACTGACGGAACATTCAGCGTGGGCTTGGCCTCAGTATTTGGCATTTTGAGTATGGTTTGAAGTACCAGCAATGAGTTTGCTTTTATAGTAGTTCTAACAGTATTCTATTCATCACCCTTGTTCTGCATTTGTTCTATAGATAACTGTGTTCCCTGTGAGTTGATTTTAAAATTTCTTGTCTGGTTGCAATTTTGATTCAGTTATTCCAGTATAACAGATGGTGTCCTGCTTTATTCCTAAAGCTACCTCTTCACTTTTGCATGTTAAAATACAACTTTGCTAATGGCAAATGGCACTGAAGTGACTAGTTCAGGGCCATGTGCTCTTTGAACTTCTCTCGCCCCACTTTTTACCATGCATCTTCTTGGGTGAACATAAATGAATTGTTGCAGTTGTGGAATGTGATGCGATGCCCCTCCTGCACAAACGGGGAGGGGGTTGGAGGTTTTTAAGCGCCAGGGCAGTAATTCACGCAGTGTCCTGCTTAGGCTGTCACACAAACTGCAGTCTGTGGAAGGGACACCTCTTAAACACGTGGTGTTTTTACACTGAGTATCTACGTTTCACCTATTTAGCACTGTCCTCCTGCTTTTGTATGTGAAACCTGATGTTGGTGGACTTTAATGCTAGATACTAACGTGTATAAAGTTTCCTGATCACAACTCTTTCCTTTTTAATGATTTTCTTAATCTTTACAGGTCTAGGAAATCAGGAGGGTCTACTCCCGTAACAATGGCAGCCAAATCATCGCTCCTCAAAATAATCCTGCTAGGAGATGGTGGAGTTGGGAAGAGCTCCCTTATGAACAGATACGTCACCAACAAGTTCGATGCACAGCTGTTTCATACCATAGGTGTGGAGTTCTTAAATAAAGAGTTGGAAGTTGATGGACACTTTGTTACAATGCAGATATGGGACACAGCAGGTCAGGAACGTTTCAGAAGCTTGCGGACTCCTTTCTACAGAGGTTCTGACTGTTGCCTGCTAACCTTCAGTGTGGATGACTCTCAAAGCTTCCAAAACTTAAGCAACTGGAAGAAAGAATTCATTTATTATGCAGACGTCAAGGAGCCTGAAAGTTTTCCGTTTGTGATACTGGGTAACAAAGTTGATATTGATGAAAGGCAAGTGTCTACAGAAGAAGCCCAAGACTGGTGCAGGAATAATGGCAACCATCCCTATTTTGAAACCAGTGCAAAAGATGCCACTAACGTTGCAGCAGCCTTTGAAGAAGCTGTTAGAAGAGTTCTAGCTTCAGAAGACAGATCGGATCACTTTATTCAAACAGATACAGTAAACCTTCATCGGAAACCGAAACCCAGTTCATCTTGTTGTTGACTTCAAATATTTTTTTGGGGCTAAATTACTTTTGACTAGCTTGCTGTATAAGAGGATGGGGAAGGTGTAGTAGATAAACTAACAAATGGGTTTCACTCTAATATTAAAATTGTAATATTCTGCTGCTTTCTTGGGGGAGCAAAAGAAAAATTTCCATTCATGAGTGACCTGTTATTGAATTAATGACACTTTCTATTTAGGAAGGTGTCAAGTGAAAACATAAGAATGTAATTTGCCAACTTTATTCAAATGATAAATACTTCGAATATAATTAAAACTTGAAAGTTCTAGAAGCACTACTTTGGAGAAACTGTTCTGGAATTCAGGCACAAAGATACTTTTATATGTGTATATTTTTATGAAATCGGCATTCCATTTTTGTTTCACTAGAAGTCAGTTTCTTAACAATGCTAGATATTAAACTTCAGTCTCACTACATTCCTTTTGCTGTGAGTGGTACTTCATCTCTAATGTGTTTATTATAAGTTAATATAAATTACCTTCAGGTCTTCTCTAATTGCCTAATGTTGCTATAATTTGTGCAGGTTTTTTAAGTAGGAAATAAATTTCCTACATATTTAATGTCCATTTTCCTTTAACTTACTCTTCTAATGCTGTACTAATTTTTCCAGCAGTTTAATGCAAGATACTGATTTATTTTTTTTTTTAAAGTTAATCCATGTCCTTGCCTTAAGTCCGATTCTAGCATGAACATTAAGGTAAAAAAAAAAAATCTGAGTAACAGAAGTATAACCATTTTTAGTTATGAAAGAGATGCTTCATTCAGTAGCTTTAATCGCACTTGAAAGGATCCACATTATGACGAATTTGTAAGAGAACTTTTAGTATGCAGCCTTAAAGTTCCAAACTTCTTGTTCCTGTTAACCTATGAGCTCTGAATGTGTTTACCAGTAATCTGCACTGTGAAACTAAGGATTGGCAATATATAGAGAACTCAGGAAGCCTTTGAGTTATAGTAGATAGCGACAGCTTTTGGCCCTAATACAAGTAAATACCTACAGCCAGCATTTGAGCTGAATTTGTTGATCCTTATTTAATTTGCTATTTTAGGTTATGGACTTAACACATTTAAGACAATGTCTTTTCTATTACTGTACTCATTACATGGTGATGAACAGAAGCAAATTCTGTATTTATAGGATAGTCTTTCTGCAGTGATACAGATGAAACCACAGAAGGTGTATTTAAGGCTCTCCATTCCAGTTAAATGGTAGAATACTTGCTTGAGAAGTTGTTGAATGTTGGCCCTCAGAGCACCCACTGTCCTTGGCAAATCAAACTTGATAGCGCGCTACTGCTTCCATGTGCAATCTGACTGCTAAGAGGCATGCACGTGCACACGTGGGCTTCAAAAATAAGTCTGAGGCCTATGGCACGGGCCACGTTATCTGCGAAACTACACAGATTCTGCTTTCTGTACAGCGACCTTTTGTACCAATAGAAAAGCCTTTCTTGAGAGTACAGTAACAGCAAGAGTTTTCTCTTATCTGTTCCCTCTGTAACAGATGTAATTATTTGGAAGTAAAGCTTGCAAAACAAACCCTTCTTGTTGCTCTTTATACACTTTCCTGAATGTATTGTATTCTTGCTTGAACCTGTCCAGGACAACTTTACTCCATGGTGAAGCTGCTCCTGCTTCAAAGTGGCATCTTCTCACCTTATGTACATTCCCAAGTCTAATTCATTCTTACAGCCCTGCATATACAGCAACTAAACTGTTTCAAGCTTTGGTCACCTAACAGCTAAATGTAGGTTGAGCTGCTACTTCTGTTTAATTTCTAGTCAATGAACTAATAGATCTGTGACGAAAGTTCGTTAAATTCCTCTTAAGATCAGAGAATGAAAAGCTTTAAAAATCAAGACTGCTTGTGTTGGGGGGCTACTAAGCTAGTGATGTGAAATTGTTGTAAAACTACTACCTGACTACTTAAAGCTTCCTTTAATGTTCATTTTAGGAGAAGTTAAGGTTGAAACAAAACAGGACATGAAGTTACATGAGTGCTGTAGATAAGATTCAAGTAAGATTGCTAAAAGGAAACACTTAAGAATGAGAACCATTGTGGTCATCTTGTGCCTAAGCATTTGTCTGTGTTTTCCCGTCTGTCCTGTTTCCATGTAACCATAATCATGGTTACTAAGCCTCCATCTGAGGAGCAGGTTTAATAAAGTCAAGTAAAAGTTAATACAATAGAAGAGTATTACTTGTGCCCTGGGAGCTGCTGTACCACCACTGTATGCTAATCACAAAAGAGGCTAGTAAAGACAAAGGCAGGTTTACATGCTGTAGTAAGAAAGACAGTCTAGAAATTATGTTAAGGTCGGGGTTTGGTCTCAAAAGGAGACTATGGGGTACTTGAAAGAAGCAAAAGTTCTATGACAAGCAGATGTAGATGATAGGGAAAAAAAAAAGCTTAATAAGAGTGTGGAGTGTGGCCTTCCTGTACTTTGTGAAGCCTTAGCATCTGTCATTCACTATGGAGGTGCAGTAAGCACTTGTGGTTTGTGTTTCAATTCACTGATTCATTTCAAGTACTAATTACACCTCAAGTATCAGGGGGTCCTGTTGGTGGTATTTTAGTTCTGTAGGGTGACAGAGCACACTATGGCATACATACACAAGGTTCCAGATGTCCTTTAAAACGAGGAGTAAAAAATACTGTCATGGCAAAGATGTATGAATGATGAAAACTCTGCTTATTAGAAGAGACAAGGAAGGGGCAGAAGAAACTCGGTGGGACCTATCTGACAGCTTGTGTTACACTGACGTACATAGATGCCTAGTGTGAGACTGCTGCCTGAACCAGGCTGCGTGCTTCAGCAGTTGCTCTGTACCTCACACAGATCTTACTGAAGTTACATGACAGGTTACCTAAACAGTAACTAACAGACCTTTGCAGAAAGTTGAGCCCAACTTGCATTTTCAGCCTGGATTTATGAAGGCTGGTTCATGTTCTTAGCTTGTGCTAATGTGCCTCTGCTTCGTTTTTGTACCATCGAGGGGAATTCCACTCCCTTTAATTTACAAACGTTTGTCTTGCCTTTATTTTGGATAGTACGGGTTGTCTGCTGCTTTCTCGTACTAAAACAGATTTCATTTCTGTTCTTACTCCAAAGCCTCTGAGATGGAGCATGAACAAAGGAGGTCTCTCTTCTGCTTTGTCCATTGAGGAACTGTTCGTTGGCTGCTGCTTTCACCCCTAGAGCAGATTTGTGACTACAGGCGATCACAAGACAAACTTTCACCTGTCATGTCCAGACAGAAATCTTTCAGCCTATCGTAAACAGTCACAAAGCAAGGCTTATACAGGCATTCCTCTGGTACACAGGGAAATCACAGCTACCTCACCAAGGTCCTTCAGAATTCGGTCATGAGACAGTGTTCCTCAAAGCAAACTCTGTAATTATTCTTTTAAGGTGTCCCTTTCCCTGTGGCCAGTAATAGGCTGTTTTCATAAAGTCTAGATGGACCTATGGAATTGCATTTCCTACATTCAGAAGAAAAGGGGAAAGACATGTAGGGGCATAAGAGCAGGCACCATTTGTCTCACTGCCTTCAGAGATCAGGCGAGAGAGAAAATGCTTTCATTTTACGTAACCTCCTACTGTGTGCTGGCAGAAAAGAATACAATTATC
Source organism: Nycticryphes semicollaris (assembly GCA_013400055.1). Lineage (NCBI taxonomy): Eukaryota > Metazoa > Chordata > Aves > Charadriiformes > Rostratulidae > Nycticryphes > Nycticryphes semicollaris. The sequence continues at coordinate 441,675 of VXBJ01001857.1, read as the reverse complement.
AACCCACACCTCCCCAGTCTCTAAAAGTCGTGGAAACTTAGCACTAAGCCTTCATCTTGGCCAAAACTTTTTTTACTGCCCGTATATGATTATTCAACCTAAATGCTTCCTCAGTAAACCTTAACTGCTAGTATTTTTCCAGCCATTCTGCTACTGGGGAGGAGGCAGAAAACAGCAAAACAGCTCCAGTTTAAGGGCTTCTTACCATATGACTGAGCATGCTTTACTTGAAGTGGGTTTGTTACTTTCAAGTATATATAAAAAAAAAAGGTAAAAAATTTACATAGCATTATCAAAATTCCGTGCAATGAGCTTTTATGAACTAATACTTCAAAGACAAGTGTTCCCATTTTCATTTGCCACCCCACCGATACAGGTAGCCTTACCGTGATCATGTAGCTTCCTCCTACAGCATTTCAAGTATACTCAACAGGCAGCAGTAGTGCATCATTCCACGTTTTATTTAAGGTAAATTTTGCAACCTTTATTGCGTGTTCTTTTTCTCATGGAATATTTTACAGTGACAGTTTAGCAGGAAAGTGTAAATTACAAGGACATAATGACTGGCTATACATTTAAAGCACATATACATGCAGTCCCCTTACTATATACAGACTGTGCAAGATGTACCTCGTAGAACAGCAAGCCTCTTCCTTTGGAAATTACTTTTCAGACATTTAAGAAAAAAGCCCAAGAATAAAGCTTATACAGATTTGCTGCAAAAGGAGAAAGACTACCTGCTAAGATTGTGAAACCGACCAAAATATTAGGTACCTAAATTCTAAATGACCCATTTAAAAATTTCTATTTTGGAATGGTGGTAAGTTTTTGTAACAGGGTATCTAACCACATTTTACACAAGGGAATAGTAGCCAGACAGACCAAATAACACATTTCTAGAACCTCAATAAACAAATGGTTTCATGGTTCAAAGATCTTAGTCTAAATACATTTTCAAAAAGAAAATTGCAGCCCTTGCACTGATCATAGCAAGAAGTGGGTTTAAATGTGTTCATATAATTTCTTTTTGTTTTTCCCCATGTGTTAATTAGAATCAAAATCAGGGCAGACACAGATGTTGTGGTCCACTTTATTAATTCATTTCACTGATGCAACACTGCAGCTAAACATGTATTGCACTAAACATTTGGTGAATTTGCAATTTTAAGCTTTAAAACCTCAAGTTAATTTTTTCTCTCAAAACTTTCTGACATACTAAAGATAAAGCTTTGCTGATATATCCTCTTATTTAGCACACTATAATACATACATTACACATTAGAGTATTACTATAGACCTGATTTAATACCACGACGAGTAAAGTTAATCTGGTTAGTCTGCAGAGTAAGTTCTCTAGCAAAGAACTAGAAGTAAAAAAGTTTGTAACAAAATTAACACCTCAGGCCCAACCATCAAGAATTCCGTTTTGCTTGTACTAAATCACATGACTGGAAATGACATTTGTGTTTAGAACTGACTTCCTCCCACCCTGTAGAAAAGGCTTACATTTTGCATAGGCACTGACACCCGCATTTCTCAGTTTGTACCTGTTCAGCCTCTGACATTTTTAAACTTGGTTTTCGTAACACATCAAAGGAAACTTCTTGAGATAACACTTCTAAACTAGAGAAGCTTGGCTGTTCTTATCACATTGAGGAAAAAAAAAAAGTTGCTTCAGCATCCAAGTTGCCAATCTTCAGAAGGATGGGTATCAAACATGCTGAGAGCTAACCAGAACTACAGTTCAAATAATCATGGAAATGTGGAAAAAGTGCTCACTCAGGAAAGTTACTTTTTCAGCTTAAAAGGTGCTTCTTCCCAAGGAACTGTACTTTCCTTTCAAAGGCGCTGGATCGAATGGGAGAATTGAGTTCATAAAATGGATTCATTGCAAACTGAGGAAAGAAGAAAAACTCATTAATAAGCACAACGCCCAGCACTGGAAAAATACTACTTCAAAGGGCAACTACTCTTAGCTTTAAGCCTAGTTAGGGTCACTTAAGAGCACAGAGCTCCTTAACAGTCACTTGTTTTCCAGGCCCTTGTATTCTCCCCATATACGTGCACAGCTGTCCCTTAGTACCAGCTCCTCAGAACAAATCCATCGTGACACTGGTGGAAATGTCTGTTTGGGGAATGGGCATCATTTGATTCCCGGCAGGAGGCTGAGATGGCAAATCTCGCAGTTGGTGCCTGTGCTTGCCCCATCTAGTGGAAGTACCACCAGGCTGTGAGAACACCGGCCACTTGGTCTGAGAGCAAAGCGCTTCGACCAAGCTTCTGCTGAACAGTCTTTGGCTTTCACTGTCACAATACTGCCCAAAATTCACTGGGCTAAAATGAAAACATATTCTGAAAGAGCGCAGTTTATAACAGTTTAGAAAATTCTATTCTGGTAGTGGAATACACAGCCTTTATGTCAGACAGCATCAACACTGGCTAACGTGGGCTGCGTGGGTGCTCCTCCACTTAGGCAGGTCCCCACAAGAAAACATGCTCATACAGGTACAGCAGAAGACACTTGAAAGTACTGCAGTGAGACCTTAAGCAGCGGGTTCTTACCTTTATATACAAGTCATATACATCATTAAAGAAATTCTTGATTCCATCTTCTTGCCTTACATCATGAAGCATTATAAATCTCATATGTAAAGCAATTAAGGAAAATTTAACTTTTACAAAGAAGAGACATTTAACATACCCTGAGATAAGCATTTACACCTAACTCTGCATATACTTAAAATGTTTAGCTGTACATGAAATAGCAGTGACTACAGTAGGAAAAATTAAAAGTAGTAACTGGAGCAGTAAAATTTAGAAAACATTACCTTTATATCTTAAAATTCCCCTATTTGAAAATAAAAATAATCGCCTCTTTATTCAAGGTTATTCTTTCTAAAGCTAGACAATTCTGAGTGTGGATGATGTTCTCAGCACCTTTATCATACACTCTTGAAGTTAAAATGACATTCAATGCTACTTCCTACGTATAACAAATATAGGACTATCTATATATAAGTTAAAGACCTGACACCACATTTTCAAAATGGGTGTGATTGACACCAAACATGTTTATTCCTGCTTCTCCTCTCTAGCTCTATCAAGGGGATGGGAACAGAGAATCTCATAAACTTGCTCAGACTCTCTCATATTATTCCCCTCTTATTCTTCTTTCTTCTAACCATGTGAGCTCCAAATTTCATTAGGCTTTCTCAGCTCCTCCAAAAGGAAAAATCCATCTTTCCAACTGGTCCCAATTTCCAACATCTGTTGTGTCTCCCAACTTGCTTCATTCTGAAGCTGGTGAACCTAACAATAACAGCGGTGAATAACCACATAAATCTGTTCCAAACTCATTTCATCTGACTTAACCCTTTCTGGCAAAAGGCTTTTCCTATATAAATAGGAGAGAAGGATATGTCCAGCTGTGACAAAAGCAGAAACAAACCACTCATTAAACTTGTCCACAGTCTTCAGGTACATGTTGTTAGAAAGCCACATGTTTTCATCTACTAGGTCAAGAGCAGCATGGGCAATGAACTGGTTGAGATGGCGATGATCATCCTAATGTATTTACAGAAGACAGAGGATTAGTAATTCAGTGAAAGGAATGAAATACAAACAATAATTTGCTCAAGTTGTTTAGCAACTAGTGCTCAAATTATATAAAGTTACATATACCCTCCTTTTCTGCCACCTGGGTGCCTGTAATAAAATGAAAGTAGTATATATTGTCATGATACTTGGTGTCAAGGGAGAAAAACGGTCATAATAAAAAGGTCATCACACAAACAGTCTTGAGAGCTGCAAAACTAATAAAGCCTATATTTATAGCTCAGGAATTAATTCAAGCATGAATTCTTTTGTTTACCAATGGGTAATCTCCCACTGCAAACTTACTCCACAACAGAGGCCCTGATAAAAATCTTTTCCTCTGCTTCCAGTCACCTGTTTTTGTGACATTCACAGCAATTTAGCAAATTTGGCAAAAAATGAACAAAAGGTTACAATGTGTAAAATTTCAGGGACAGATGGGGAAAGCAGAGAGATACAGAGGACAGATATACTGATAACATTATCACCTAAATATTCTGTTATTTCAGGCTATTTACCTAGAAACATGGAATTGTTTTACTGAGGGGATAGAGTGGGGAAGGAGGACTTTGCTTATTCCTAAGAGCCTAGTACAGAAAAACATCCTTCGATGGGTAATAAATATAAGCTTGCAGATGTAAATTTCACCTCTTCCTATAATAAACATGAATGGCCTTCCAGAGTGATCACAGTGTTTGACCCCAACACTACAAGAGTTGTGTGGAGACCAAGTACTAATTAAAACACTGGAGGACATCTGCGAAGAAGAAACCTGAGATTAAACTGTACTGTAAGCTTCTCATAGATTGGAAACACAAGCAGGCTTGCACTGTTTCTCAAAAAATAGTGATGCTACTAATGCTGCTCTCACACCTCTCAGTGCTCTGTTTTTCCCCCAAATCAAGTTTGGCTCAGGGCATTAATAGCCTTGCGAGTTCCATTAAACCATACTGAGGATGAGACTAAGTGGTGAAGCGTAATGGGGAAAGGCTTGTGCTGATTTATCACGTGCATTATGCAAACCACTTCCTTCAGACAGTTGTGCACCTGCACTGAATTCACTCTTAAATGGTACGTCTCAGAAGCAGAAGCTACAGTTGCTGAAACATCAATAACTACTAGTTCTCCTTCAGTACACATCAAGTGTAGGTTGTCTTTTAGGAGAAAATTTAGTCCTTCAACCTCAGTCAAACAAGAAGTTTACGTGAGCCAAGTTACTTCCATTTACAGAAAATTAATTTTTTCCACTATCTGACACATCCCCACACTCACTACAGCTAGTCTGAATAGCCTTATGTACGGTCTTTTATGGGACACTAGTTGAAAATACAGATGACACTATGCTGTTCAGATCAGTGACAACATATGTTTCCATCTTTGGACACACTCACAGGTTCATGCACTCCTATTCTGACATTTATTTTTTCTTTGCTCTAATATTACTTCAGATAATTTGTTCTTTTTCCATTGGAAACACTACTTATTGAGTAGTTTTATATATTGCATTTTCAAACCTGTATTTATCAATACAAATTTTTAAGCCTCTCTTACTCAGCCAGTATGGCTACTGAAGACAATTACAAAAATAAGATTTCTTTACAGCATAAAAAAAATAAAGGACTGAATAGAGCTTTCCAATGTATGTTCCTTACTTCATTACTGTATACAGGTATCTTAAAATAGAGAATGGCACGAAGTAGCATTAAATAATGAACAGCTTTTCTAATAAGCACTACTCACTAAGAGCAATGACCAAAGCATGACTAGCATATATATTCTTCATCACACAGCATCAGATATTTAAGGAAACAATACTTTATGAAGAATTAGTGTGATCTGGCAAACAATTTTTAAAAGACTCCAGAGCTTTACTCCCTATGACAAAGTTTTTGTTAAAAAAAACCTCACAAAACAGTAGCTACTAGTAATACTTTTAACAACACACGGATCGTGCTTTTAATACATTGTAAAATTATAAAAGAAAGTGCATGATAATTGCATCATAGGAGTATCACAGGGGAAAAAACACACCTTGGACTCTACTTTTCCAGGTGGCAGAAATTCCATTTCAAATATGGGATTATCATGGTGACCAACTATTACAAAGTAGAAACTTCCAGACATTCTTCAATATTGTGTTCCTTAAAAAAAAAAATAATAAAAAATTAGACACACTCTTAATCCATCCGGAAATGCTCCTAAAAATCAGTCAACATACCTCATATTTACTATAGGGTAAAGAGAGGGTAATACTTTCTTAGGTATGCACTACACATTAATACTTAAAGGAGGGAAAAAAAGTACCCTTGGAAAGTTGAACATCTCCTGAATGTGAATCTAATTACGACTAGAAACTCTTACTCCACAACTGACGATTTAACCCTTGACATCCCTCCAGTAACTAGTACAGCAACCGTGCCATGAAGTCCCATGGATCTACCCGTCTCTAAGGAATTTCCGCATCCGTCTCTCCCCGGGAGCCCTACAGACAGGCAGCAGAAAAGGGAAGGGTGGCGGAGGAGGGCACCGCTTTGCCTCAAACACAGAAGGCCTGGGACAGTCCCACAGCCCAGCCCTGTCCCCGGAGGCCCCACAGTTTAACGCGGGGTGGGGAGAAGGAACCCTTCCGCCGCGGCCCAAGGCCCGGAGGCCTGTCCCGTGCACTCCCACGGCCGCCTCCTTCAGGGGAAGGGCCAGACGCTGCTGAGGGCGCCTGCGGGGCAGGCGGGGAGGTAAGTAGGAAGATGCTGGGGGGGGTCTATGCTCTCAGTGTCCCGCCCCGGGCCCCCCGCCTACCCTGCGGCGCCAGCTCTCCAACGGCTACTAACGGCCGCCCGGAAGTGCTCCGCTCTGTCTCGCCCAGCATCCGGCGCTCTCGTGACGCCTCAGCCGCCGCCGGAGCCGGCGCTCTGCCGTTGCCTTTCCCCGGGCAAGCTCTCGTTTCCCGGGCCCGGCTGGGCTACTGGCGCCGGGGAACGTTCGCCGCTGCCGCTCAGGCAGGAAGAGGAGGGTGGAGGTGCAGGCCGGGGCCTGCCGCCCTACCTGTGGGTAGGGGGAGGCTTCCCTAGGAAAGCCTGGGCCTGCCTCAGGGGATGCTGGGGTGCTTGCTGGCTGGGGATCGAGCTGGGAGTCAATAGCGCCCTTTTATTTATGTGTCTCTTTTTCCTGGTGTTGTAGGGCAGGATGGCATCGACGCTGTCCCAAGATGAACTCCGGAAAAGGCTCTATCAGACTTTTAAGAACCGAGGTGTACTGGACACACTTAAGGTGTGCTTTATTCTCAGTAGGTGCTACCTGTGGTTCACCATACTACTTAACTTTGAAAGCAGTGAAAGTCATACCAAGTAACACCGTTTCCCACTCTCCCCAGCTGTATTGTGTCACAGCCTAATTTGTATTCAGCTCTTTTTTTTGAGGTTCTTCCTCAAGAGAAATGCTTTTTGTTGTGGATTAGTCTCAGAGTCTTTTTCAGGAAGGTTGAAAGCCTATATCGGGTCTTTGAAAATTTCCGTGTTTGAGAAAAAAAGCCAAGTAGGGAAGAGAGGAATAAATGAGGATACGGGATTAGAAAGGATCTCTTAGGTCACTGTCTATTACCTACTATAAGTAAAAACACTGTATGAATTTTCCTCCTAAAATATTCCAGTTCTGTTTTAAAACTGAGCTGTTTTCTCCTGCTCATTGAGGAGAATGTTTTAGAATATGTTTTTGTTCAAGAGTGAAACTTTGTTCTGATTTGTAGCCTGAGTTTATTTATGGTTGCACTGGCCTTTTGTGCTGAAAGTGTCTTTCAGCTTAGGTAACTCTTGCTCCTCTTGATGAATTTATAAACAGCAGTTGTACCTTTTCTTCAGCATTCTGTTCTACGGTGCTAAGCAAGTCAAGGTGCAGTAGTCCTGTCTATTGCTCATTACCCCAGTAGTCCTCTCCATCACTTTTGAAGTTTTTACCTCCTTTTTTTTTTTCTTTTTTTTTTTTTTTTTTTAAAGCAAGTAGATCATCATTGTCAGTTTTCCAGCAAAATCTTATAATGGTATTAATTCTTCCCTATTTTTTGGTAAAAAGTCTGTGGAAGACTGCATTTATCTCTTTTTGAGGCATGTTACATTTGTAGCACTAATAGTTTGATTTATACATCCGCATCTTGCTTTGTCCAAATAATACATCCCTTGTGTTGTAGCAGAAATTTGTATTGGCCCTTAAACTCTGAAATGTTATATTTCATGCAGTTTCACTTTAAACATGATCTGATTGGATTTTTTATGATGTTTTGATCTTTCTGTACTTCTATACTCATCTTCATGCCACCAGCAAATTTTTTTAGCTCCTGTTTTTTATATAAAATTCATAAAAGTTAAAATACAGATCTATTGTTTTTAAGAACACCACTGATAATCTTATGGCCAAGGATTCCCTGTTCAGGACAACTTGTTTCTCCTTCACTGATTTCCATATTAACTTTGCAGCGCTTGAACCATTTTTTGTCATCTTTGACTCAACTAATTTTCAAGTGGCATGGTATTTAAATCCACTTTCCTGCTTCATCTTCGTTGTCTAGAAGATTACACATCATATTAAAGATCTTGTAGCTTTTCTGAGCTGAAGAATTGCTATGTTTTTGTTTGATATGGCTTTTCATGGATTTCTTATGGATTACATCCTCTAATGAGGATACTCAACTTTCTCATTGTCTTACCTGGCTGCCTGTTGTTGGTAAGAGGCAGAGTGGATCTGTAGCTACAGGTATGCTGGATGCCAGCATATAACAACCAATTTCTGCCTTCCTTTCCCATAGCAGGGGCAGGGATTTAGCTGTGTGTTTTCCGCCTACACTTTGTCACAACGTATAAGAAGTTGCTTCTCTCGGCTCTTTTGGGATAGTGTAATCTCTGTCAAAGTTGGTTGAAATGAGACAAGTTCAAAAATTAATAAGGAAAACAAATTTTTCAATTGTCTTGTTTCTGTTGTCATCCTAATTTCTGTAGAAAGCCATGATACAATATCAGTCTAGCCTGATGATTTAACTTTGCTAAGTTTTGATAAGTATTTAAGCTCAGTTTTGGTAACAATCTATGTCTTCAATCGACTTTGTCACTTTTAGCATACCTGTTCTTGAAAGCTTAAAATGCTATTTCTGTTGTGATCTTTTAGTACACTATGGACTATTTGTATAATTATATAATGAAAATAATAATTTCTTCCTTGTACAAGAGAGATAATTTCTGACTTTAAGTTATTTTTTTTCTCTGTAAGTCACGGAATGCAAATAAAAAATGCAGTTTAATTATTATTAGTGCCTGTAGGCTTTTTTGATTAGTACTCTTCTTCCCTACAAAATAATTGATATCAAAGACACTGAATTTCCTGTTTATTTTCCCATCTGCTTTTGTGATGGTGTTGGCAGCTTCTTGATATCGGAGTTATTGTGAGACTCAGAAGAGGACTAGGGAGCTTTCCTAGTATGCCTGAAATTGAGGCCAAATCAGGCAGACTTTATTTAAGCCAAAGAGAAGGAGAACAGGAAAGCAGTGATCTAAAAATGAAGCTGGAGTGCAGTTTATATGAGTTTTTTTACTAAGAACAGTACTTCTTTTCAGTTCTACATTTGCTACATTTTGAGGGAAAGAAACCTCCCTGTAGCCACCATTAGAGGGTTTTGAAGAAACACACAGTGACCCAAGGACTTTTCTAAATTTTGCCAAAGTTAGCGTGCCCATTTCTGTTTCGTAGGTTGGGATTTAATGTGTACAAGTAAGATGAGACTCCCCGTGGATTTTGAAAAATAAAAACTCTCATTGTATAACATGTAAACTGAGTATCTAATGTCTTCTCTGTATCAGACACAGCTCCGAAACCAGCTAATCCACGAACTAATGCATCCAATTTTAAGTGGAGAACTTCAACCGCAGGCTGTTCCAAGTGATGACAGTTCACTTTTGATCACAGCTTCCAACAGTTTGGTGGCAGATCATCTACAAAGATGTGGCTATGAGTATTCGCTTTCGGTTTTCTTTCCAGAAAGTGGATTAGAGAAGAAGAAGGTAAGTTCAGTAATTTACCTCTTCTAAGACTTCCAGGTGCTTTGCTTTCTGGGCATTGTCATATTCCAACAGAATTGAAAAAAATCCGCTGTTGTGATAGAGAAATATGAACACAAGTACAGCTTCTGATCATCTCTGTAAAATATTTCATTATTCAGGGCCGTTTTCATGAATATTAAATTGGCAATAAGCTAATGATGCTGTTTTGGAATGACATTGCACAAGCCTCTTAACCTCACACTTGCTTCACCCGTAGCTGCAGTCTGGCGTGACCATTTGTGAGGCCGTGTGGCAGAGCACTTGGGGAACTGATCCTGATCAAAGCTCATCTCTTGTTTGGCTGTTTAGTTCCACGGAAGTGTGGTCCTTGGTCAGTTTGAGGTGATCTGACTACAAGCCGTGGCTGAAAAAGGCAGCCATTGCCCTCTGTTTCTCCTATAGGAGTATGTGATAGGCTGAAGTTATTTCTAACTGAAAATTATTTTACCTGGTGAGTAGTCAGTTGTCATTTGGGTTATGAGCTCATCTGAGGCAAGGAAAGTAGCAAGAGCAGGATAGGAAGGAAACAAACTGTCTCTTTTCACAGCTACAGTTGATCATGAAACGAAGTGCTGGTTGCGGCATGTCTTAGTGGAGATAAGTAAATGTAGTACTAGAACAGCAGGCCTCTGAAAATGATCTTACAAGGCACTAAATAGATCGTTCTTGAATGGAAAACGTTCTACAATGGTAAATTAGTGGTTATTGCATATTTGAAATTATTTTAAATTAGTTAACCTTTTCAAACTTCTTTCCCACCCCCTCCAAAGCTGTGGACTATGCAAGATCTTCTTCAGTTAATGAGGATAAATCCGAAATCCAGTCTTTACAAATTCCTGGTAAAGTTATTTTGATTTTTGAAAATAAGCTTAAATGAGTTATGTTGAAAGAAACTGGCTAAAACATCTTTTATTTCTTACAGACTTCAGGATCTTGGAAGGAAAATAAAGGTAAGACATGTTTATACATGATGCAGTTAAGGATAATTGTGTCCGCTTCATTTTTTGTTAAGATGTGAGCAATGGAAAGTCAAATTTCTTGAGTGTATGTTGGTATGGAATAATATGGATTCAGTCAGATATTTTACATTATGCCAGGATGATGAATATTACATTTCAGGATTATCTAGCTCCTATTTGTGGTGTGGGTTACGTGTTAACATTTGCCTACAAAATAAATTACTTTAACATTAGAACTATGAAAAAAATCTGTAATCTGCTATTAAATATAATGCTCTTTGGAAGCCTTTCATGCTAACTTTGGCAAACTCAGAATTTGATTTTTGTTTGTAACTGACTGTACTAGCTTGTATAATATACTTCCAAAACTAGCTAAAGATTTAATGGACTTTCCATTGTTTTATATAAGAAATGATTCTTATGTCTGCGTGATGAAACCTGGCTATATTGTATAGCCTAAAGTAGCTTGATCTTCAGAAACCCCTGTTGCCCAATGACCTCATAATTATAGTGGTAATGATGTGCTCTCTCAAATGACCTGGGGAGTCAAAGAGACATGGATGAAAGGAAAAGCTGCAAAATGACAGCTTTTCCAGAATGAGATGGACTGAATTATGCTTATAATAAAATCTTAATAGTTTACCACCGTTGATTTTTATTTAAATAGTTCTTTCCATAAATCAAATAGGTTTTTTGTACAGTGAAAATTACTTCATAAATTAAAGGCTCAAATTCAGTTCGTGTATGAAATCAGAACTAACTAATATGTTGGATCTTGGTAGGTTTCCTTATGCAGGTTTTAATCGGACTTACTGAGCATCATCTAAGTAAGGAAACTCATGACACAGAAACTCAGACAACCTCAGTGCCTCCTTACAGAGAATCTCTTGGTAAGTACAACCTCTGCAAGCAAGTCTCCCCAGATATTTTCATACTGGTAAAGGGTTTGGATTTATTATAAATTGTATGAATAGCGTTAATTTCTCACTTTGTTTCTCAAATGCAACCTAAAATAATAATAAGTACAAGTCATACCTATTACTAATACATTGATTTTTCTAACATATCTTAAAATAAGGCAAAATTCCTGTTACAATATGTGGGGTTTTTTTAATATCTCATTTTCTTAGGCATTTAGCTAAGAGCTATAGCATCTTAGATGGACTGTAAATGTCGTGTGCTGAAGTATGTTCTGTAAAACATAATTGTGAATGCATGCCTTGCTTCTCTTCCTATGATTGTGTTTCAGTGAAAGTTAGGCATAGATCGGGAGATTCTGAATTATGATATACATACTATCAGCAATACAAACCCCCTGAGGGTTGCACCCATGATAAAGAGGAGGTATGACTGTAACACCAGAAGTGCTGCCTAAACAGCTAGGTGCCTCCTCCCAGGTATATGTTGTGTGGCATAAAGCCGATAAACGGCGTTTCTCTGCTGCCTCTGGTTTTGTACCACGCAGATCTTGCTATGACAGTGCTGCTTAGGTAAACTAAGGAACTTCCTACAGAGAGTCAGGTTTCTACACTCTTTGGTAGGATAACTGTGGTGACTATTATTAAATTATGATGGATATGTTTCTCTTTTTATAGCTGAGAAACTTCAGCTGATTGATGAACAGTTTGCAGACTCCTATCCCCAGCATCAGAAATATGAATCTTTAGAAGTAAAACTTCATGAATATAGAAAAGAAATAGAGAAGCAGCTTCAATCAGAAATGTGTCAAAAGGTATAACTGAATTTGAGGGAGACATTTGTTAATTTTGACTTTGCCCATATGAACTTTTAATAATTAAGGTAAAGAAGATCTAATAGACCAAACACAAAAGCCTAGGTTAATCCAATATAAATTTTTAATTTTAGGATACAGCATGTGTAAGTTTTCCATTCCCCTTTAATTCAGTGCACAGAATTTTAAGCTATTTATTCTGATGTTAACTTGTAACACATCTTTTTCGTATTTTGATTATCTTAAACTGGTAAATGTTATTTGGTCTTTGATTATTTTGTTTTACAGAGAAATATATACTCTGCTTAGTCACACTATTAATTTTCCTTCCCAGGTAAGATCTTGAAGGTTGAATTTCAGTTTAATGCATAGCAACCAAGAGGCATGAATTACTGCTGTGTAACTTCGCAGATAGTTGAGTTAATTTTTAATACTGGTGAGAATTTGCATACAATTTCAAAACATTACACAGAAACACTAAAATTATAACAGACGATATTATGAATTATTTTTGGTGGTGTTTTTTTTCTTCCTACAATTAAAGACAGCTCTTTTAGACAATTTTCTTTCAATTTCAGAATAAAATTAGGTATTTTTGGTCACATAATCCATTCATAATTCTCATGGCTGAAAAATGGAGCAGAAAGAATCTACTAAAGTTCATTTAAATACAGGGAGGTGTCGGCCATAAATTTCTGTCAAGATCAACAGTTCATTTGGGTAGAAAAAATTAAAATAATTGTAATTTAAATATGTTTTTTCCATTAATTTCTGTCAAAATTAATAGTTTATTTGGATATAAAAATATAAAAATATAAAGAAATTATAATCTGATATTTGATTAGAATTCTTTGGCACACTTTTAAAGGCCCTTATCTGCATATAAACTGTTGGAGGAAATCAGTTAGTAATATTTATTCGGATAAATAACTAGAAGGAAGAGAGAGTTAAAAGCTCCAATGTAATTTACCTTCAATTTTCATGTAGTCTTTATTCCCCAACAGGCACTCTGCTTTTAGTATGTAAAACATGTTAATTTGTGCATTATTAAGTTTGTCTCAGTGTAAGCAAAGCAGTTGCAACAAAGAAGGTTAGAGTCTTACCCAGTTACAAATCGCTTCTCAATTCAATTCACTTTACGTGGATTCCTTAGTGATGTGACATGAATTACTGTAAGACATTTTAATCCAATTTGTGTCCATACAAGTGATGCTGTACTGTCTCACCATTTCTTTGTCACCAAATTTATGCCCACACACCTGAATTCCTTGATTAGATATTGCTACTGTGCTTTTCCTCTTTCTTTAACCTTATTTTTCCCGTCTCACAATTTTTCTATTATTCTTTTTTTATTCCTTTGCTCGTTTTTTTTCTCATATTTTTGTCCTGTATGCCTTCTTTCCATTTTCTTCCAAAAGCTTATTATAATTCTTTATAACCCTGTTTGTTCTTGCGTATATTGTGCTTCCCTATGGTTCTCCTGTGCAGTTGCAAGATGCATACTTTCCCATTTGCATGCATTTACTTTTCTTTTCAGCTGTGCTAAGAAGTCTATGAATCAGACTTCTGTTTCTGTAACCCTCGATATGTGGAGTTACATCTTCTCCGGTTTTTTTACACATTTAGCACTTCTTGTGTGTCAAGATGAGTTTCTGTTGTTCCTGAGTGATTCAGGACAGGTCTGCTTCTGCCATTTCTTGCATCACCAGTCAAAAGAGGTTCTTTGGAAAGGGGCAAGAATGGAGACAGTGTCAGAAGAGGAATTAAAAGAGTGTGGCCCTTCCTTAATTGCAAACAGGGTATTGTTCCCGCAGTGTGTTTTTTCTTCACAGGCCTCTGTTTTCCTCTTATGTAAAGCTATTAGTTTTGTATGAGATCTGCTTTGGAATGCCAAATAAATGGGTTAAAACTGTGTGAGGCATGCAAATAGTATGTGCAGCTAAGATACTTTTGTCACAGTAATTTTTTTCATCAAATTATCATACATTTCCTAACAAAAATTTCTGAGTAGAATTTAGAATTGTCTGAGGAGGGATCGTCTTTGTTGATTTCAAAATGGCCCCACTTAACCCAGTATTTCTCCTTTATGTTAGCTAGAACATTTTAAAGAAGTTGAAATAGCAAAGATCAAAATGGAGGAGAAAGTGCAGACCCAGAAAGAAATCTCTGAGCTGCGTCATGAGTTAGAGAGGGCACACCAAGCAAAGTCTGAAGCCTTGATTTCTCGTGAAAAGAATGCAATTGAGAGGCTTCAAAAGCAACAAGAGGTAAAGTTCCAAGTATTTTTTGTTAATCTAGTCCAAAATGGTTCATTTGATTAAAGCGTTCTTTTATATATTTTTATATATATATAGTAGTGACTACATCTAAAATGTTTTTACTCAGAATAAAAGGAGAAAAGGAATAAAAAAATACAGAAGATTCTGGATATTACTTCAAATTATGTTTATATAAATAATATTTATTGGAGTAAGACCAATTCCTGAAGCAGATCCTTGAAAGTTTGAACGTGAACATTAAATATCTGTATAAAGTGTGGAGTAAAACTAGTGATAATATTTTGTGATTCAGATAGAAGCAAAGGAAGTGTACGCTCAGAGGCAAAGTCTACTGAAAGATATTGAAGTCATAAGGACCAGAGAGGTGGAACTGAAGCAAAGAATTGAGGCATTTGAAGTGTGAGTTGCTGAAAAGCATATACAATGCTAAATGATGCTGTTGTCCTTTTCTGGAAAGTGTGCTTCAAGATGTTACTGCTTTGATGATATTCAAGTAGATTATAGCTCTCAGAAGTTGTGTTTTGCGTTTTGAGCAGTATTGTATACTGTCTTTATTATCAAGGATACTCCATTCATAAATACCTTTTGGGTTTTTTCTATTCTACCTCATCCAACCAGTGCAGCATCACTTTGGAAGCAAACCAGGTGTTTCCTTTGAAGTGCTTAAATCAAAAAAACCCACAACCCCCAAACAACAAAGCATGTAAACCTAACATTCATGAAGTGTGTATCTGATATGTGAGATGTGTACATGATATGTTGCTTCTTTAGTCCTGCTTTTCTTTTCAGCTGTGCTAAGCTTAGTAAGATCAGTTTCCTTTTGTTAAATAAAAAATATCTAAAAGATTGTTTGTAGGTTTTTCAATACTGCTTAAAGTCATTACTTTGTCATCTGTTTGTTACAGCAAAATGAGTATCCTGCTAACAAAAAACTGATTTTTTTTTAAACAACCCAGCAGAGGGTGCTGATAGAATACAATGCTCAGTACTATCTCCTCTGAAGCCTTTCTGGTGTGGGAAACTGAGCTAGGGTTAATGAGCGATAGCTGCACAATTGGTTGGTACTGGATTTTAAATAGGGCAATTTAGTTTGTGTCACATTTCTTTGTTCTTAATGAAAATGAGTAACGTATTCTAATGATTTTAAATTGCTACAGTGTTCCAAGCAAGCACTTTACCCTTTGGTATCTCTGTTATCTAAAAAAACCCCAAACCCTACAGCTTTGGCTTTATAACTGGTCCTTGTCTGTCCACCTATGGATATTTCAGCACTCAGAAACTTCAGGAAGAGAAAAATAGAGCAACTGATGATGCACTTCGACGTCGGGAGGCTGCTGTGAAGAATATAGAGGAGACATACGACCAAAAGCTTAAGACGGAACTCTTAAAGTAAACTTTAATTTTTCTATAATAGGATGCATGCTACTTCTTATGCAAACAGAATAATAAATTATATAGATTTTCTTTTCAGAAGTGTAACAAAGCAAGGACTTAGAAACTGTGTGCTTACGTTTTCATTTTAATGTTATAGCATTGATGCTTGAATTCTTTACATTAGTGCTTAGTGTTTTGCTGGTAAGACCAAATCTTCTGTCAGGTTCAGAAAAAACTTGCTGTAGAAATTAATTATCTTTTGATCATAAGTTGGATTATTGTTGTAGTTTAAATTCTGTTGTTATCTGGGAAAGAGATGTGACATTAGTTCTACGTTTAGAAAAGAAGACCTGAGGCAGTATTAGTGACTCCCTTTGACCACAATTATCTGACAATTTTCCAAACGCAGAACAGACATGGAGGGGAAATTAGCATTAAAGAGATGTTATAGATTTCTTGGAAAAAGGGTGAGAGGCACCCTAGCCCAGTACACAGATAGATTGGCTCTTACCTTAATCCCTCCCCATTTTTGGAGAAGGGACTCTCTGGTACACTCTGTTATTGACTACCATCTGCTTGAACATAATTTCAAAGAGTTTGCTTAGAAATGCTCTTTGAAAGCGAAAGACACCATGTGTGGCTGCTTTTGAGGTGTTCCAGTGAGTATTTCCTAACTTTGCTTTTGTACTTTCTTGAAGTGGTTCGGTCACTTGAAGGGTTACTTGATGCTTCAATGCAGGCAGGTCCTCTTGGGATGTTATTACTTATGTGTAATAACTTGTGGCACGGACCAGTCTTCTAGTTAGGCAGTTAAACAAAATGACTGATGTATCATTACTTTTTTATTGCAAGCCAGTGAGCAACAAGTATTATCTATGTTAGTGTGTCTTTATTTAAATTAAAAAGGAATGATGTAAAGAGTAGGCTTTAATAAGAACGATACCTCAGGTGAAACTGAGCAAATTTGAGGGTTTTGTCAGGGAATAATGAAATGCAACTAATTGGCCTGCCTTGGTATCTTACTTTATTTTACCTGGTCTGTAGCAGCTGGTTACAAATAATGCTTGTGAAGTGCTTTCAGTTCATGAGGAGAAGCTAATTATTTTAAGGATGAACTGCTGTTTAACTTATCAGCGTATGAAGTATTTTAGACATGCTGCAAATGCTCAGAAAGATAAAATCCATGTCCTCTTGTCCCAAATACTTAATCATAGAATCATATAATCATTCAGGTTGGAAGAGACCCTTGGGATCACCAAGTCCAACCATCAGGCCCACTCTACAAATTCCTCCCCTAGGAGGAATTTGATACTTGATGAAAAGTATCAAAGAGCTGCTGTTTAGTGTATAGAAATAACAATGCTTGCTAGAAAATTAATATTTTTTTTTTATTTCTGTGTTAAACATTCAATGCCATAACTGGGAGAAAGGTCTGAGTGGTCTGCAAAACTGCAGGGGGTGGATGTGGCAATATCTGAAAACATCTATCACCTCTATCACAATCATGCAAAATGATGAGCTTTGTTAACTGCTGCAGATGCCAAAAGAATTGAACAGTCAAGTTGGATGACATTTGGGCTGTGAATAATGGTTTACCTGGGCAGTGCATAGTGTTGCCAGTGGCTGATGACAAGCAGGGATCCACTGGAACCAGTGCTGTAGATTTGCTTGGACCCATACTGTCTAACACCTTCATTTGTGATGTGAATGATGAGACACGGCGTCCTCAGCAACTTTGAACGTGAGGCTTAATTAAGGGGAGTAGCTTCTACAATAAATGGCAGACTTTCAGTGCAGACAGACTTTGATAAACTTGGGGGTTGTGCCAACATAAATCTCAGGAATTTTAACAAGGAGAATTGCAAAGCTCTGCGCTTGGGGCAGAATATCCCTATGAAGTAGTATAAGTAGGGAAAAGGAATTAACCAAGTAGCTCTATTTCTGAAGATAGGACAGGAGAGTTACAGTGACTGCCAGGTTGCCTATGATCCAGCAGCAGCTCTGGCAAATAAGGCAAATAGCATAATGGGTGATAATAGTAGCAGCACGGCCAACAGGCTGTGGGGAGTTATTAACCCCTTCAGGTATTGGTGAAGTCTGTGCTAGGAATACTATGTCCAGTTTTGGGCATCCCCATTCAAGAAAGTCGTGAAGAAACTGGAAAGGGCTTAGTAAGGTCTGTCTGTAAGGACAGTTACAGGACTACTAGATGTGACCTCTGAGGCTGTAAATTGTGGCTTGGAGGCAGGGGCTGTAAATTGTGGCTTGGAGGGGTCAGGTTGGATGTGGAGAAGAAGAAGGTTACTGCGACAGGTCATTCAGGGAGGTGGTGGAATACACATCCTTTGAGGTTTTCAACACTTGGCTAGGAAGAGCCACAGCTGGCCTGCTTTAGAGTTGGTGGTAGTCTTGCTTTTTGAGCAGACAGTTGAACAAGGTGTTTGGCAGGAACCTTCCAACCATTTCACTGGCTCTGTGATAACTAATTTTGTCAATAAATAATCCTGTGATTATAGTTTAGTATGGGAAAGACTGGAATTTGCACAAATGCATATGTATGTGCACACATACTTTGAGAATAGCTATTTCTTTTTACTTCTAGATATCAACTTGAATTAAAAGAAGAATACATAGCCAGAACCAATAAAGTTACTGAAGATGAGAAAAAAAATAAAGGTAACCGTTTCTCTGAGATTAATAAAGTAACTTTTTTCCCTACAGCTTTTACGAATGGGTATCAAAATACTGTTGTTACTAAAGAGTCACAGGGTCCTTTAAGACTGATAGAACAGACAGAGAAGCCATCAAAATGGATTTTGATAAACATGGAGTGGGACCTCATGACAAGTCAGCAACTCCTTGCAGTTCAGAATGCAGCAGAGCTCATGAACTGGCACTTTACGTGGAGGCTGCAAAGCACTCTGCTTTTTCAGTTTTCCAGCTCCTTCTGAAGTCCTATCAGCTCATTCATTCCTTAATTGAACTCTGGTACCATACCCTTGAATGGTTGCCAGTTTCTACATTTATTGTGTACAAGATGTTTAATTGGAGCTTGAGAAAGAGAACTGGGGCAGGTAAACATATTTACATTTTTAAGTTAGGTATGATAGGAAGAAATGATATATGATGTGCATGTGAATTTGATTTACTTGATTCTAAAGGACTATATGTATGCATATGTATATATACACTCAGTGTGATATACTTAATTTTGAAGGAGTGTGTATGACATTCGGTCATTTTTATGTCTTGATGAAATTCAATGTTGGCCTTAGCAGCTTAAACTGCTTTTTGCTGATACAGTTTTTTACTGTAATACTCTACTAATTTTAATTCAGCATTTGTAATCCTCCCTGCAGAGAAAGCTATGCTTTTGCATGAAGAAGCCATTGCTGTTAATTCAAAAAAGGAGGAACTCAAGCAAGCTATATCACGCACGAAAGAACTTGAGGTAATTGTAAACATGAATTTAAAGATGATGTACTCTAATTGTTGCATTTGAGATACATTTAAAAAAAAAGTGAAATAAAAATAAATAGTACAGCAGTTCATAAACTTCTAAACTGTTCTTTATCTGCAGCTGGATTTGGAGTCAGTGAAGGCCCAGGTTCTATTATTAAATAAGCAGAATCAGCTGTTGACAGAAAAACTGCAAGAGGTATCAGACTATCCTTTGCTAAAGGAGGAGAAATTGGAGCTCCAAGTGCAGAATAAACTCCTTAGGCAGCAGCTGGATGAGACTCGCAGTGAGAACCAGCATCTTCGAGAGAGTCAGTGTGAATGATTTAGTAATTTTCTTATTTATGTTTCCGTACAGGTATTTGTTTAGAAATAAATATTCATTAGAATACATTTATTATATTGTGTTGACTAGCAGTTTGCGTTAAACCCCAACTAATGTTTGCGTGAAATGAAACGGTCCGTGACATTATAAGTTTATTTTCTTCATTATGTCTCTATAGTAGAAATCCTGAATTAAGTGGTAGCTATAATAATATGAAGAAGATGCCTTTCACCCTTTGACAAAAGCAGTGTGATGTTTCTAACAGTAGCATTAGTATGGTTACTAATGGTAAAAGAATATTGCATTATTATTTTTAAGGGCTTTAAAATGCTTTAATTTATTGTTTTTAGTCACCTGACTATAGTTATAAAATGCCAAGTATTTTTAATGTGCATTTGAGATTACAGGAAAGAGAGGTGTACACCCAGTTATATGAGTTAGGGATATGTGTTTTCTTTCCAGAATAGGAGAGTCTGAGTCCAGTTCTTAAATGACTATGCCAACAAAAATTTTGGTCCTTTGTAAAGGGAAGAAAAAAATCCTTAAGTATTTTATTCAAACAAAGCCTTATTATGTTCCTAAAAACAAATCAGCTTTATATTTTGAAGAAGCATTGTGTATAAAAGTGCATGCTCCTTATTCTATGGCTGAGTGTCTGGTATTTCTCTTTTTGGGTAGAACTGTCCCAGCCCTCAGCAGAGCACCTGGCATGCCAAGTGGAGCTGAGGAGAGTGGAACATTCTAGGAAGCTGGCGATGGATGAATTTGAAAATCACAGGCAGATTTTGGAAAAGCAGCTACAAAGTGAGGTAAATTATTCTTTCTAAATAATTTGAATCCTTTCTTCTTCCTGTCATCTTGTTCATGTTTATCTATGTTACCTGTACAGGCTGTTTTGTGTGTAGTTATGAGGACTGTTTGTAGTCTACTTATTTTTATCTAAACAACTCTAAAGATGATAAAACAAAATGACATGGGAAATGACCAAAAAGCTGACCAAAACCTGACATAACCAGAGTAAATCTTTCCAAGTCATTTAGTTGTCAGCACTGATTTTCAGTGTATATGTGTATATGTGTTTGTCTGGATCTAAAAAAAACATATAGAAACAAGTATTATTCTTTTTGCTTGAATTGTGTTTTTTGTTTTTCTCTTGACCTTCTATAGGTTGAACGTTGTGCACAATTAAAGACCCAACTGATGGACTCTGAAGCTACTGTCAGGAAATTAAATGTGCAGGTTGAAGAACTGAAACTTCAGGTGAAACAAACACAGGCAGGTTTGTGTCTTACTCTAGAGCAATCCTTTATGAAGTTCACTTACCTAACCAGTGTAAGAACTTCCAGCAACTTAAAAAGGCTACAGTAGCATAGAACTAAGGTACCACCACTGAGTTTAAAATCAAAATCTGTTTAAAAGCCCAATTTAAAAAAGCAGACTCACAACTTCCCTTTGTTTCAGAAAACAAACATAGGAAGAAGGGAAGGCATTCCTCCCTGAACACATGTATGTTTTCACTGTCTCGTTTTCCTCAGTATGAAGACATTAATGTTTGGCGATAAAACAATCTCCATTTTCCAGGACACGAGTTGTGTGTTAATGCGTTTTGATTCTTCAGTGTTCATAATAAGACTAATCAATTTGAAATTGTATTCCATACCTCACAAGTTTAAATCTAACTTTTGAACAGTTGTTGTCAAGGCTAATAACTTAGGCACCTTGTGTGGGCATTACAGAGAAAAGAGGCGCTCTTCAGTCTGCTGAAGAAATGTGGTGCTAAAGATGCAGTTCTGTTAAATTGGTAATATCAAGTAGGATAGACAGAAGCTTTGGGATGTGTATTTAATCTAAAAATATGGAACTGAATTCTGCAATGATTGTACATTACATACAGCATGTGTTGCACCGTAGCTGAGTATGTGCAATACTTTATATTATTCATTAGACAATTATGTAGATTTTCATATATGGTACAAGTATCGGTACCATTTAGAATTGGAAATTTGTTAGTATCAAAATAGCAAATATATATTTTAGTTAAATAACAAAAAATACTGCATGGGCTTTTATTTTGCATCAGAGTTAAGGGTGTCATTTATGTATTAAAAAAAAAAAAAAGGTTCTTACTTTGCTGAGAAAGGTACAGCGCTATAGATTGGTCTTTTGGACTTGCTGAAGCATTGAAGCATGCAAGTGCAAGCCAGGAAGCAGACAACTCCAAAACATTCAATTTAACTGACAATTTTGGAGAAGTACTTTAAAATAAAAAACACACATCATCTCAGTTTTTCTCCAAATTTGTTTTTTGATCTAAATAAGGAGGAAACTGTTAAGACTTGTGCCCTGCCCTGCCCACCTCACTCTTTAGCAGTATGATTGGATATAACACATCCAAAGCGGTGATATTTTTATTTATTTTCTTTATTTATTTAAACATAACTTCAGAAATAACACTGTAGAGTACATACTTCAGGTAGTTTTACATGGGAGGATTATATATTAAAAAAAATACTAGTGATAATTTGTAGCCATGCTGGTACATCAAAAATACATTTGAACGAACCCATTAGATTCTCAAAATTAAAGCTAATTCCATGTTAGAATAATTTTGATCAAATTGGAATTTAAATGCTGTGTTTTAATGTTTCTGTATCATTATGGGTCTCCCTCTCTCACCCTTTACTGTCACTCACTTCCACTTGCTATCATTTAGCTCTGGAAAATGAAGTATATCGGAATCCAAAGCCTTCGCTCGTTGATCGCTCTGTCCTTGACTTTGCTGGTGACAGAATTGTACCCCATGATATTTATGTGGATAGCCCATTCCTGAAGAGTCAGGTTATGACCGATGTGTTGAAGGTAAATGCTATGCCAAGAGCTGGCTATCGCCAGCAGTTACAGCCACGCAGTGCTTCTCCGGATTCTGACCTGGAATGCATGGCGCAAACCTGGGCTAGGATAAAAGAACTAGAAAAAGAGGCAGACTCTTTGGAAGAAGCCTACAGGAACTACCAGCGCAGGGTCATGCGGGACGTGGGTGCAAGCAGAGCACCGAGAAAGATGCAGTCCCCTTCACTTCAGCAGTGTGCTACTAGTAGACCCCCCTTGACTATCCAGCATGAACTTCTAGAGGATAATCCCAGCTCCCAGCCTTCCCCCCTGGGGAGTCCAAGAGGTGAAAAATACATCGGAAGAACTGGGCAGGCTGATGTCTTTAAAAATCCCTTAACGCCACCACACAGAGGAGTGTCTTCTTCAAGACGCCTTTCTTCTACTCCTGTTTCCAAACTGGAAAGAGATGTCAGTAGCAAGAAAATTTCAGATGGTAAGTCATGATAGTCAAGGTGGGGTTGTGTTGGAGTTTTACTTACTGTTCCTCTTGTGCTACGAGAAGAGAAAGATTGAGCAGTGATAGCCTTTCATTCACCTGGAGAAGTCAGAGACAAAACATGCTGGCTGCTTGGAGCGTTGCTGCTTCATGGCATCAAGTACTGGAGAAGCAGATTGAGGGAAGTCAAACGTACTGCGCTTAGTTCAGGTAGCTTTAAAGAGAAGACTATGCCATATAATTCACTGCAGTTGTAACCTTATGCAGAGTTCCATTCAACAGTTGCTGTTCGGTGTAACTGCGTTGCAACGTAATTTCCTAGTTTTACTAACCTTCCCTCTGTATTCCTATCCCTTTATGTAGCTTTTGTAGTTCACGTGTGCAGCAGGAGACTGCTTCGTCTGGCTTCTCTTAAATTGACATATCCAATTTGAAATGTCCAGATCTGCTTTTGTTTCTTCTTTTTGCTCTGACATCTTTATCAAATATTCCTGAGCAATTGTGAGAGAGAGGAGATTAGTGTTTGGTCAAGATTGGAAAATTGTAATTTGCTATTAATTTCACAGTGTCTAATAATTACTTAGTAGATTTTTTTTTTAACAGGGCAGTACTCAGAAAAGCAAGCAAAATAGAAAATAGTTTAAAATTTTACAATAATTACGTTGTTTCAAACCTGCAGTACACCTGCTTTACTTAGTAGACAATTCTTGTCATGCAATTCTTGTCACCCTAGCTCCAAGTGGATTTAATAGGATGAAAAAAAGAGATAGTAACAACAACAAAGATAATGATCACTTTCTGCATGACGGAAGGTTAAATATAAGGGCGGCTTAGTTTGGAGAAGAGTTGGCTGAGGTTGGCTGTGGGAAATCTGAAAAGCGATGAGTGATGTGGAAAAGATGAAAAGGGATCGATCAATCACTGCTTCACAAACCCCAGAATTCTGTAAAACTGAAAGGAAAGAGAAGGAAGTACTTTTTCATACCATGAATAAGTTGTGGAATTTATTGCTTCTGCGGTAACAAGTGTAGATGTAGGAGTAAAGCTTCCCTGTCAAGAAGGCTCAAGTGTTGATTGAGGAAAGGTTGGGTTGGATATTGCCAGAAGTAAAATACAACTCCTTTTTGCATTTTAGCTTAGTTTTGTTTACTAATTGGCACTTTTAGAAACAGGTTACAAAACAGTCTGATCTATTGTAGCTGTCCCTGTTTCTGCACGTAGAATATCGTACTGCGTTACTGAAAACATTTAAAAACTTCAACTTGCAAAGCAGTCTTCTACAATTTATCTTTTCTCTGACAGCTATAAACTAGTTACAGACTACCTGTTTAATACTGCACACGCAAAAATCTTTCACAGAAGTGGGGTCGTGTTGTAAAATTGCAAAATTTCATTAATAGAGTTGCATGCATAACCTTAACAATCCTTCCCATCTTTGTACCTGTCAGAGGCTAGTTATATGGTGGCTGATCTGTTTTTTTCCATTGGATCTGTTCTTTGCTTAATACCCAAGACTGCCTTGTTCTGGGGAGGGATACGAGTTGAACAGCAGTGGAGAGCATTATCTGACTCAGGTGTTACAGAAATGGAAGGGTATGTAGTGTAGGAAACAAGGGCTGCAACTACAGAATGTGTTCTGAAGTTGAACTGATGCAGTGCTTGCCCCAGCAAGTGCCGTAGCTTCAGTGCTAACGTGCTGTGGAGTGATTTCTCTGCTTCCAGTTAGATTGCTTCCCCACTGATATGGCAGCTCTGTTTCAAAAGTCTTCTGAGAAGGAGTGCTTTTCTAGTAGCATATGTGTTATCCTTTGTGCTAAAGATGGCTGAAGCACCATCTAGCACACTTTGCTAGAAAACCATCAGTCATTCTGGAAGCTTCCGTGGAGCTTTTCAGTGCTGTTGAAGAAGCCAGTCTGAACAAGTCAGAATAAATTTTAAGAGGTAAAAGATATCATGTGAGTCTGAGATTGGATTTTCCTTTAAGTGAGGTGTACCACAGTCAGCTCATGCAAGAACAAACTGCAGTTCAGTTTTTAGCACCTACCTTCAAAGGATGAAAGGAAGAAGCGTGTCCTCCTGTAAAATACTTGCAGTTGGCATATCTAGCAGCTCTTCTGCTGCATTGTCTGCCAGTGGAAGGGTATGTGGTTTTCTCTCTTCCTTTAAACTGGCTCATGTATTTAACTGTTTGGGTTTTTTTCCCAAGCCCATGTTGGACATCTTTCAGGCTTTGTCTTTCAACTGGGAAAGGAGTAAGCCCATTTCTTTAAAAGCAAGTAAAAGTAGGACAGGGCCATTTTCTGTTTCCCCTGCTTACTGTTTCCAATCTCTGGACAGAAACATGGATCAAGAAATAGTTGCTGAGGAAAAAAACTTGGACTGCCCTCTGAGCAGTACACCCTATTATTTGATTAGTACTTTGATCTTTACTTGACCAAACTCCTTACCTTCTGATGAGGGAGAGCAAGGTTGGTGAGTCTTGGCAGACAGCATACTGTGAGCCAAAGACCTCAGCTATTTGTCTCTTAGTAGAAACTCAGTACATTCAATACTAGGTAACTTCTAAAGAGTAGTAGATTATAGTAAATTACCACACAGGATGGCTGGGGTGACACCTGTGTCCTAGCCTGCAATATGTGTTATGCCAAGGAGCTGCACACGGTGAGTACTATGTGCTGTTCTGGCCCAATTGTTCTGCATGTGAAAATTTGACAGATCATTTTATTAAAGATTGGATGTGGGTGGGCTGAGGGTTCCCACCGAGAACAGCTACTGTTGACATGTGAGTACGCGACATAACTGCTGGATTCCGTTCTGTTAGTGTTCAGCTTCCTGAGAGGGTATTCGTCTGTGTTACATGAGCACAGAGATAAAAATTCATGGTCTGAAGCATCCTGACTTCTGCAGTGTGCTGTGCCCAATGAACAGAGTGCACTTCTGTACAACTGCCAGAAAGAACTTCAGCTGTGGGAGTGTTAATAATGGCTTTTCCTCTATCTCTTGGGCCAAATTAGCGCTGACTACAGTAAAAGTTATTTGGTCAATAAAGAGAAATAAAACAACAGTACCTACTTTACTGAGTGACTACCAAGTCTTATGGAAAAAATAACAATTCATAGTCTAATAATGAAAGACCTGTGCAGCTGCACAGGAAAGGAAAATCAAGATTGCAAAATAAAATTTAAGCCAAGTGCTGGACTCTGCAAATTTGATTAAAAGCTTTTTTAATGCAGGGGCTTTGTTTTTTACCTTGGTTTCCTAGGAAACTCAAGAATTCTCTAGTGGTACTGTTTTCCTTCCCTGATAACTTTACAGCTGTTGATAAGAGGATAATTTTCTTCTTTCCTTCATCACCCCTTTTAACAAATCTGTAGAAAATGAAACCTCCAGGTTAACTTTCCTAATGAAGAATGGCCTTTGGGAGTGCTCAAGCCTTCTCTTTTGCTGGCTGGTAAACACATCCCTAACCTGGAATCTGGGTCTGTAGCTGGTTTCTCTAATGCCCAGCATGGGAGAAATTATTGGATGTTTCACAGAGGGGCTGCAGATTGTGGGGAACATAAAAGTATTATGGGGTGATAATAATCATAGGCTTTGTGAGGAGTAAGTTTATGATGGCGAAGGAGAATTGCCATAGAGGAAGGATAAAAACCAACCAACCAAAACAATCCAAAAAACCAAACCACAAAGAAAAAAAAAAAAGCCAGTACAAGAAAGTTCATGTTAAACCTGGTAGATTTGGATGTTAGTTGCCCTATAGGGGTGGTGCCTGTACAGTCTAATTATGCATGTATTGTAAAAACCAGCCTTGTCAGAGAAGTGGTAGGACAAATAACTGACTAATGCAAATTGTGGGATTTTTATTCTACAGACCTCAGTGGCTCTGAGGACCTTGCCTCTTCACAGCGGAGTGTTGACCAGGTGCTTTCTCCTATTTCAAAGCCACATCTCCTCTCATCTTCTGAGTCTGTTTCTTCTTCACCATCCAGTCGTGGCCAGAAAGTCAGGTAACATTTTTTACAAAGCAACATTTTCAACATGCATTTGAGAGAAATGTTTATCTAATTCTTCATGGTGATAGCTGCTTTTACAATTCAAGTAAGCTAGTAATTTTGCAAATGAGACATTTTCTGAAGACAGATGAGGATTTCCATTCTTGAATATCATGCCTCAAAAAGAAATTTGTTTTAAAAAAGGCAAGCAGCACCCTCCTCACACACACACACACACACACCCCCCAATCCAAACACCTTTGTCAAATATGATTAGCATTTTGACGTCTGTTATGTTTCCTTACACTGCAAAGTTACGTGCAGTGAAATACATAAACCTGAGGTGCATTGGGAACTTCAAGTGAACGCAGTGTTTTGGGTTTTTTGACAAAGTAAAACTTGCTTGATTTACAAATTATTTTGTAAAGTCATTTCACTGTTGTAGTTAAGCAAGGATGAAAGGTTATTGCAGAAGAGTCCCTCTGTTGGGGAAAAATGGTAATGGTAGCACTAGCTCCAGAGCTTAAAAATGCACTGCCATGGAAGGGTGCTAGGCAAGGGACAGAGCACCTGAAGAGCAAGAATGTGAGGTGTCCTAAAGGCGTGTTAGTTTAATGTGGGACAAGGCAGGTGCAGCAAAATCATAAACATCCATCACCAAAACTTAGCTCGATTTACTGTTGTTTAAGGCCATTAATACTTCTGTGATTAAAACACTGTTTAGGAATGTGCTTCTCAGCACTTCCAGTTTGTGCTAATTCAACCACTATAAGTATTGTTTTGTTACTGCCTGTGGCTTTGAAGATAGAAGGTGTGTGCTGTCAACACTAAGGCTGTCAACCTGAAATACACAAGTCTACCAAAGTTTAGATGTTCCTGGGCTCAATTCAGGCTGATTTAATTCATTGCTTTTCAGACTGCTGTACATATTTCCATAGATACAGCTCTAGATCTAACAATATCTGCTTTCCCCCTGCTTTGCTTTTGCCCTTCTCTGCATGTCTACTTCTCATGTGTCAGTGTTCTGACAAACTTTTGAAAGCAAAGTGTGATGTGGATCTTCATATTTAAAGAGAGCTCTGAGTTCTGCAGTGCTTGAAATGTATTGTATCAGTGAAGAACACCTGTTTTCATTGTATTTCCTTACACAGTAGGCCAATTTCAGACAGCTGAATGGAGGATTTGTTGTTAATAAGTAAATACCCTGTTAATCACTAATTTCAGAAAATGTCTTTTGTAAAAGTTTCCTAAAAATGTAAATCTGTTCCTAGAAGTAAATCTGGAGTTAAACTGACTTGCATGCCTAGGTATAATACCTATGAAAGCAAGCTTATTTTTCAAATGTGTGAGGAATGTATTGATATTTTGGAGAGATAACTGACTTTTCCTGATGTCCCGTAACTTTGGACCACGTTGATAATTAAAAAATTGAAACTGTATTCTTTTTCAGGAAGAATAATGCATGAAACTGCCTTACAAATGGAAGTGTGAAGGTTGCCAATTAACAATCACTTGGCATCTCTTATTTACAATAATCTTATCAGAGATCCTTACTGTCATATGAATAACCTGGATGTGAACATATTTTTAGCAATTTGCTGTTATGGGCTCTTTTGGGATTTGATAATTTTGATTCTTCTAGTAGGCTTCTGTGCCATCCATATCAATGGTATCCTGATAAGGCTGACAAGAACTCCTGCTGGCGTTGTGGGCAAATTTGAGAACAAACTTCATTTCAGAAGGCAGCATTAGGTCTTTAGAGGGGTAAACTTCATATTTCAATGACTTGAAAAAATTTTTCAAGAAAATGTCGAAACTACAAGGTCATCACAAATTCCTGATCAAAGTAGTGATAATCTCTCATCTTTCCTTCATCAGAACAGGCCTTTTTGCATAGGTTTGATGTTGAAAAGCTAGTGAGGTTATATATGGTGCACTCTAAAACCCTTAATAAAAAAAGGCCACTAATTCTTTGAGCAAAGCTCTGTGTCTTTCATTGTGCCTCTAGTTTTCACATCTGTACCTGACCGACAAACCTTTTCTGATGGAGGCTTAGTAGTTTTGCTGCCATTTTGAGAATTTAAGTCAAGGCAGTTGTACATTCTCCCTTCGCTTATTAACAACCTGCAGTACTAATTCCTTTTCTCTGAGGAGCTTGTTCATGTGCTTGCATAACTGCTTTCAGAGTAAGAATCTCCAGTCACCTTTGCATGCAGGAGGAAGACAGCAGACTTTTCCTCTTTTCCTTTGGGTTGGTTATTTTTGTTTTTTTTTTTCTTTAGAATCTCTTTTAAGTAGATTAATAATTTGGCAAAATTAAGCTGCATAAAATTACTTTTCTTTCCTCTCTGTATCTCCTATTTCCATGTATACAATTCTTCTGTTCTTAACTCACTGGTGCCTCCACTTTCCAAAACTGAGAGCCCCAAATAGATGTCTTCAGAAAAAGCTCAAGTATTTAATTTTTTATGTTTCTTTCCTAAGAGGTGACACTTGAATTGGCCTTAACCTTCGAGCCATCATTCGAGATTTGATTGCTGAAGAAGGTCAGCTTGTGCTGAGGCTGCTGTAGCAGCCATTCATTGGACTTCCTTATGTTGTTGTTATCATGTCCTCGATATACAGAGGGGCTTTTTTTTTTTGGTTAGAATTTGGGGAGAGCCTTTATGTTCTTGACTCAGAAATCCTAGCAGCTTCTTTTCTACGTGGCTGTCTCTTCCCTCCCTGCTTGTTCACATTTTCTACGCTGTTGTCTCAGATGTCTTGTATTCCTGTGACAGACGTTAGGAAGTGAAGGTTGAGTGTTAACCTGCATGTTCAGGTGATACGGGGAAGTACTCTAAGACTGAGAGGGACCATACTTCTTTGAAGGGTGGTGTAGAGTCCGTGCTGCCTGAAAAGTGAAGAGTAGGAGTAAGTTGCGTTGCAAAGAACAGGCCAGGGTCTGGGGAGGCAGCTGGGGGTTCTAGTTGCTTTCATGGGTTCCTCATGACAAAGCGAGAATATGAGGTCCCAATAATTTTCTTGAACTTGCTGCTTTCCCAAGACTTTCTTAAACGGAAAAACATTGTTTTGAATGTGAGTAATTTCAGTTTCTTGTGCCTTGGACTGTTTTGTGTTACGTGAAATATTTGAGAAATGCATGTGTGGGCTTTTCCAGCTATTTACTCTCATTATTAGGCAAATGCCACATCATTGCTGTGTAATTTTGGATTAGTTTATGACCTGTAGATTTTAAGTGGCAATGGGAACTTCTTCAAAAAGAAAAGAAAGTACGATGCTGTAACACCAGTAAGCCATTACAAGACAGCCCTCTGTCAGTGGGGAAGAACAATTGTTTCTGTGACTGTAGCTGCTCCTTGTTTGTTTATGTTTCAAGATATGAGTGGTATGAAGGAAGCCAATAAACACAGACAGAAAGACTAGAGTGATAAATTAGAGACTAGATTATTATCTAAACCATTCCTTTTTTGTTTAGGGCAGAAGTTGATTGTGAAGGTTGTTACCAATTTTAGGTTAAAAGAGGAATTCATAAGAGGATAAAAATAGTTTGGTTGATTTTCTTTTTTTATTTTTTTTTTTAGGGTTTAATGGGAATTTTAAGCATAACTCATCATTTGGTGTTGATTGGCACACTAGTACTGTTTTATGGAATTGACATTAGCTATAGTTCAGGTTTTGGTTACCAGCTTTGTTTGAGGGAATGAATTTTTAAAAACTGTTTGGAAATAGATGTGTTGACTGGTCTTAATGAGGCAGACTACTTCTGTTTGTTGAATCTGAAGGAGTTTATTGACTGTCTTTCTAGCAGTGTTGCAGGACACAATATTGAAGAAAGTGGCAAGTATGTCCTCTAACCTTGCATCCTTAAGATTTATTAACACTTGGCCATTTCTGGGAAGGAGAAATTGCAAACATGAAGTAGACTTCCAGAAACTTGAAATTCTATTTATTGTGTTGTATTTAATTTATAGGGTATTTTCCCTGCTGATGTTACTGAACCAGCCTTCTGACAATGCGGATTTATTTGTTTGTCCCCAGTTTTATGGTTTTTTTCTTGAACATGTCTCATTGTGGGGGTATGTTTTGTTCTTCGCTTTTGCCCTAGAGAAGATCTGAATTCCTTAGAAATTGTAAGCACAAACGTATTTATGCCATGTTGAAGAGCACCAGCTGGTGTGAAGTAAGCTCCTTTATGAAGTGCTGCTGCTGAATTTCATTAGTGACCTGCACTCCTTTTGCTGTTCTGGTTCTGGTCAGTTTAATAGCTGGGTCACGTGGGAGATATTGTTCTCTCACATTATCTTTCTGATGAGATAAACGGAGATTTTGAATGAAGGCACTAACCCCATTTTTCACAGCAGCCACGTTTTCACCTCTGTGTATATGTTACGGCAGACAACTAATCCTGATACATTTCAAACACGTCTGTTAAGGTGACATCAAAGTAGAAATTAGACTGCAACACAAAGCCTGAAAATGAAAATGTCTTAATTTCAGTTGACTAAGTGTCACACTTCATTGAACTATTTTTTTTTTTCCTTACTCCTTGTTTTTGCCTTTCAGAGTGTATGTTGTGTTAATGTCATGCCTTTATGTCATATATAGGCTTGGGGAAAGGCTGCAGGGAGAGAGCTGTCTGAGAGATGGTGTTACTTTTTGAGTCAGAAACTTGCAGCATTTGGTTGCATGGTTTTTACATTTGGTTTAGTCTTTTGCTAAGCATGTGAGTAATCCTGGTGTTTCAGATTGCTATTTGCTTAAAAGCTTAGCCTTTATTTTTATTAAATTATATATGTCCTTCTTCTTTCAGACTTCATAATCAGCGAGTAGATAAAAAAGATTTCAGTGATATCCCCAAACCAGAGCAACTAATGTATGAAGATCTTGAAGAACGCATTTCTTCTAGTGAAGGTAAGTTTTAATGCATTTTAGACAATTTGTTTAAAACCTTAGGGCTTAGCAGTTGTAAGACAGTTGTCAAGACTGATGTTGGAAATAAGAAAAACAAACCATCTCAGATAATGGATTCGTTTTCTTCATATTTGCATCTTTAGAGGAGAAGGGGTAGGTAGTAATAAGTAGACATTAAAATTGAGTTGATTCTGAAATTTGGGAACATACTGTTTGTTTAGAAATCTTGCATAACCTTGTTCTGATTAACGCATGTAGGTCTGACAGTTGTTTCAGAATGTTTTTAAATTGTGTGGGATATTTTGTTTTAAACAGCAGAGATTACTAGTAGAACAACTAATCTGAGGCTCTATTATATTTGCTACGTAAAGTAAAACTCCAAGCAGTGTTGATAATGGACCAATATCAGAGCAGTATTACCAAGTGGTAATTCTGAAGATAAGTTCCTGCAGCCATTACATATATTCTCGTTTGTTTTTCCTTCAGTAGCTGAGGCTGAAATAGTCTTAGGAATTAGCAGTTACTTTAGAAGTGTGTGTAAATGTGTGAAGATCACTTGCAAATACACTGTCATTAATCAGCATCTTTGAGTAGTTTTGGAACATATAGTTCAGTTACTGAAAAATGAATTTTATCTTAATCTTTTTCTCTGAGGTCAGCATTTTTTTAATTTATGTTTCTGCTCTCTGTTGATTGCAGGAAGAACTTTGTTTTTATGTGGTGTTTTGCATTGTGTGCTGTAAATGTTTCCTTTTCTCTATATGCTGTAGTCAAGCCAAGAGGGTCAGTTTGCAAACAAATTTTTATGTAACTAAGGTACTGTAGGAAGGGGAGGATAATAAAAGTTACTGCCATTTGTCCATGCAGAGAGAAATAGAAGGACAATTACTGGCTTTATTTCCAGCATTTGAGTGTCATCTTAATGTTGGACCTGACCAGCCTTCTCTCCCATGAAACCGTGGGCTTAAAGTAGGTGCAGTTGTCAATGTGGAGGATGTGAACAGCAGGCTAAACACCTTTCCCATTTCCAAATTTTGTTAGGTCTGTAAAGTCTTGAGACAGGTGAAGATACATCATTGGGTGACATAATTAAACTCATAGTTGGTGAAGAGATTATAATTATTGCATGGGAGAGTTAGAATTGCTGGTTTCAAAGAAAATATTCCTAACTGGTGTGTTTTCCTGAGTCCAAGACTGGTTTATTCCTTTGGTCATGGTTAGGTTATATGGAAAAAGAAGTGCTGCCCTTGCTCACTGTTCTGAACCCATGAGAATATTCCTTTCAATATTTTAAAAACCAACCATCCAAACAAAGAAGATACCGTTTGTTTAAACAATAAATGTGCTGATGGTGTTTAGTGATAACTAGCAGAAAGTGACAGCTCATCTGTGCATTTCTCTGTGAAGTTCTACGCAGTACATTTGTTGTTTTATAATTTATTTCATTTAGTTTTCTTTTTATAAGCTCTAAATGCATTATATGAATGTGAATCGAGCCTGTAGCCACTAATGGTTTCCACTCATCTCATATTTTAATTAGATTTAGATTGATTTGTTTAATTTTGTATTAGAGACTTCTAGCAATATATTAAATATTTCACTTTTATCACATGTGAGAACAGAGTGCCATTTTCTTGGCAATTAGGCCTGAGTAGATGCTGTGCACAAATGAGTTATCACTGTATCATACAGTGATGTGTGGTAGTCAAAAGAATAATTTTAAGAGTTTGCATATGCTGATGATTTCTAAATCAGCAGTACTTTAGCTGGGTCAGACTGCGTCAAAAGTCAATCTCGGTATGTAGAAAAAAAATCAGAATTGCTAAAAAGGGGAGAACGTAACCCAGGAGGAATTGAGGGGGGAGGGGAGATAAGTGTATAAAAACTAAGAAGGTATAATAAAGGGTGAAGCTGGTTAGCGTAGAAAAAAAAAAAAGCAATAAAGGAGATACTGGAAAACATGGAAGCCTTTTAATCCTACTGTGAGTGAGCTCTAGCAAGAAGAGATCGGAATGTCTGTTGGCAGTAATTGCTTTTAGATGATGTGGTTCTCGTAAGGAAATAATGCATCTCTTGCCATCCAAACTTATGTAAAGGAGTGAAGGTGTGCAAAGAGTGTTACCTTTTTTCCCTTTGCAGAATGGTTAATGTAAAGATGTTTTGTGCTATATTGTTTTGGGGTTATTTTTTTTTTGTTTGTTTGTGTGGTCAGCAAACCTTTAGAGGTTAGATGTAATATTTATATTTAACAGGAAAATATTTGTGAAAGGAATTGTTTGTCTACTTAAATATTACATACCCTGAAGCATACTGACTCCTCACATGGAGATAATGTTGTTGTTGATAACTGTATAAATTAAACCTAAAGTTAAAGAGAGAGAGAGAAAAAATAAAAACAAACCAGAATAGGTTTTCATTTGAGTGTTGTAGCCCATTATTTTGGTCTTGTGTGAAACATACGTAGAATTTACTTTCTTAGATGAAGCTAGTAGGATTTCCTGCTGCTTTTGTAAGAAACTCGTAACTTAGCATTATCATAACTTAGCTAGAATGACACTTTGGCAGATGCTTTCATCTATAATTCCTTTAAAAGAATTTTTATTTAAAGGTTCAGACCATTGCTCAACAAGAGCAAGTGCAGGGTTCTGCACCTGGGCCAGAACCATCCTCGCTATCAATACAGACTAGGGGATGAGGTATTAGAAAGCAGCCCTGAGGAAAGGGACTTGG
>VXBJ01001857.1:330198-406838 GCA_013400055.1 Nycticryphes semicollaris | reverse complement strand
TGAGGTTGGTGGAACACTGGAACAGGTTGCCCAGGGGGGTGGTTGAGGCCCTTTCCCTGGAGATATTCAAGTTGAAGCTCGGCAAGGCCCTGGGCAACCTGGTCTAGTTGGGGGTGTCCCTGCTGACTGTGGGGACGTCAGAATAGATGACCCTAGAGGTCACTTGTGGCCTGGACCATTCTATGATTCTCAGAGAGAAACTGATTGCTTTTCCTTTGTGCAAGAAGAAAAGGCTGCAGCTTCTTCAGGCTGAGAGAGTTGAGGTTGTTCAGCCTGGAGAAGGCTTCAGGGAGACCTCATAGCCCCTTCCAGTATCTGAAGGGGGCCTACAAGAAAGCTGGGCAGGGACTTTTTATAAGGGCGTGTAGTGATAGGATGAGGGGTAATGGCTTCAAAGTGGAAGAGGGGAGATTTAGATCTAGACACTAAGTGCTTGGAAAAATGGTCCTGTGTGTTTCAGGTTGGCTACCTAGAGATAATGGCTACATCTGCCTTTTTATCTCTTTTTGCTTTCTCCCATAAGACTGAGATAGTGACAGTCTACATGCTTTGCAAATAAATAATTAAGAAGAAATTGAGTATCATAGATCACAGAGGAAGTGCAGTAATTTTGTAAATTCAGAGCCATGTTGCGTAGGATGAAGAAAATACAGTGTAGAGTATCTGACTTAGCAGTATCTATCCATCCTGTGTGCTGAGGAAGGCAAGGATCCTAATAAAGAAATCCAAGGTTGGTTTATGTGCATAGAAAGGATGAGCTAAGCTTGGACATGTACTTTTTTCTGTGGCCTGTGTCCTGATTATGTGAAGAAATGAAAACATTTTGGTTTTCTGTTGTATGTTTATTCGTGGATCTGTTTTGGCTTTGTAAACAGATGTGTTCCAATAGTTAATTTCAAAACTAACAATTCTGTAATTAAAGAAGCAAGTACAGCCTATAATATTTCCTACTCCTCAGGGAAATGGTCAAGTTGAAGGGAAAATGCTCAATTAGCGCTGATACTTATGTGTTCTAATTCACCCATTCCCACACTTTGTGTCCATTGCTGTGCTCTGCTATTGTAATTACAAAATAATGAAGCCATTGTTCAAATTCTTCTCCAGATCAGGGGGACATTCCAGAGCAGTGTGAAAGTGATGCCTTGCATCCATCTGGGAACATCGTCAACGGAAACCATGTCACAGCCACTGTGCCAGCAACAGCCACTTTGCTGCAGGACTTAAGTGAGTTCTCAGCACAGAAACAAAAGTGAATAGTCTTTTTAAATGTCAAATGTATAACACAAAAAGACAAATGTTTAACATTCTGTAGGTATGTATGCTGGCTTGATTGAAGATTTGTGCCAAAAGTGCTAATTATGTAATGCAGGAATGGGTTGGGTTTTTTTTTTGCTTTATTGTACGAGCATGTCTTTTATGCCCATTTTTTTGGGTTAAATTTGTTTTTAATTTAAACATTTTTGCCACCTGTCCCACCCCCTGTCCAGCTTCTGGGAAAAAGATTTTTTTTCCTATTTTTCTCTTTACGATAATTGTTAAATTTAATTTCTGCTCTGGATTAGAAATAAGACTTGAAAGGTTTTGGTATGGACTTTTGGGGGTTTTGGGTTTGGTGGGTTTTTTTTTTTGTGTTTGGTTTGGTTTTTTTGTAAGTATTTTATCCACTTGCCTGGATTTTTTTCATTTCACAAACTGTCTTACAACAATGATGTTTTAATTCTTTGGGTACATGAGGATTATTTCAGTGCAGCACGTGCTGCTTTTGTAATTGTTCTAGATAGAAGCACTATCATTATTTTTATTTAGGGAAGAGCTTTCTAGCCTCTAATGATTCCCTCTATTTAGTTTGCCCATCTAATTACTATCTGAATGCTAGTCTACTTAAATAGCTTTTAAAATATACTGGTCACATCAGTAGTGTGTCCTGCAATACTTTTCAAATGTTTTTAAGTGCTTTGCTTTATAAATGGAATTAATTATATCCAACCATATTGCAAAGAGCGAAAGAGTACAGCAACGCGAATTTTAGGGTAACAGAGATTTAATGAGAAAGTCCACGGTAGGAATAAGAAGTGCAGAGAGAGATTTGCCAACTCCCTGGCCTCTATTGTGCCTCTACTGTTCAACAATTAGGATGTCGTACAGCAGACAAAAAAAACATTTAGAGGTGGAAAGAAACATTACCGGATGCCTAGGAATAACTTTGGTATATGTATAAACAATATATCCAGTTGTTTTTCATTAGTATTAATGTTATATGGGAACCTGGTACTTATTTGTAGGCTATTCTACTAGTTTACTGAACTACGTAAATCAAATCACAGATGTTGAAATAATTTTTCACAGCAGTGCTGGATCAAAGACAGATTGAAGAACAGAACAGAGAAGCTGAGAAAAACGTAGAAGGAGAAAGGAAAGCAGTAGAAGAAAGGAGAGAGCAAGAACAACAGGAAGCTTTGGAAGGAGAGCAAAAAGAAGTGGAAAAGCTTAACAAAGAGGTAGTGATTTAGTACTTTAATTTCTGACAGTAATGCAGCTTTGCAATGCCATATATTTTAGGATTGCTCTCTATGTTCCTTGGTTAAATATAGATTTTATTCTTTAAGTGAAAGTAGTAGAGGCTACGTTTTTTATGTACTCGCGCCATGAAGCAAAGAGTCTCCCTAGAATCTAATCTTTCACTGGAAACAGATACTTTTTCTTCTATGCTTCATGTAACTGGAAGCTACAGTTCTATGACCAGAACTTAGAAGGCAGCTGTCACCAGGCTATTGGATCAAGCTATACTTTCAATGACTTTCTGATCTGGACTGCGGCTGGTGGGACACCGCCAGACCATGTTAATGACCATCTGTTCATTAGCCTGTATCCAAATATTCTTTGGTACCTTCTTGGAAGTAACAGTTACAAGGAGACCTTAAGGAGTTTGCTTAAATCCCTTTGAGCTGATGTGGAACATGCTGAAGTAGTGTTCTGGACTTCTAGGATCCGTATAAAACTTGATTTTTGCTCCCTCCCATTTCATCTCTCTCTTCCTGCCCTTGAACACTGGTTAATTTGCTTCAATGTAGTGGTGCTGATGAGACACGCTCACGCTACCCCTTTTGCCAGCAAACTAGGCCTGTCAAGAACCGTGCATACCTGGGTGATCTCATCCTCTTCAGTTGACACCTAGATGTCCCACGTAAAAACCTTGGCCTCACAGCACCTCAGACATCCAGGCAGGCTGAGAGTGGGATTTCTTGAATGTTACTTTTTGAACAGAAGCGATAGCTTAACATTTCATCTTGAACTGCATGTAACAAATGTAACGCTGTTTAGACTGGCATATTTTACCAAGGTTAAGATGAAATCCTGCATGCAGGGCAGGTGTTTAGGTATAAAAGGTATTTTTTTTGAGCTGATTGGTATTTAATTTTGTGTCTTAAAGTGCATCCAAGACTCAATAAAAATAGGTGAAGAAGAAGAGAAGGAGGGAGGAAAATCTGAAAAGAGCAGTGCTGGTGCTGAAGAAGACGTAAGGGATCCTACTCCAAATCCTTTAGAAAAATACATGAGAATAATTCAGCAGAGAAGAGAGCAGGAACTGGCAAACAAGGTGAGTATTCTCAAAACTTGCTTCCAAAAACATTGTTGGCTGAATTTGTCTTGCTAAAATATGCTTAGAATGAAAACAGTATTTTCATTCTTTCATTTTTTCTTCATTCAGAAGCTTTCTGTAACAACCTGCAGAGATGAGTCTTTGGATTTGTATTTGTATTGCAGAAATGTGTTTAGTGAAAAGAAAAATAATTGAAAATCCTGTCTTTTATAAGGGTTTGGGTTTTTTTCCTGGTATTCTGGGAGGGCTTGTTACTTTAGTTTGTTTTACGTACTAGAGCAGTATTTAAATTTACATGTCCTCAATTTTAGTTTAAACTGTGTTTAAATACAGGTGAGTTTGTGTTCCATTAACACAGCTGATAGAATTTATTCGGGCAAAATGGAAAATTTGACGTTAAAGAACAGGTATATACATGGGTGAACATTGCTTTGATGAAGGACCGCAGAATACTTTTGTTATTCTAGATGAAAATTCAGCATTTGTAGAAATATTAGCTTTATTTTCAATTAGGTGCCTTAAAATAGCTAAGGTGCTATTATTGAGTCACTTAAACCTTAAGAACCAGTTACAGAATGTCTATTTTCCTGTTGGCTGCCAGGATTCAAAGAAAGAAGAAACAGAAATATCACTTACAGGGGGACTTCTATCTAGTGAAAAAGATGACAGGTAAGGCTCATATATTCCTACTGATCACTTCTATTACCTCATATTAATAGAAGGTTACAGTATGAATTACTGTTAAGAGACATCTACCTTCTTAAAAGGCAAAATAAATCTAAACAAAATAGTATAAACAAACTAGTAATCAACGGCAAACGTGTTGGAAAAATTCAGGATCCTTCCCATTCTTAGGCAGGGGAGTTACACATTTTATGACATTCAGATCTGGGATCTACATTCAATGATGGCTTTCAGCTGCCGTGGCAATTAAAGCCTTTTATCTGCCACTGAGCAGCATCCCGGTTCCTTCACAGTAAGCTGAAGTATGAGGGATTCTTCTGTATTTTCATTCTTTCACCGGTTTGTCTGTGCTGCACCTTGCAGATAAACTGATATTAGGATGTAAACCGAGCTTTGTTTGATCAGTAGCATTGTGGACTTCTAACAAACTAGTTCACACACTTTTTCTTCCCCCCCTCCAAGATTTTTGTCTGTCTGCACTGAGTTACGTTTTCTCTGGGCCTCTCTAGGCATCGATAAATAAGGATATGTAGTTTTTAGTTGCTTGATAGGGAAAGAAAAAAAAAAAACCAAAACAAACCCAACCCCACGTCTCTCAAATCTCTCAGTTTATTTGAAGATGTAGACTTGAAAATATATATTTAAGCAAAAATATAGAATGGGTAAAAAAACATTGAATGCTCACGCTACCCATAGTAATGCTTCAGTATTTTCTGTGCCTTTAAAGTGCTGTTTTGTGTATGAGACCTTTTCCTGGCGTTCCTGGATTGGTATTGGTATAGTGTTCTTTTTTTACTGGGTAAGCACTACAGAAGCAGTGGTAACAAGAAGTACTGCTTTTTGATAGATCTGAGATGCCTTTCTGTTCCTGAAGGTCCAAATCCTCGCCCTTAAAGGCTTGTGTGTTTCTTTCAGCTTGCTGAAACAGCAAGAGACTTGCAGCATAGGCAGTCTTACAACTTTCTTTATAAAACAAGTGTTTATACTTTGGCCTCATAGCTCTTTCTTTCCCTCCCTCCTATCCTTAATACAGCGCTGGAGGCATTTCTCACGGAGACATGGATGAAAACTTCTGGTGAACAATAGCTACTGATGATTATTGTTACAATTTTTATACTAAAAATATTTTAAAAGCAGCTTTCTGCTTGTAGAAAACTGTAATAAACGTTAGGCACCAAGGCTGCAGGCTGTGTAATTATAAATTAATAAAGCTGATTTGGAGCTCTCTCCTCACTTCATTCATTGACTTCAAATAGTGAGCCCTGATTGTGTTATTAGTCCAGAAGGAGGCCCCTGAGTGGGGTGAGAGAAAGGACAAAGCTGTGTAAGAAAAATGAACCCGTACATTCAGGTAGGTTGGCTTTGGCGCTGCGTTCCTCTAAAATGTGACAGCTTTTCCAGGGGTGACCCCTCCACCCCGAACCCCCAACCCCATCCCCTCCAACTGCTGCAGAGCGTAAGGTCACAGGACCAGTGTGCGGGTAACACAAAATTCAACCCTTATCACACGTTTTTAAAGGTGTCCCCTGGAGCCCCTTGGCTTGTGACAGACCCAAAGAGCTGTGTCCCTTTTAACGCCACAGCAGGGGAAAGAAACACGTTTAAAAGCGGCCTTCTCTCACCTATCCCCTCGTTGGTATTAACCAGCCCAGAATGGAGAGATTCAAATAAAAATGCTATTTAACTCATCTTTATTTAAGCTTTGTATTTTGTAGGTAGATTATAGGCAAGATCATTAAACTTTATTTACAGTATAAAATACAGTATTTTTATTTTATTTTTTAATCAATGAAGTAATTTAGGTTGGCAGCATATATTACAACTTGCACTGCATTGGAGGCTGCTCATCTTGACCTAACGACGTGACCGTGAAGCCAAGTTTGACAGAATTTAAGGGCGAAAAAGCAAAGCTCTGCCTTGTGACTTCACCGCATGTTGACACACGCTGTACCCAAAACGTGCTAGAAACAGACTTTGCTTTTAGAAACGAAGATGAGAAGCGACTCGGTGGCCAGTCTAATCCTATCAACGCCGCTTCATTTGGTGTTGCAGCAACGCCGGCGCTTAGAAAATTTCGGCGAGACTTGGGAGGAGAGGGAGGGATAGTGCTCGTTGCGTTACGCTGGCCTGGAACAACTACCGCTACGGCGTCCCGTTGGGAACCACTGGCTGACTTCCGGCGCGGCAGCTTGCACCTGCAGGGCATCCCTTCCTCCCACAGGAGCAGGTACTACTGAACTAAACGCGTTTTTCACTCCGGATAGAGACATAGAGCCTAGAGCTGCACTAGGAGGGAGTAGCTGTGGGTCCGTTTTCAAATAAGCGTACACAAGTGTTGTCTATTATCTACAAATATTTATTTTAACACTTGGATGTAACTACAGGAAGCCCTTGGCACTGATAGAAAATATTGATTCACTGTTAGGTTACAAAAATTTATACATAGCAAAATTTAATGCTCTTTACATAAAAATATTAGACTACTTAAACAAAACTTCAAAAACTCCCAGTAATAGCTACACTGAATTAGAAAAGAATTAGGCTTTAAGACACTGCCTCCATTATTACCCTTATGCAAACACTGGGCTAGAACATCACCTGCATTGCTGTAGAAATGTCTCCTTCATGCAACAGGTAAGAACACACACTAGGCTATTTTGTCAGACTTGCTCTACATTGATCAACTTTGCCCCTTCTTTGAAACTGTCAAATTAGACTTCAATATGTAACANCTGACTTGAGGAAATTTGTGCTTCCTTTGATTTATATTCAGCAAACGGTCAAAACTATCAAACCACACGTCAGCTTAACATGGGTATGACTCGAATATTTCAGTTTTTTCAAATGACTGATGTATTTAAGTTTTTTCCCCCCAACATTTATATATATATATCATATAGAACAAACACCAAGTATACCATCACTAATACTCAAGATATCACTGAATGCTTCTGAAAAAAACATTAATTAGAAGGCAGACTTCTATGGGAAATGACTTTAAAATGGCACCAGTTTGTTGGTTTTTTTCTGAACGCCACATTTTCTTCATGTGCTAATTAATTTGTAAAAAGGAAAACACATAAGCACTGACTATAAATTTGCTAAGCACCAAGATAGAGAAAGGTGGACATCCTGTATTCTGTTTTATGGCTGTAATTTGTATGGTTTGTGTAAAACTCTGCAAACTTTCTCATCCGCTCATTTGGAATAGTCAGATCGGGGTCATTTTAATAAGGTAACACTTTTCACTTAACTTAAAATGTAGGATAATGGTCTCCTGCCGCTATATAAATGCTAAGACATTTATAGAAAATAAATATTAAGGCAAAGCTGACATTTATTTTCCAAGAAGGGGATCATTATCCAGATCCGTGGATCTACATTCCGTTAAATAGTTACCAAAAAGATTAAAAGGTGGGACATCTGTTGGACACGCAGGTAAGCACAGGAGCGCGACTGCTCCCTCCTAAAAAAAATGGTGTGGCCCACGGACAGAGGGGTCAGAGACAGCCCTGCTGCACCACCGGAAGTGCTGCAGCCGTGCCGTCAGGGAAGCGGGAGCGGGCAGAAACGCGACCCGGCCCCGCTGTCATTTGGTGAAGATAAAAAGGAGAGAACCACGTCAGGCGCCGCAACACGTGCCTTTTGCCCTAAGGCCTGTACAGAGACCTACTGCCTGCTGGTCTGGAGCACCTGCCACGGTTTTGTGCAGGACGTCACGCTGCGGAACATGTCAAATATTAAATACCAGGAGTCTCGAAGAAGAATAATTTGGTCACTTGTTGTGAAGTGTTGCCTTTTAAAATGCCTGGAATAACCCCTCCATTCTCTGTAAGAAAGGATGGAAGATTACCCATGGGGAAGATTTCCCTATGAATGTGTTCCAGGAGCTGGAATGTGAAGCTTTTGCACTTCTCTCTAATTTTGTTTGGTAGACACACATCTGTACTGCAGAGCAGCTAGTTGTTGATTTGTCAGAGCTACAGAATTCTTCTGCTGAATTACTGTGGCAAACATTTATGTGTAAGAATTGAGTTGCTCTTTTGACCGAGACTGGATATCCTGAAGCTCCTGCTCTTCTTTTGCTTTGATATCTTGGTAGGCCTGCATTTTGCTTGCATCCTTTAAGTAGGCCCAGTTAGAAGACAGTATCATGAGGAAGTGGATCTGGAAGAGAAGGGTGAGCATGATGGCTAGTGAGCATGTCAAGAGGCAAAGCAAGCTGCTAGTTAGATTAATAGACGCTCTTTAAAATAACGACCACCAACAACAAAAGTTACTCTACGTTAATAAGCATTCTGTTATTCAAACAAGCACAGAGGCTATTTTCAAAGGTCTCTAGAACTCAGCATGCTAATATTTCAGTTGGTTATTCACAATGTCGAGAGTTAGTATAACAGTAATAAAACGAGCTACAGAGTTGGACGGATCAATTAAAATGCAGAATGGGGGGGAAGCAGGGAAAAAAAAAATGTTGTGTACGTGGTGACATCTGTAATCTGTAACCTAGGAGGTGCTGAGGAGAACTGCTTCCTCAGGTTGTGGTGTTTACGCAGATCCAAGCCCAGATCCTGGGAAGTCTTTTCCCCCAACAAGCAGATGAGAATTCCACCCTCCCCCTGGAAAAAGCCTGAAACTGTAAACTGTTTTATTGACGTGAACACGGCCACATTAACATATTGAAAAATTAAACAACAAAACACGAGTCCAAAACTAAGCAAAAGCATGCAGTCTCTGGGTTAAGAAGTCTTAATCGTAGGCTTTCATAACTACATTTTAAACTTCCATTCTCCAACCTCAAGTGAAGAGTCTTAGAGCGTATGTAGCGACTGGTTC
The DNA here is from genome assembly GCA_013400055.1 of Nycticryphes semicollaris. NCBI lineage: Eukaryota > Metazoa > Chordata > Aves > Charadriiformes > Rostratulidae > Nycticryphes > Nycticryphes semicollaris. The sequence goes on along the minus strand of VXBJ01001857.1, from coordinate 397,717 downwards.
TTTTTTTAATCATTATTATTATTATTCTCGTGTGGATTTTTTTTTTAGTTTGTGCATTCGTCTCTTCCCAACTTCTTTTCACCATACTTCATGCAAAAAATCTACATCCAAAAACACTGATTCACTACTTTTTTTTTTCCAATCCAAACAACATAAAGAGGTCTCTATGACCTATGCATGGTTTTGCTTCCCGTGCAGTCATACTGAGAGTTCTGAGATCTGGCTACTGAGAAATCAGTTACTAAAGTGCAAGCCATACAAGAACAGAAGCTATTTATACGCGGTTTCTTCCAAGTTCAGGGTCCAAAAGAAAGAACGTGATTGTTTTACGCAGAGCTAATACAAGGATATATTTCCTTCCAGAGAGAGAGAGAGAGAGAGCGAGCGTGATTTGGCAATTACTTAAAATGAAGTAAAAGAAAATAATCAACTTTATCATTCGGGCACTGGAAATAAAAGCCAACTATATTTCATGATACCTGGGCTTCTGATTCCTGCCAAAAGAGACTGGCACTACTTTACTGTTCCTTCTCTTTTGTTCATATATATTTTGTACACTTGGGGGAGTGGGTGGGGGGGGTTGGGGTTGTATTTGGTGTTTAGGAGAAGAATAAATTAATAATTCTGACCCTGAACTGTTCCAGTATTTCTTTCAGAGGTGACTGCTAGAAAGCAAGCGGAGACTCAAAACGGAAGCATCCCATCGGAAGCATCCCATCTTCAGAAGGATCATTTCTAAACACCCCTACAGTAACTGAATCCTCTCGACATGAAAAAATAGCCAGATCTCATCCACATCATAGTTCATATACAAGACGTCATTTTATTAATCTGATAAGCTAAATGATGCTTACTGAAGCTATTTACAATTACTGTAACAAAATTCAGAAAGCTAGACTTTTAGCCTAGGGTGTCAGTGGTATTTCAAGCTACGCAATGCAGCTCTTTACTGGGCTTATACAATTTAGAATTTAGTGCAGCAATCTTCCCGACTCTTAAACTTCAAAACAGCATAGTTATATGTAGTAGCCATCATGTAGATCAGCTGGTGGAAGAGAACAAAATACAGGAGAGTAAGATACAACGAGGTGACAGCTCAAGCCCACATGGGCAACTGTCCATACTTTTACAACAGACCTTATTCTGAGCTTCTTCCAGGGTGAAGATGCAAGATAAATAACTTGCCATTTATCCGGAGAGGATAATATCTACACGCAGACCCTAAGGCCACTGTGTCAACAAACAGTGAGGATTACACCTGGATTTGCCTGACATGAGGTTAGAAGCTGGCAGCTAGAGGCAGCCTTAGGACACATGAAGCAAGGCATCTTCGTTAACCTCCCTTTTTCCAACTGCCCCCTGCGATTGGCCTGGCTGAGCTGGACTAGTTAAACTGCCTGGGTCCAGACAAAAAAAAAAACAACCCACAAAACCCAAGAGGTTACAGGCGATTGATCAAATAAACTACAAAAATGAAAAGAAAAAGTGGAAATAAAGGAAGAAGTAGCGGGTAGAAGTAGGGTTTTCAGAGGACACACAAAGAATTTTTTTTCAAAAGATGGGAGAGGAGGGTTAAGGTGGCTTCTTACAGCAAACGTTTGGGACCTGTTGACTTGTAATGACTGAACCACAGCAGCAAATAGTGGCAATTAGAGCTCACCCTCCTTAATGTCTACTATCACTGGTTTTAAGAGACACGAAATGTAATCCTAAAGCATCTTAAGCCTGAAAGGAACATGTTACACAACGAAACGAGAAAAAATGCTACCCACCAACGCTATGACGGTGGCACCAGCTCCAGCACAAGCCACAATGAACAGGTGGTAAGACATGTAGAACTAGGAAAGAAAAAACCACGTTAAAAAGATTGAAGCAGTTCGGCGTAGTATAAAATAGGTTTCAGCTATTCTAGAGACTAAGGATAATAAAATCATCTTTGTAGCAAGCTGTTCAAAGCTTTAGAAACTAAGAGCGTTCTGAAATAATTGTCATTTTCTAGATGACCTGACAGAGTAATTTCAGGGTGGTGTTTAAATCATTCTCTTTATACTACCAGCATTAAGTTTTCTCCAAAAACTTCCATCGAGTTATTTATTGCGCGGTGCCCAAGCGGCTCGGAGGCACCAGCCGCACACTGGTTATGCGCCTGTACCTCATTCGTGTTGCAGATGTTCTCTAAAATCGGACCACAGGCTTTGCCAGGTACAGCGTTCCAAGGGATAATACCTGAAAGAGCACAGCAAAAGCAGCCAGTTATTTTAGCTATCAACATACGCTTGCTGTTCCCCTCCCATCTTTCCCACCCGCTCGCCAGTTGTGTTCCCATTCTGGGCATCCGCGCGATGACCAGTACAGCTTTTGAGCCGGCAGGAGGAATTAAAACAACTCACTCAAGTTGTGCTTTCTCCCTACACCGCGGCTCCCTGCCAAGGTATGTTCTCAGATGTGGTTTTCCCATCTGGCAGCCAAATGGTTGGTTGGGTTTTTGCACTTCGGGTCCAGTCACATACTGCCTACTCCCCCACTCAGCACTGGAAGGGATAATCCGCGTCTCAGAAGTACTTGGCGCCTTACTTACCAGCTTGAGTTCTACTTGAACAAGGAACTACTGGAGAAGAGTGGGAATATGGAGGTGGAGGGAAGAATGACAGGATTTTTTTTTTTTCTGTTTTAGTTCCAATAGGTAAAAAGCATTAAGTGAACACTGCTGCAAGAAAATTCAGCCTGCTGCACCGTGCTCACATCCTCCCAGATTTCTCTTCTCACATGACTGAAAATCTGAAAAGTCAACAGGATCTTGCAGACTTTGAATAACCTAAATTTTTAGGCCTGTAACAGATGTAAAGCTTAAGCAAAAGCCATTTGAAACAGGAGAAAACCAGTTTGCCTCTCCCATTTAACTTGCATTTCAAACTCAGCTGGTTGGAATTAGCAACTCTGTCAGGGGCAGGTCATTGAAATTATCTCAGGATGGAATGGCTTTCAAAAAGATTTTACAGGGTTTACTTCAAAGCCAGCTGCTTCTCTGCAACTGCAATATACACTTGAAGCCTTTTAGCCACGGCTTCCACCCAAAACTGGGAGGACGCTGCAGTGACACAAGTTGCCTGTTAAGGAGCTTCTCCCTCCCATCACTCATTGCAACCCAAGTGACGTTGCTGATCAGAGGAACGGCCCCCGCATGAGGCTCACACGGCTGCGAAACAACGAGGAGAAGCAAAAAGGCTGAGAAGCACATCTTCTGCCTGCACCCCGAGGCTTGGCTGCGGAAGAAAACTGCCTTCCCAGCCTCTTGCTGTCAGTTGCTAAAGTAAGATGCAAACAATTTGGGGCTTCTCGCTATTAAAATTAGTACATCTTATCTTCTCCTACCGGACTTACAGCCCGGATAGGAAAGTGAATCCAAGCTGTCTTACTTTTTCAGCTCTCAATCGGTTTTCTCACCTTTGAATGACTTAGTCCAAAGAAGGAAACGTTCCTAGAAAATCTAAGCTAAAAGGAAGCCAGACGTAACAGTCACAAAAGCTCTTCTTCCCAAGGGAAGCTGCTGAACAGATTAACTTCAGGAAAAAAAAAATCACCTTAAAGGAATAAACTACTTGAAAGGCCTGACCCTATTTAAAGCTATTTTCCCCACTCCTCTCCTGCTTGCACTCCCCTCACATTTCTGTGTGTCATCAGAAAGCAGTATTAATTCGTTAATAGCTGAGGCAGACTCTTGGTTGCAGGTTTTTGGTCTTTTAAACAGAAAGTAATTGTTAGAACAATCTTCAGGTGTAAAATGTAAAAATAGCTTTTTGAAAGGAAAAAAAATATCTGTATGCGGGTTCAAAGCCCAGAATCTGGTTATCTATTTCTCCGTGCTGTTTCTAAGCAGTTTATTTTGAGGCTGATCTATTTTTAAGCTTAATATTATAGTACTGGAAACCGCTACAAAATCATTTTAGATAAATGACTTGCCTGTTCAGTTAAATTGATTGCATCTGGAAAGAAATCACTGTAATCTGAATTAATTAGAAAAGTAATAGCATATTCAGAGATACAAGATGCTTTTGCATTTAGTTTGTTTGATAAGGCTGAGACAAAACTACTGAAGACAGACCAAGGAGAAAGGATAAAGCATTTAATCAGGATTAAAATAAGTACCGTATTGCCTGATATCCACGCAGATCTGGTCCCCTGGAACTGTCACATTTGTCTGAAGAGATTTGATGACTTCGCAAGTTGACCATATGTTATAGAACATAAAGACAGGCACAGCAGAGAAGCCAAAGACCCCAAGCCAGGCCACTCCAAGCACATAGGTGAGGAAAACAAACTGGACAGAGAAAACACATGTACTTCACCTTTATTCCTTGAAAAGAATACTTGAATTTTCCTTAAAAAGGCTTCAAAATAATCTTTAAGCATACTTTCAAAAAGTCAAGTAATAAAACATTTGATTTCCAAGCACAAATAAAATGAGTATACTCGTTGCTAACAAATACTTTGGTGGTTTAAGTGCTACTGAGAAAGTAATTGAGACAATTCCTTTTTCATCAACCTCCTTGAGTAAACAGCTTGACCTCCTGAAAGAACAGCCCGTTAATTATCAAGACGCTCAGCTAAGCAGGGGTGCTGGTTTTAGGCTAAAACCAATAAAATTCCAACAAAAATCAATGTAAGGAGGGGTTTTTTTGTAATTAACTGTAACATACTAGCATTTCTATACAACTTGCAAATCAAAACAATATAATGAATCGATGTCCACAGAGCTCTCCCGTACTCCCTGATTTATTGAAATCCATTTGGAATGTACCATTTGAGAATATCTGGTTTTGAAAACGTACCACCACCGTTAGAGCAGATCAGAAAAATTCAGTTGATCTAATACACACAGCCAAGAAGAAAATTAGTTACTTCACCTTAGAGACTTACGGATTTTCTATTAAACTCTGCTGGTTTGGGGTTGCTCTTTAAAAAATGAAAAAGAAGTGCATTTTCTTTGGTAAAATTATAAGGTATGGTACTCATTGCTTTGGAAATCTCCAGTTTCCCCCTCCCACTGGACCTTTTCCCTTTTCCCTCTCTTCCAAGTTTGATGGTGAAACGGTAGCTCTGGCATCTGTCCCTAGCTCCCTCCTCCTGGTGAGGATTTGGATCTTACTTAGAAAGCAGGGGAACATTGCTCCATCTTTTGTGTTCCCTTTTCACTGTTATTTAACTGCAGGTGGACTAGGAGGGCTTTACTTCCAGTGAAATACTGATGCTCTACTGTCTTGAAACTTGTGTGCCAGCAAACAACAGCAAGGATGGGAAAAGCTTTGAAGGGGGAGGTTGTTGCAGCCTGACCCACAGACGATGGACCAAACTAATGCTGCAGTGGTGGAAGTTTACATCCCCATAGGTTTTGCTTTTTCCCAAACCTGCTAAACAACACTTAGAATCATAGAATGGTTCAGGTTGGAGGGGACCTTAAAGATCATCTGGTTCCAACCCCCCTGCCATGGGCAGGGACACCTCCCACTAGAGCAGGTTGCTCAAAGCCCCATCCAGCCTGGCCTGGAACACCTCCAGGGATGGAGCATCCGCAACTTCTCCAAACTTCTCACTTCAAACATTACAGCAAAAGTTGAGCAGCTGGTGGTTAGGATTTACAGTCAACAAAAGTGGTGTGTGGCGGGGGACGTGAAAGTGCTTACCCATGAGGCCCATAACCCCAACTCCACTAGCCTTTAATTTATACCCAACTGAATTGAAATGCCCTGTATCAGATAGCGCCATACACCAGCCTGTGTGTTTTGTGCAAGAACTGAGAATTCTTCCTTTGGATTTCAGTAAGGACCAAGTGGATCAATTGAAAGGATTTCTACAAATACACTGTACATAAGTGTGGGTTTGCACATGTGTATGTGGAACTGTGCATGAGAGGAAGCGCACAAAGCCTTTAACTCCTGAAATAGCCCAGGAAGAAAGGCACTCACTCTCACATTTAACGTGATAACTGTGGGAAACAGCTATTCTGCATTACCACAGCCAACACAAACAACTTAGGAAAGCTGGAAGTCCTTCTTCTGTAATAAACTTACACAAGATAGAAGGAACTGCCTTTTGGGACCTCGCTCAGTAATGTAATGGAGGAAGAAGCAGAGGAGCTACTAGAGGAGTAGTAGTGGATCTACTAGCTACTGGTAGTAGTAGCAGCTAGTAGAGGATCAAAAAGGCAAAAAAATATCACTTTATATTTTAAACCTTGTTGTCTGTACCTACTGCAGCCACTAATCTGTTAAGACACTACATCTCCTCATAAACCTTGTTCTAACCCTGGTATTTTATGCAGCTCTACCACTACACAGCACCTATAGGCATTTTGACACCATGACTATCACCATGAAGCACTGATGTGTCTTACCAGAGCACCAAGCTGTTACTCCACTGCTAAATTCTCTCCTTCGTTGTGTGGACAAACGTGGGCAAACATGAAAACACATTTTGCTGTTGTATTTCCATGTGTCACCCTTGTATTTGTATAAGCAGCTGACAATCCTGTGCCTGCAACTACTCAACTGCACAAGCAATCGCCTGCACTGATGCGATGCACATACAGGTATGTTTCTACTACGTTTTGGATCTTTGGAAAGCATGGCTTTAGATCTAATTGTGCTCCTCAGTGAAGATCATGCACACTAGAAAGAGAGCAAGTGAATAACAGCTTAACTGGAAAGTGATCGGAAGTCTCATATTAGCTCTTGAAAAACTCAGTCCAACAGCAGAGTGGAAAATTGTTAACTCTCTTGAAAATAAACATGCATCTCTCTTGTATTTAACCAGCTGAAAGGACATATTTTTAAAGTACAGGATATAGATTGTATATTAAAATGCAACAATCACATCAAAAGCCTCTTCTCTTTTCACCCACACTTTCCCGTGGGCGATCTGTCATACTGCTTAGCTTCCTCCATAAGCTCCTACAAGCTTTGAATTCAGATTTTCAGAAACAGCTTTGAAATCCTGTCTCAGAAACACAGTTATGTTTCTGTTCTTGCAGAGTGCGCCGTAGGGGGCAACGTGGGTGAGAATCTGAAGTTTTATTTTTAGTTAAACTTTGTTTAAAATTGCATTCTGATACAGAAGTATACTGAAGGGAAGATGCCTTGTAACTTTAGAGCTTTAAGGGTTTCAGCTTTGCGAAAAACACTCGCTCTTATATCTGTATGCCTTTTGCCACCTGCAAAAGCAAGACAGCAATATTTGATTCAAGTGCAGAGATGTTGCAAAGCTTCACCCGTTGCTGTTTGTCTGAAGGATCCAGACATCCTCAAGCAGAACTGACTATGGAACTCATAGGCATTACAGCTTGTTATTTAAGCAGCTCTGCAAACTACAGCCATCTTACAGTCTGCCTTTAATCATCACCAGCGTGCTGATATTTAAAAGCACAAATTTCATTTTGTCTTGCATTGAGTGTTTTAAAATCAGCAGTCTCCATCGACTTAGTTTAGACCAGTGGGCTCAGCTTTATGACAGAGGAGGCCACGGTTAGCACCCTGGCAGTCCATCTGCAGAATTCGGGTCTGACCAAGCATCCTCGAAGTTCAAAGAAGGACCCTCAACGGGGATTGACTCTGACCATCCACAAGGAGTGAAACAAAGAAGGCAGCACTACATTGCTGTTCAAAAACACAGGAGTCAAACTGGGCCCAACAGGTTTTAGCAAGCAAAGGCCACTCTTCCCATTTCTGATGCCACTCACCATTCCACTGATGCAGCGGCCGCAAGCTGTCGTTTTGAACTCTCCATGCAGCTCCTTCACAGCACTTGTTGTATAAAAACCTTCTGCCAAAAGGATTATTCCGTATAAGAAGAAAAACGATGCAATGCCATAAATTACATACTGCATTAGCTGTATTCTAAAATGGAAAAGAAAAAAGACAGAATTAGTTTTCAGTCCTACACAAGGTAAGTCTGTTCTCCCAAATGATAATAGGTATCAGACAACTCCTTTTCTAGAAATACAGTTCAAGGCTCCTGAATGCATTTTCAGCAAGCAGCCTGCAGGAGAGCGCTGGTACGACCGTCCTGCTTCTACAGGTAAGCAATACTGATGCGCATTGGTCTTGCATCTGCTCCAGCATCCCCTGTTTGGGCTGCAGTTCTTACAAGGGCTGCTATTAGTCACCAGCATGAAGCTGTGATTTCATGCTTCCACTATGGAAATATTTCTGCTTCTGCTATGGAGGTATTTCTATATTCTGATATGTCTGACAGGGACAACGCAGGCCTTTGAAATGGCAAAGGCTGGAGCTGAACTACTGGCTGAGCTGCCAGACTCCTAGATGATCCTTTTGGCTTAGCAAAGAAAGCCATCCCTGAAATTCATTGTTTCCACCTGTAAAATCCAGTTAATGTAAGTTTGCAAAAATTTGTAGATTCATTGATACTTTTATGATACAAAAAACCTCAGCCAATGTGGAGTGACTTCTCCTGGGGAGGAATGGCTTACTCTACAGCCTAGGAGGATACTTCCAAGTGAGTAGGTGGTTTCAGTGCCTTAACTCACAGCAGTGTTGAGTTCCCCAAAGTGTAATGACATTTAAAAAAAACTAAAGAAATATTTAGGAAGTGCTTCCATCTGAAGTACTCTGGAACCATCCAGAGGAAAATGATGTCAAGGCTCATGGTATAAGTGCTTCTCTCAGATATTACTTGAGAAGGTTCTCAGTTCCTTAAAACTCTCCCATCTGCTATGACACTCTTAGGTATTTTTACTCTAGCTGGAATAGGTAAATGGAAAGAATAATTTCTGAATATTATCAGATTGAGTATCTGAAGCTAATTACTTTGGAGGGCCACAATGCCAGATCCTCCATACAACACTACTTCTGGTCTCCAGAAGTCATACTTTGTTATTAGCACAACTTCTCCAGAACTTAAGCATTCTTCAAAGTCGTTTGATTGTTGGGATGGTTATTTTGGATGAAGTTATTCACAGAACAGAGAAGTTAATTTTATACATCTGTACTGCCAGTTTTCTAAGGATATTTTTCCTCAGATGTTGTTTTCAATTTTTACCAGTCTCCACTAAGTAGCTGCTAGCCTAGATCTCCAAGGAGCACCTGCACATTCAGCTTAATTTAGAGAAAATTGATGACTACCATTTACATAGTTAAATGTTGTCCAGAGAGATAGCACATCCCTTGTACCACAATAAAATATTACTCATTTAAAATTATATGTGGGAAGTGTTATGTTTGTTTTCCAAACCGATTAAAAACAACAGGGCAAATCTATTGCATCTGTGCTGTAAAGCATGAAAAAAATTAAGTCATGATTTGAGAGAGCATAGAAGAATTCACAGAATATCAGGGATTGGAAGGGACCTTGAAAGATCATCTAGTCCAATCCCCCTGCCAGAGCAGGGCTTCATTTCACCATCACTGATACTCAAGAAGGGACTCAGTGCACATTACCAGAAATTAATGATATGAGACCCTGTTAAAAGAAAAATATAATAAAATCTATTCCAAAGGGTGCCTGACCAGCATACTTTCCATTTATTTTATGTTTCTGTGGTCTTAAATTATCTGCCCCCTTCTAGCACCTCTTCTCCATTGCCCTTCTTGTTAGGCCTCCACCAACCCCAAATCCTTAGCTGCTTTGGTAGCAATTATGCATTTCCCCAGCTGCTGATGTTGACTTGACACGAAACACTGTCAACAGTTCTCCAAAATTTCAAACTTGCTGCCTGTTATGGCTGCGCTTGCAATTTCTTCTGTTTTGCTCAAATGGAGACTGATGGAAGAACAAGCCGTTTACGTTACTTGGCTGCCGAAGAAAAACTGCGTGCAGTTTCTGGCTAACCTTTGTGGCTAACAGCAGAGTCCCTGTGGCTCATGCACTGGAGCTGGGGATGGGGTACCCAGCTACAGCCAGGGTGTGAGGGTGGGGGACCCTCAGTCCCAGAGCCACAAGGCCGGTCTGGGCACAGAGGGTCCTGCAAAGTGGGAGGGAGCACAAAAAATGGTGCTGCGGAACTGATGCCGGTGATCGCCAGGGATGGGAAGGGGGTGAGTTGTGCATGAGAGCTGGCAGGTCTGTGTCCACAAGCACACAAAGGGAGTCAGTGACAAAGGAAAAGAAAAAAAGAAAAGAAAAAGAAAAAAGGAGAACTAAGTGTGTCGGGTTGGACCCTGTCACCAAGGTCTTCAGTTCAGGTAACATCCTAAAAGCTCTTCTTAGGGGCAGAACGTGCTGTCATGAATCACAACTGGTGCAAACTTCCTGGCTGCCACCAGACAAAAGCCTTTTCAAAGTCCGGGGTTTCAGCTGGTGGGGCCACATAAGGCCCAGCACGTTCAGAGCACTGGCCCAGAGTCTGGTACCCACATGTCCCTTGGTGTCAAGGGGAAGGAGAAGCTCACACTAGCAGGGCTGGGTGCTGTGCACCGGCCCTGATGGAGCCTCCAGGACTTCCTCTGGGGTCATAAAGAAGCCTTAGGAACACAAAAGTCCCACATATTTCACCAGTGGTTATTTACAAAGGCTACATTTGCAGAGACAAACATTTAAGCTCTTTTCAGTCTTTTGTCTCTTTTTCCCCCCTTATTTGTGCAATCCCAGTGCACCTTCTTCTAAGAGGGGATGTACAGAACAACACTTCCCTGTGATTCCTGTCATCCCTTCAGACTTTGTGTCATCAGTAAACACTAAATCTACTCAGTTTCAGATTGAAATCATTACCCCTTGTCCTGTCACTGCAGACTCTGGTGAAAAGTGTTTCTCCATCTTTCCTCTTGGTCCCTTTTAGGTGCCAGGAAGCCGTATAAGGTGTCCCTACAGCCCTTTCTTCTCCATGGTGAACAGCCCCAGCTCTCTCAGCCTGTCCTTGTAAGAGAGATGCTCCAGTCCTCTGATCATCTTTGTGGCCTTTCTCTGGACCAGCTCCAACAGGTCCATGTCTTTCTTGTGCTGGGGATCCCAGAGCTGGATACAGGACTCCAGGTGGGGTCTCACCAGAGCAGAGTGGAGAGGCAGAATCACCTCCCTTGACCTGCTGGCCACGCTTCTTTTGATGCAGCCCAGGATACAATTGGCTTTCTGGGCTGCCAACGGTCACATTGAGCTTCTCATCCACCAACATTCCCAAGTTGTTCTCAGAAGGGCTGCTCCTCAATCCCTTCACCCCCCAGCCTGTATTGATACTGGGCATTGCCCTGACCCAGGTGCAGGACCCTGCACTTGGTCTTGTGCAAACCTTGTGTGGTTTGCAGAGGCCCACTTCTCAGGCCTGTCAAGGTCCCTGTGGAGGGCATTCCATCCCTCAGCTGAACTAACTGCACCGCTCAGCTCGGTGCAGCTTGCAAACCTGCTGAGGTGCACTCAATCCCAACGCCTATTGGCACTGATGAAGATATTAAATAGTATTGGTCCTAATATAAACTGGTTAAGCAGGACACGCTGGTTGGTTGTGCATGAGCACCAAAAAAACCCACTGAGTGCTGTTAGACAAAGCAGCAACCTAATCGGCAGGGGTGGAGGCTGAGGTTTGAATCCATCCTTACGCCTTTAGCATGAGGGTGTTATGTGGAGTAATGGAAATGGGAGGCATACTTACACTTCACTCAGCAAAGCATGGTCACTGGCAGTCGTGGAGAAGTGCTGCTCAAGGATAGACACGGTTCCCGTGAGCGCCACGTGGCCACAGCCACAAAACAACGCTACCCCCGAGAAGCAGAGAATGGTTGCCACGAGCGAAGCATATGGCACTCCTCCTAGGCACTTAATGCAACATTCAAAGCAACCTATGCAGAAAAGAGAAAGCAAAAGAAACATTATGAGCAAAAAGCAAATTATGAGGAAAAGAATATCCATCTTCCATGAGGAAAAGAATATCTGTCCTCCACTTGGTAAAAGCTACAGTGTCTAAAAGGCCCAGGCATTGACATGCTAAGCAAAAATCTATAGGTGCTGCAAGACAGCATCATCCCCTAAAGCAGTGGCCCACAGATATGTTGGTATGGACTGGAAGCCCAGAAAGTGGGCTGAGTGCTCCTGTCTCTACAGGATCAAGAGGAGATCGATGAGACAGCCTATGAAATGGAAAAAAGAAAAAAAATCATCACTTGTCTAAAGTGATCCATTGCAATTCAGCCGCTGATGCAGAACTCACCACGTGTCAGCATTACTAACTACAGGAGCACCAGCTTCGCTCGCACCATTGAAGAAGCCAGAGGAGCAAATACTCAAAGCAATGAAGCCTTGTGGAAAAGTAAGAGATACTTTGCACTTCCACTGGAAAAGGAACACACTTAGGTCTGCAAAACTTAACTACTCCGCACTCTCCCACGACTCCTGAGTGTCTTTTTGTAGAAATCCATTTGAGGTTACAGGGATACGGATATTTTAACAACAGAAAAACTGAAGGAGGGCCACAGAGAAGCAATTGTTATCGAGAGCAGTGAGATGAAGCTGTATTACACAGACAATACATTTCCAGCTTTATAGGATACAGTGGATTTACAGTGATCCCTCAATACAGTCTGCAGCAGCATAATCACAGTTTTAATGAAATGTATCATTTAAGAAGTCTGAGTTAACAAAATACTACCCCCAAACACACACACAGAGAGAACTGCTGTTCTACAAACACTGTAATAAGGAGGCTGTAGCTGAATTGCCAGGTTCCTCCCGACCGCGTGGCCTGAAAAGCCCATCTGCTTGCAGAGCTGGGAAATGTAAATCGGAAACAAACACAGCTTTTAACTGCTCTATAATGGTAATGGCAATCCATACCAATTCATTACTTTAGGGTGACGGCATTAAGCTGTCTCCATTAATGTGCATTTCATACAACTGCGCAAAACACAAGCCATTAAGACAATGCTTAATGGAGCGACCAGCACCGCACGTCGCAGGAACAGCCCGCTGCTTCTATGGGCAGGTACTAAATGGACAAAGCATCTGAAGGCAAGGAGGCAGCTGGTGAGTACGTAGATCACATCACATCTTCCCGCCCCAAAAATTCCTCACAAGGATCAGCAAGTCTCCATCCGCCACATGAGGCAAGTTTATTTTTATCCCCCTCCCTTTTCCACTAATGAATGAGTTGCAGAGCAGGCACTTCCGTGAAGCACTGGGGAATAATATGCATCTGGTAATTGAAAGCTCCCTCGTTTCATAAGTGGGAAAGTCTTCTTTTAGAAGTCACAAGCAAGTGTTCTAGTCAGGCTTAAGGAGCTATCACCACCAAAACAACTTATGAAAGGCCACTTTGCTAGCTGAAGACAAGATTTAATTTTACAGAGACAAGCCTGGGAAGCTTTTATAGTCAAGCCCACAGCTGGAGTCCACTCAGTAGGAATTATCTACTTGACAGTAATACTGCCAAAGGAACAAACACTGGCACTTAGCAGCGACAGGGCAAACAGAACCCAAATGTGCACTTTTCAGAGGAAATCATCTCTGGTTTTCATCTTACCACACAGGTCCAGAGTCAAGTTCAGACACCAGACCTTGCAGAGCAATCTCTGCTTTGGGGAATCTGCTTGAGTGCGGCTCAGGAGCCACACGCCAGAGGCATCGGCAGTTGTACACACGAGGCTGGCTCGCCTCCGCAGCATCTGATCCTGGGTCAGGCCCAAACCTCCGATGGTTAATCCATGAGACACTTGCACCTGGCACAGGATTAGCAGTGAAGGATTATCCAAGAGTAACGACGCTCCGATCCAGCAGGCAATGCTCAACACACACATGCGGCTTCAGCCCAGCACAGAATGAATGGCCTTTCAGGCCACCCTCCCACACAAGAAGGTGATTGCTCAACGTGAAGGAGGTCCATCACCTAATCATGCTGGTCCACAGATTGCTTTGCGGAAGGATCCCACCAGAGGTAGGAAATAAAACCAGCTGGAAAAAAAGCTGCTGGTTTCAGAAGCTGGGGGCTGCCTGTTTGACAAAACTCTAAAAAAANCCCCCCCCCCCCCCCCCAATAGGTAGTTATCCTCCCAGTACTCCACACTGCACAGCTGGCTTTCCAGGCCACCAACAGAATATTCACTCTGGAGAGTTTATTGGTACTCCCTTACCCAAACACACAGCAATATCTGCCACTAATCCACAGGCCCTCAAACACAAGGTGAGCGTGGCAAACCCCCCCTCTCATCTCGCAGCCACTGGCAGCTGCACACAGCACCTTTGTGGCCATACTCTTATGTCTTCCTCTACAGCCCAACTAAAAAGGTACCAGAGTATCTGGGCAGCCTTTGCTTTATCAGTGTGGACCACAGCCAAGGGATGACTTAAGAGGTGTCTAAAGAAACTGTTCGCCCTCGTACCTAGACTAAAGCAGGAAGTAGAGGGACTTCAGTTCACTGGGAAAGAGCCTGCTGCCAGCTTGCAAGCACATGAAGCACACTGCCAAAAGACAGCATCCATCCGCTGTCGTCCAGCAGTCCTTCTGCACCCAAACTGACAGTAGAGCTGCACAGTCTCATGCCAGAGGGTAACTGAGTGTGGGATACAACCTCATCATGTTGTTGGGGCTGCCAGACCCCCCACAGATCCCACTGTGAATGCTCTTTATGAGCATCTTAAATCCATGCCTAGCCTTAGCAATATAGCTGGGTTTATAATTTTGCTGTAGAGCAAGCCCAAAACAGCACTGCTGGGAGCAGCTTTCAAAACCAGCTAAAATTTGAAGCTCACTGAGCACTAAGATACGCTTTCCAAGCTTCCCAAACAAGCACTGAAGTAAATCAGAGGATTTCTGAAAAAAATGAGTGTCTTCCAGGAAACGTGCTTTATGTAGCCCCAAGTGAGCAAGTATCTTCATACAGTACCACTGAAAACCCACAACGATGTTTGCCTACTTCACCTTCACAAAAAAACGTTCTAAAACGCTGTTGGTAACTGCAGCCTAAGGCCTGCGAGCTCAAGCTGACAAAAATAAGGAGCATTAAAATAAGTTTAGTTCCAATTTTCTGCTAGTTTTTACTTTCCATATGGCCAACATGGTGAACTTTTCAGCTGTATGTCCACTTCCAACACAACAGCGTAAAATGATTTAAATATGAAACTGTGCGGCACAAACACCCATTGCTGCATCTCCCCTTTCAATGGCCATTTTGTGCAAGGCATCACTAGAACCTTTTGTGCAACTCAGCAGAATAAAAACATTTTTTGTCCTCAGGCTGGCGAGCAGCAGTTGCCATGGAGGCAGGTTAATAACAGCCCGATGATTTGCCCAGAGCTGCCTGTGATCTTGGCTACAGATTTAACACACTCTCAGAAGGAGGCCAGCTAAAACAAGGACTGAGATTATTCTCTAGGGAATGAATGCTATTAAACACACACATACACACACAAATATTCTTGCTAAAGGACAAAAATAAAGAGAAGAGAAAAAACAGGAACCGGCTATTCTTTTAATCTCCTGGAAACTATCAGTCACAGGAAATTGGTAAAGGATGAACCTGCATATGTACACAAATTGGCAATTGGTTGCTTAAAGTATGAAGAACAATTATACAATCTACCCAGCAGTGTATGGGCTACTGCATACATGCAAGGGCTTAGCCATTCAATTTCCCATGTCAAACAGCAATTGTGTGGCTAAACCTTCATTGGTACTTTAACTATGACACTCAGAAAAGCAAGGTAAGGCAGAATTAATGGAAAGCAGTCTAAAAAAAAATTAAAAGAAAAGAAAAGCAATTCTCAGACTCTAACTCATCCCACTGAGGTCAAGATAGAGTGGAACGACAAAATCTGTGCTTCAGAAATGACAGAAGACAATGCAATGGGATCAGATAGCTGTCTTGAGTGTTCCCAGGGCTTGCTCTAGGAAGTTCACACACCAGCTCTTAAAGCCCATACTTGAAAGGCTGAGGCAGGCACACATTCACAAAGCCATTCCTCAAAGCAAAGCATGGAAAACACGATATAAGGGAAGACTGTCCACACCTCCCGGACAGAAAACCAGTCTATTCTCTAAGGTCCCAAACTCCTCCTAGTTTGAACAAGTGCCTCAATGTATCTCAGGTGTGACCTTGACCATGGGGTCAATGGTTCATTGTGGAACAAAAAAAAACAAGCAACAAAGAAAACCTGAAAGGGGGTTAGAAAAGCTCTCCGTTTCAGGGAGCTAAACCTCCTGCGGCTGTTTTCTGAGTTAGTTCTCAGTCTCTCTTCCTTAGAAGTTTCATTTCTTCTCCTCCCATAAATCTGCCTTGCTCTTCTGACAGATGAAGCAATAGGCACTGTTTTTTCTTATCCCTTACTTCCTGTAATTGTGTGATGTGTTTTTAGAAATATTGGCAGGTTGGACACCTGTCCAGTTAATACGTGGTAGAAATGACACTGCGTGTGCCCCCACAGAAACATGATCTCTGTTGGCTTCAGCAGGACAGCTCAGGAAGCACACGTGTAGGAACTATTTTATAAAGAAGGTTGCCAATGAGCCACTGGAAGAACAAGCACTAGATAACACCTTAAATAAAAGCACCAGCTAACATCTTGAATGCAGCCTTTGCATGTAAATCAGGCACATTATTACACATTTACGGGAGTCAGCTGTTGGGAGCATTACTTCCAATTCACTAATAAATGTAAGAGAAGAACTCAATTCTTTACATTCATTTCAGTTGCCCCAGTGGGAACTTGATGATCTTTAAGGTCCTTTCCAACCCTAACCATTCTATGATTACCCAACACCAAGTCTGCATAATACCATAGGATTCCTAAACCACTATGAATCTTTTCCAGAAAATCAACTTTATGTCAGTGGAAGCAAATGCCAACTTTACTTGCTGCCACCTACTGTATTTTTTAAAATCTGCATTCAGAATGGCTTATGCACACTAGGATGTACATTTTCATACCTTACAGCATGACTGACAGCTACAGGGGAAGCAGCGAGGAATGCAGGAATGCACTAATACATCAGAAGCAAAAATGGAATTTACCTCCTTCTTCCCTGTGTTGAGAATAAGCCAGTACCTGGCAGTAAAATTACTTCTCACATCTATCACCCACACCGGCAGACAAGGGTCAGCGGCAAAAGTACAGTAAGATAAAACATTTAATCTTACAAGGGTTAGTTTAAAGCATGTGACAAATTTCTCTCCACGCCTTAATAGGGGCACTAAAATAAAAAGGCTGTGTGTTAAATCACTTGGAAGTCTTTGTTGAAGCTCTATCCTTACCTATTCCTGTTCATCTTAGATTTTTCTGATTTACAAAACATGACACAAAGCTAAATCCTCTGTTATTAATTATAGTAAATACTTGCTATACTTTTGGATTAAGTACATTAAACAGACTAAATAATTAGCTCAACAGAAAATGTTTTATTTTCCTCCCACAAACCTCTTTGAGCTCTTCCACAGAAAATTTCCTTTCAAGTTCAACGTTCCCTAATTTTGCTTTTTTTGTCCTCTCCAAATCAGAAGTTGTGAAATTAACTTACACTGAAAATTAACTCTTCACGAGAGCCAGAAAACTGAATGTGAGGGTACTTTAGTCTAGCTAGATTGGTAACCTCCCCTCTCCATTTGTATCCCCACCTCACAGAGTTGTAAATCAATATGTAAGCCTTCGTAGCCAGCATAGTGTCTGTGATGGAGATGATGTGACCTTTGGAGACCACAGCCATCAGGGCTGCCACAAAGGATGAGACATGAAATCCAGCAATACCACCGCTCTCACCCTTCACAGCAGCAAGCACAAGATGCTCCATTCAGTTGATGTGCTGCGAGATCCTGGGTAGTCCGATGCATTCAGTAAATCTCATCCCAATCTAAACTATTTAAGAGCTACTCAAGAAGTAGCTCCTTTCTGAAAGTCATCAGTATTAGTTACAACTTCTCCAGATACCCTTGCTATATATAGAAAATAATTTGGTTTCCACACTGCTATACAGTCAGTTCCCCACTTCTGAGAAGGTATTCATTGTGTATTACCAGTTTTAAGTCGACCATCCTTAAACTTCATTAGATGCTTCCACATTCTTGTTTAGCATAGAAGTAAAAGCCCTTGCTCTTGCCTCCTGGGCTGGAACAGGCGCAAAATAATTAGGAGAACTGGTGCACACTAACAACAAGCATCTCACAGCCTGGAAGCATCATCATCAGGCTCCTTTTTTTAAATCCACAAAGCACCAAGTATCTCTGTGGTATTGTACGAGTGATGATAATAAGCTGCTCCTAATAGTCCAGTAAGAATAGTTTTAAAAACAAGTGCATTTTTTTAACATGATTAACAAAAAGAATCCTTGCAGAGATTATCAATGTTCATCAACAGAAAAAGCCAATTTTTTTCCTTGCAGTGAAGAAAACATGATGTTCAAATTGCAGAAAAGGCAAGGTTGCTCTCTTCTGGATGCTGTTAAATGACAGAAAAGACTCTAAGAACAGACAGCAGTAAAAATAACCCCCTTTTTTCTTCAAATCTCACACCCAAACTGGCACTTATTATAGAAAAAAAAAAAGAGCATTTCCATTGGAGGAATGAAAGCTGTTTCATGAAAGGAGAGGTGATCCAAATGGTCTTTTACAGGCCTTATCTAATTTATCGTCTTCAAATTTATTGAAATGCACACACTCCCCCCATCTATATCACTTCCAGCCTCAGCAAGGCGCAGTAAAGCTCACAGGTGTTCTGAAGGTGCCTTTTTGAGACAGCACAATCTCCGGAATACAAATCACCACATCCGAGTTCATTGCAAGTGCTCGTCCCAGGTGTTTGCTGGGTGAGAGCAAGGAGTCAGACCTGCATGGGAAGAACACTTCTGCCCTACGAGACAGGGGGATGAGAGAATTGCTCTTGTCCAACTTTATTGCTCTTGGACAAAGGCCAGGCAAAACTTTATTCTAATTCGTGTCTCCTCTGTTTCACTTTTGGCTCGTGAAACAGTGGAAACCAGAGCAGAAAAAAAATACCTAATTTATACTTTGGGAAAATTTATACTTTGGGAAAAGGCCTTACTTCCAACAGGTCTATATGGGAATGCTTGAGGATGGCTATTTTTCATCTGTAAGCCACCTCTGCAGAAAAAAAATTTAAGATTTGGCATTATTCCTCCTAGAGACTCGTTGTAGTGTTTTACTACCCAAAATAACCCTTGGGGCTTTTGCACAGCCTGAGCACGTGGAAGGACTCATTGACAGACAGAGCTCAAAGTGCAAACACATTGCACCAGCAAGGGCAGCCTCTGGTACAAACTGTGGCTGTAAATCTCAACTGACATATCAACAAATCACTGCTCAACGGGCCTGAGGACATTCCTCCCTTCTGCCCTCACCCTGACCTCACTCCCCTTGCTTCACCTGTTTTTCCCTTCTTGGAGAAACACTCAGTAGGGTCAACATGGAAGAACTGCTGCTTCATTAGGTGCCAGCCCAAGTACACCATCAAGCCAAAGAGCTAAAACAGATGAAGCAATGAGCAGGCTGCCAAAGATATTCAAAATGCCCGAAGGTCCACCAGACAAGCTTGCTGGGGCAAGTACAAAAGCACCTGAGCATTTCGGTCCCATGGGCTACTTCAGCAGTTCTGTGAAACCTTCTGTAAGGACATTTGAATTTCTTTGATTCAACCATCCTGCACATCCACCTGTGCTTGGCTGACATAATTTTGATGGCTGACTTTAATCAAAGGTGAGCATCTTACCTGGAAGACTGGAGTTGAGACACTGAGCTCCACTTCTCTTGCAGCTGTAACTCACCTCACTCTCCATCAGCCTTCACACTCAGAGCCAAACTTTTGCCACACAGGATTTCAGCCACCGCTACTCACCACTTCCCCAGTTGACTCCTCCCTAGCTACAAAGAAGCAAACAGAAACACAACCTCTCTCTCCCTAGAGCTGAAGGCCAAAAACAGTGTTTATGAGGATTTCAGCCTGGCCAATCTAAGATTCAGAAGGTAAATTCTCCATTTCAGAGATAACTGAAGCTGTCAAGACATTTACCCAACTATGGAACTAGAGGAGCAGTAAGAAACCTGAGTCACAACTGCACAAGTCCTTTGCCTTGCAACAGCTTTCACGCAGGTATTTCCCAAGTTGAGTCCCCAGCCACGTCATTCTCAAAATTTAAGCTTGCAGTAAGGGAACAGGCTGTTTCGATGAGATACTCCACATTCACATGCCCTTATGCACTCACAAAGCAGCTGAAACACCTCCCAGCATCTGGGGGAAGCANAAAAGATTCCCTTAAAGCAAACAACACCCACCCGGCCTGGAAAACTGCCTACAGCTAACCTCGTGTTAAACAAGCATTGCTAAGTTTCTCTTACTAAAGGAAAAGATGGTACTTTGCATCCTGGGAAAAAAGAAAAAAAAAGTTTTAGGCATTTTTAAAGGCTCGTTAAGTTTGCAGGTGTTCTGGGGAGGTCTTGGTTCCAGCACCAGAGTGAGTATCCCACGCTGACTCTTCCCCTGTGTTTAATCCAGCTCAAGTGCTGCATTAAAGCTTAAAATGGGGAGGGGAGACCATCTTGTATGTGGAAACCCTGGGAGAAGAGGCAGATGCCACCAGGACCACCACAGAAGCGCTCTCCTAGTGATGTCCATTTGGACGCTGACAAAGGAGACAAAAGTAGAAATACCCGCATGGCGAAGGCACCCAAGAAATAATGTGGCTTGTCAAAAGAAAGTGAGAGTTTATCTCAGCCCACTAGCCAATGCCACCCAGCAGTGGGGGAGCTGTATGCCAGTATGGCAGGGAGGCATGTTACAGCCGTGACTTGTGTTGTGACTGAAGTGACATTTCCCCTCAGATCTAAGGGACAGGAGCAAAGACCAAAGACCAGTATTTTCACTGTGGCTAATCCATCCTTGGCAGGTTGGTCTTACTCGAGACCTGTTTAGAGCACATTAATTTCTGCCCAGAAACCCTTTAATTTCCTTAAGTGCAGTCATTTAAAGCATCTTCCCTTGAATTGTTACTTCTGGGCTTTGTTGATGAGGTTGGTTTTTTTTACCCCCATTAGTAAAAACTCCTTCATCTTCAACTCCTCCATGACAGGCACCACATTTATCTGCATGATACTTCAGGAAGCTTCCCAAGGCAGCCTGCATAGGGTTCAATTGCTGAAACAAGGGTTTCTAGCACCATTTTATGTGCCAGACTCCCAGCTGCGGTGACAGAAGGCTCTGCATCTCCTCTGCGTTCTGGCTCATCCCTGCCAGCACATATGGACATATCTCATCACTGGGAGGCAGAAGACCCTGATAACCAGGCACCTGGCCTGCTCCCTCCTTGTCCTCCTTCCCAGGAAGGCAGAATTCATCATCTGTCACTCCCTCCTCAAGCATTTCTCCCACGTATAAAATATGCCACGTGCACTGATCTGAAGTTTGGGAATGTCTTCTGGTAGCCCTGAGTCCATCACCCAGGTAATGTGTCATAAAATATGGTGAAAATGAATATTGAAGATGGTGATCATGACTTGCAACCTAAGTATTTGCCAAAAGAAAAAAAAAAAAAAGAAGCCATTTTCAAATACACAAACATTTGAATCCTAAAGAAAAAACGTGTGTGAAAATATAATGGAAAAGGATTAGGCAGTAAGCTTTGGTGACTATTTCCCTGCAGTTGCTGTTAAAGTCTTTGATGCGGAGGCAGGCATCTCCAGCAGACAAGCTGTCAAGCAGGCTTCAGTCAATCAGCTCCATAAAGAGAAGAGGATGTTGCACAGAGTTAGCTGCAAATGCTATCTCTGAGCATTTGCACCCTTCGCTGCGTTAGCCCTCAGTCAGACCAGAATTTTCCAATGCAATCAATTGTGTGCTTGATTTCAGGTGCCTTTCTGAGATGCTGCAAAACTAAATGCCCTCCAAACTCTTAAAATGAAAATCCAGGAAAACAAAATAGGATCTTTTTGAGGTCTCGAGACAGGTATCAAAAGGACAGGCATATGGCATCACCATTTTTAAAAGTTTCAGCTGAAATCCCCCTTTAGACTCTGACATATGGACTTACTGCTTCTAGCAAGGGAAAAATGCACAGAAAAATCATGGCATATCATCCAGGAAGCATATTGTAGGAGACCAGCAAATCAGGTGTGCTGTCACTGTTTTAGTGTCACTTACTGCATTTGTGGCTGATCAATTTGATAGTCATCTGCACACAAACCCCATACTATGCCATCTCACCTGTAAACAGTTTCGATGCAATCGGGCAGCAGAGGTACAAGGGAGGAGTCCCCTCACCACACATTATTGTCCTTCAAGCATTAACAACCAAATTTAAATTTATCTCAAGTAATCACATGAAAGAACTAGATTCCTTACAGCCTTAACAAACAAAACAAGAAAAATGGAGGAACATTTATCTTAAATTGTTAGGACTAGTGCAAAGCATTAGGTTTATGCTACTACCATTTCTGAACTCTCCATTTCCCTTTCACCCAGCCCTTTATTTACCTTGAATCCCCAAAGGACTAATATTGCCTCTCATTGCTGGCACATGATGGTACCGGTGTGGCCTTGAACTCCTGTACATCCAGTGGTACCTGCCAATTTCCATTTCTGGTCTGGTGATCACTGCCAATTTCAGGTGGTAAAAAGTCAGTGTCACCAGCAAGTTTTAGTTCAGCACTTTCAAGTCATTTAACTTTCAAAATAAGAGCCCAGAAAAACACGTTGTAGTTTCAGAACTGAAATGACGTAACTTTACCAAACCAGGGGAGGGGTTGAGGAGGGACATCGACAAGGAGACACACAGGTGTTAAGAAAGGTTGAATAGCTCAAGCTCCACCTAGGATTTGAATTAAACATGTAAGCAAAGGACTCTCTACTCCTTTCCCCCACCCACTCTCACATCTCCCTTTCTTTGTC
Source organism: Nycticryphes semicollaris (assembly GCA_013400055.1). Classification (NCBI taxonomy): domain Eukaryota; kingdom Metazoa; phylum Chordata; class Aves; order Charadriiformes; family Rostratulidae; genus Nycticryphes; species Nycticryphes semicollaris. Next base: position 374,902 of record VXBJ01001857.1, on the reverse strand, counting down.
CATGGCAAAGAGCTTTCCTCCAGAAGTAAATGAAAACAAAGTCACAGAAAACCACATTACCAGTTGCTGGTTTTTGGTTTTTTTTTGAAAGACCCTAAATCTGTCAAAGGAAACGGTTATTATCATGTGTTTCACACAGGCTCTGCTCACATCCAATAATCTGGAGCAAGTATGTTAAAACAGACCTGTTCCAGGATTACAGTGAAGGAAAGCAGTTATCCTTCTCCTTGCCTTTTTAGAGGACAGATGCAGCTCAGCAACGAGACCCCATATGCCGTAACACACCTGACCTGCTTGCACACTCATCCCACACTCATCAAGACGCCTGAAAGCGGCCACTGGCAAAGCAATGTCTAACCACTTTTGAACCTATATGCCCTCCTCAGCATCATTATGGCTTTCTCAAAGCTGTCAGGGCAAGAAAGACAGATCTTTATGTAAAATGCACCAACATCCCACTTTGCCATGGCTAAATGAGAAAGTAACTGTCATCTCCAGCCAAAATAGATCCAATTCAGCATGATTTGGGCAGGTGGAGGAAGCAAAGGTCATGATGCTGAAAACCCATCTACCATAGACTAGACAAGAGACAAATTTTGGAGGGCAGAGGGAGTAGGAATGTCATACATTTCTGGCCCATGAGGCATCTGGTCCTCCTCTTACAGGGTTTTGCTGCTACAAGTTCACAAATGTCAAGAAGAGGAAAAAAATCTTGGCCTCAAATCCATGTGTTGGATCTAAAGGTTTGAAACGGGAATTTGTTCATCTCCTAGACTGGCAAATGAACTCCCACACTAAAGCAGTCTTTTGGGTTTGGGATGCAAACTTAGTATCAGTGGCTCTCTAAAAGAATACTTTGTGGCTTGGTATTTCTCCCCTCTCTGTGAGTCACACACAAATCAACCAGCAGGTATCGGGTAGTGTATTTTTCCCAAAAGACATTATACCACTTTCGACAGTTTATCCTTCCTTTTAGGAGAGGCAAATTCCACATTTTACAAACACGATCAAATTCAAAATGTGCTGAAGGCATCGTTCCAAATTGACTGTGCATGCTCAGGATGATATCATCTCCTTCTGCTAACACAGGAACAATCCTGTTTATGAGATCACACGAGGCGCCATAATAATTCCATTTGATACAAAATGGAAATAACAGAATTGCTCGCTAGTACTGGATACCATCTGCCCTCTCCCTCACAAATGTTTGCCCCCTGGTTTTTTTTGAAGCTACTTACTGGACATCAGTAACAGATAAACACTTTTTTTCTTTTTTTTTTAATTAAAAGTAACCAGCTGCAAAGACTTCTGGGAAGAAGCAAATTCTTCATTTGCATTGCAGCAGCATCTAGTCCAAATCCTTGGCAATAAAAGGATTTTATCCTATCAGGCCTGAACCTACAATTTGAGATTTCTCCTTCAGCGACTACAAACCGGCTTTGCTCAGAGCAGCAGAGCCAGCAGCTGCCTTTCCCTGTCAGCCTGAGGGGATGCTGGTGAAGTCACCACTGTCTGCTGTGGGATGAACATCAAACCATGAGATTGCGTGTAAACTTCATAGCATCGTTTCTGTAAGTGAAAATATTATATGAAGTTGTCTTTTTAAAAAAAAAAAAAAACCTACTAATTTCTGGTTTTGCAATAACAGGGCTCCCTTTATTAGGAGATGGCTCAAACTCTGTAAGGAACCTCATTTTTTTTACTGCTCTGAGAAGAACCACTTCCCAATAGCTGTTTGGTAGCCCTTACCGCACGCCTGGCATGTTCTCTGAAGTTGAAAAGCATCTTTTAATGACTTTATTGGGATCCACTCGGACTCACTCATGCAAAATTACCACCAGGTCAAAAGCCCCACAGGCTTCAGTGGCATAGCAACTACAGCACATAGTACGTATGAATTAAGTACATATCAATCAATTAACTCTGTACCCTGAGTAGTCAGAAGAGGAAATAGGTTCAAGTGACTTCTTTACCTCTTGCTTTCTGAGGACCTAACTACATTAATTGCACTCCCAGCCAAGCTCGAGGTCTCCTGTTTGGACCAGGCTGTACTCGATCCTGCACAGACGTAGCAGTGTCAGGAGCGACAACCTTTTCATGTCACACCACGCAGGCAAACTGATGGCGACTGCGGTGTTCAATATTCATCGGGATGAATCATGCTTTGCAATAAAATTCCCAGTGCCCAACATCCTCCCGCTTGCTGCCTTTGGCATATGGTTTTAGAGGAAACAAACAGTTACGACATTCATCTGTCGCAGCCGGCGAAGCAGTCCAACGGGAGCACAGAGAGGGCTGTCATTTGGTCGTTTATGATCTGGTGATGAATACTGCATTAGGAGCAAAGCTGGCTAGAAAACGGGGAAAGGTTGGAGTAATTGAAGGCGGCTCCCCGCACCCTCTTCTCTCCCCTCTTTCGCCCCTTTGCTCCCACTGCAGAGACCATTGTGCACGTTCAGTGCCATCTGGGTTCCTCCCCCACCCCCTCTCCCCGTTACCATATCCCATGGCACATATGTCTAGGTTTTCTGCTTTCATGAGGTCATTCAGACCAGTATGAGTACGTTCTCTGGGCATTTTTCAACCCCCTCCCCTATTTAGAAACCAAATCCTATTCATTAAAACCTAAATCACTAAGCCTGCCAAATTATTATCCCCAGAATATCGCGTGTCCCAGATTCTCCCTGGGCTGGCTGGACCTCTCTTCCTACAGTCATATTCTTCAGGGACTCAAAGCAGTTGTTGTTTTCAGGGGATCTCAAACACCAATAAACTGCTTGAAATGGGGGAAAAAAATATGCAGCATAGTAAAAATCTCTAAGCGGCTTGACAGTGCTGAAATCACCATGTAAGCCTAACATTAAGGGAGGGGAGTATGTTTGAAAATTTTGGCTAATAGCAGTAACACGTATATAAAAAAAAGATCTTTTTTTCCCCAATTTGCCATAATGAAAACCACATCTGTCTGTGATGCACAAAATTGTCATAAGCTCGCTACGAAGAACTTCACTAAAAGTGAAATAAATTGCACATTGATTCACTCCCTTCTCACGTTGCACTTCAGCAGCTCTGTTTACACTACCACACACAGTTATGCAGTTGTGTTTAGAGAAGGATTCTCTTTCTATCTTTGACCAGCACATACCCATCTATTTAGAGTTTAAAATCGGAAAGATCACTTTATATACAATAAACAATAATAAAGCTTACAGCCATTCCTGAGCATGAGGTCTTCTTTCATTGAGAGCACATTAGTAGGGAAGAGCCAATTAAAAGGAACCTTGGGTACAGCTGCTCAGGCTGGTTTTCATTATTCCTCAGCACAGCACATGCAATTTGAACATTGTATGCATCCATCAAAGGAAACTATATCGTAGTGAAACAGCTTACTTTCATCCTCCCATGTGTGATGGGTAAATTCACCATGCTCATCCACAGTTGGGTTTTCAGTTTGTGCTTTGATTTTTTCAACTTGGTAGTATTTCTCATAGTTAAATGAAAAAGGGGAAATTATTGTCTCTGTTAATGTGTACCAGGATCTATATCCTTCACTGCCGATGCAAAACGGCATTTTGTTTTTCATATTTATTCCACCTCAGTAAATCTGCCTGCCCAATCCTCATGTTTTGATTTAATTTAGTGCCTGCAAGATAAACCCTGTCATTTGTAATAATTTGTAAACCTTCATCTTTAAAATGCATCCAATCTGTCCTGTAGCCCTGTAAAGTATCTGTTCAACATTTTGCTTCAGCCTGCTCATGGTGTTCTCCTCTGATAAGGGCTGCTGATACACAGCATAAAGCTGACTTATTTCTTATCTCCATCAACATGGGTGTTGTTCCATTTCCAATTAAAAAAAAACTGGGGCAGCAGCCACTCATCTGAGTGCAGGGAACCAAATGTCTTTTAAACGCTGAATCCATCAGCTGGGCAGCATCACTGCCTAAATAAGGCAAGGGATTCATGAAAATAATTATTAAAACCTGAAACTGGAGATCATATACAATTTAGTGAACTTTAAAAATCTAAACAAGATCAATCATTCTCATTTACCAATCAGTAGATATTCATAAAGCACATTAGCTTATGCAAATTGTCCAAAATAGCTGGCCATTCGCATTTGCCACAGGGAAGGGAAACACAAACCAGTACCTGAGTGACACCACCATTCAGATCTGACTGTATTAGGGGCTTGAATTGAAAATAGCTCTTGCTGCTCATCCCAAAAGCTTGGGCAGTATCGCTTTTCAGCATTCTCCTCCAGAATACAGGGAGCCTTGTATATAGGGGCTAGTAGCTGGGCACACAGTCCTAGCCCAACTTCCTCCAAGTATTTGTTCTGTACAATTACAGTAAATCTTAAAGGAGGTCCTTGCATTAAATAACACCTGGAAACCTGAAGTTTAAAATTCCAGTAAAGGGAAAAAACTTTTAGCTGAAAAGCACAATTTGCTAATAGTTAAATGCAGATACTTTCCCCTGAATTTGGCAGTGCAAAAGCATACTGAGTGGCATCTGCTCTTGCTCCATGTTAGCAAAAACTACTTCCCCCAAGCCCTCTTTGGCACTGGTTTATCTCCTTAGACTTTGCAATTCATTTCTGGAAGGAAGCGTTAAAAGATTTTGTGATAGCGTTTCCATGGCTTTGAGCTAGGGTGGCTGCCCCGCAATCACTGCATCTCATAAAGGACGGCCATTACACTCAGTCCAAGTGGGATCTTGGAGGAAAAAGCAAGTGTTCCAAGCCCAGCAAGGCTGTAAGGCACCACAGGCAGGAGGTCCAGTCTGGACAGTAAATGGACACATTTTTGAAGGGGTCAGCTTCCGGTTTACACCCCAAAATGACACAGCAGCATTTTCCAGGAAGTTTCTTCACACAAAGAAAAAGCTGCTGGCAAAAGAGCCCTTTCGAAAAATCCTGCTAATTCAGAGGTACCTGATGGCTGCTGAGCCCATCTAAAAACCTGACTGGGCTAGACAGTCTTAGCACTTTGGAAAATATGCCCCCCAAACCTGAATTTGCCTCCTACATCAGTGCTTCATGGCAGGAACTTTATGAGGGGAGCTGGGCTATTTATTTTGCTCCTGAAACTAGGAGAAGGACTGTTTCAGCTTTCTGCATTTTAATTCGCTGTGAAACATATTGGGAATTTAAGTGAACAGAAATAAACACATAATGTGAGAGACCATGTGTTACTTTCAGAAATTAGGGAACTGGCAAGAACAAAGCCTTGAAGTGTTACATACACATACCTATGTAACAGATCCAAAGTATAAATTTATCACACAAAAACTAGGAAATGGTGGCAAAATTAAAGATAGGAAGTTCCCCTGCCTGCATCCTATGAAAGCAACAGATCAACAACCTTGACTTGGTAACAGATTTCCCATTCTACATGTTGTGCTTTCATCCTTGCCAAAATAAAAGGGAAACCATAAACTCACCATAAACACACTCAGCAACACATTTCATTTTGCACAGCTGCTAATGCATACAGACAACTTTCTTTGGTGTTTATTGTACATGAGTTCTATCAGTTTAAAAGAAACTCATCAATCAGAAGAAAAAAATGCTGCAATTTCTGTAGAATGATCAAGATGGTTTTATAGCCAAGGTACTGAGGACATTTTGTACATTAATTACTCAAAGTCTGCAGTGAGGTGGGTTATTGTCCACATACACTAATGGCTTTCAGGGTTTAATCTCTCATCAGTGGACCTCCTTTTCTGAAATCCCCAAGAGATTATGTAGTACTATGTCTAATCACTTGACAAATTTCATTTACTTGAAACTGGAGCTAGGTTTGAATTATACAAAGCGTGTAGGAGAAAGCAGATTCAAAGCAGGAAAACAAAATCTAGTACTGGACAGTACTGGGATTTATCATTACATTCACATCTGAACTGTTTAACAATAAAATAAACAATTCTACTAGGGGAAATGTACTAGTTGTGTATCAGCTGCATATGCCTATGGGACACTCAGCTTTAACTGACACACAACAGGTTCAAAAGTATACTATAAGTCACATAAAAAGGCAGTGGAAATTTAAATAATTTTGTTACTGCTGTAATATTTAGCTGAAAAATACCGCTATGATTTGTACAGCTGTCTGCTACACTGAAGAGGGACAATTATTTGGCATCAATTACACGATGCAGAAACAAACCAGTTCCTTTGCTAGTTAGATTTACCCTCCGAAGTTCATCATTCCAGACCAAATAAATCACCTGTAAGGCTGCGATGGATGAAACACCTTTCTCCTCCTGTGCTGCCATCTCCCTGCCACAGAACTGCTACCAGGGAATTGTCTTCTCCACTAAACAGCAATTCCCGGTGATTAACACATCTCGAAATCTTGTGCTGTGAAACTCATTGCATTATTTCCCCTTATCACAGCGCAGGCAGATATCTACATATGCACAATTTGCCAGACAAAAACCATAGAAAAGGAATTTAAAATTAAGAGCAGCATTTGGCACCAAGCTAACTACACAAAGGTTGTGTGACTTTATAATCTATTCTATGTTATTATAACCTAGGTGTCCCACACTGCATTGTAAAGCCTTGTAACACGGCTAGCCTTGATGAAGATGCCAGATTATGGCTCTGAAAACAACATGCAAACACACGGGCACACGCTACCTATGTAAACCAAATTTACCAAAATCCATCAAAGACGCAGCAATAACGAGACTTCTTTTGCAAACATCATTCCTGATAGGGTTAGGACAGATTCAGAGCAAATACAGACGCAGACAGAAAGATTGCTGTTCTATTAATTCGTTGTCAAGCCATGCAGGAAAGGACGGCTGAAAGCCCGAAGATGCAGTAATGATTGTTTAAGAGCTAGTCGAAAAAGTGACAAAACTGGCCTAAACCTCTTTAAGCCCCCTGAATGAAAAGATTTAAACAGGCTATTGTTAGACCCCTGGGTACCTTTTTTCTCTTGGCTTTGTTCTGCATTTTCCTCCGCTGCAGTTTCCATGGCTGGCTTCATACCATCCACCAAAAATGCCGCCCCCCCCTCCCCCCCCAGCAAGCACTTTTTCTCTTCGCCTCCTTTCTCACTCCCTTCCGTCGCCTATTTACAGCGGCAGTGATTGAGCGGCTCTGTTCTCCCCTACAGTAGATTACAGTCCTTTCCAAAAAACGCCAGAAAAGTCTTGTCAGCTTCAATTTCGCTCCGCTGACTGGTCCACGAGGAGCCGTGCCAGCCAGCGCTCAGCCATACGTCACCACGGTCCCCAGCTATAAAATAGCCACCCTGCACCCGACCCTGCTCCGCCGGCTCGCCGCGTCGTGGGGACCGGCATCACCAGCAAGCACCCCTTTCCCCTCACCCTGCGCTCTCCCCCTCTTCGCCCCCAACTCATTCTCCCAAGGCTCCTCACGAATGTTAATCAATTCTCTGGGCAGTGAATGGGTTGGTGACACCGGGAGGGGAGGTAGGAGCGAGAAAGAAAGGAACCCCCCACCCGGCCACCGTGGGGCGAGCCCCCCGGCCGCCGTCTCTAAGGGGAGGTGCACGCCGGCACAATCACAAGGCTCCCTTTCCCATGGGACCTCGTTATTATGCTTCGTGTTTTGATTTATTCCACATGCCCTCTGCTCCTTCAAGGGGTGGGGGGCGACGGGGTCTGTTCTGTGTTTGCTTTCTTTGCCGAGTAAGTTCTGCTCACCCACAGCAAAGGAGTGTGTGAGAGAAGCATAAAAGCAAAAGCGGGCATATATACACACAAGGAAAATTCAAATTCTTTCTCTGACTAGCAAGCTAGATGGAAAAAAAAGCACAAAAAATCCAAGCAAGCAGAAAGGAAGCAAGCTCAAGTGACTTGAAATGCACGTGCAATACTTTAAAGGATAAAACGTTTAAGAAAACACAGCTTGGGTTTTTAAAAGGATGTCTGCCGTTAGAGACCTTCTAAGCCACGCTTAGAAGTGAGTGCAGAGTTGCTGCTAAGCACATGTTTGGTCGCTCCCCTAAATCAAGACAGACTGTAGCACGATCTAACAAGCTGTACTAACCTGGCTCTGGGAGCACCAGAACCAGGAGGCACGTCTCTACGTTACTCTGCATGAGGTGTCTTTAGGTGTCCTCAGCCCGCTCTGAGCAGCTCCGTGCCTGGGAGCCACAGACCAGGCAACACCACACAAGGGTATTATTCACCTTCCAAACCCCAGGATAACTGACATATTTAAGGCTGCACTGAACTGAGGGCTAATTAACCTTGCCTATTACTTTGCTTGTCTCAGTGGCCTCACAGCATGTCACACTGCACAGGGCAGATGTGCCCAAAGGCACATTTGTGTGTAGGATGATGGAGCAGCCATGAAGCAATGGCCTTTGGGGTCTGGAGGGCTTTGCTGGTCCAGCCACCGCAACCCATTCTGCAGGCTGCAGAGATGCTTAGCAGATTCAGCAAATGCTGGGGATGTTAAAACCTACACGCCGCGTGTTCCATATAACAGATTCAACCAGGAGAGTGGGAAGAGGGAAGCAGTCCAAAGATTTGTAGCTGCAATTCAGCCTCTTCTGATTAAAGTTACTACACCCACAATTTTACTGTGCATTTTTATTTCTATAGATGCCTAGCGAGGAGCACAAAAAACCTCAGACCCAACCTTTAGAGAAAGAGCGCTTCTCTTGCAAGAAATCAGCTCACAAATCCTCCTCTCTCATCATGGTCACCATAGTTGTCACTTTGCTTTGGGCATTTGTGCTCAGACATATGCTTCAGCCCAGCTGCCAAGAGATCTTGGAATTATGCTAAGGTTTCATATCACAGAATCAAAACTTGATGTCATGCATTTGCCTAAAAAAGTTTTCTTGGAGTGCAGTAAAAGTCTGTAGTTGAAGCTCCCACCTCAGCCAACCTTTTCATAAGCAGAAGTTCATCTGTGGAGGAGATGAATTATCCTCAGGATCCAGCAGGAGGCAATAGGTTGGGCTCCTGAAGGTAATCCAATCAGCAGCCCCAGCAGAGAACTCAACCCAGGTGCAAGGCATATTTCTCCAACCTCTTTCTCCAACGCCCGTACAACACATATTGAAATCCCTGACCAGCAAGACCATGTACTGCAAACACACTCCCCTCAAGGAAGCAGCCAAAAGGTGAAATTGCAGGTGATGTGTCTGCCATATTCTTTTAACCATTACTAAAAGTTGTTTAAATCCCGCAGTCAAGAGAGGAAAGAGAACCTCTTTACAGCTGGGATGATTATACAAAGAAATTGTTCTACAAAGCCTGTGTTTTTTCCCATTTAACATCAGTGAGACTGAAAATCCATAGACAAACACACCCTACTTGCTGAAAGTCACACAGATTTTAGTCATTGGCCAAAGCAGCTGGTTGGCTCTGACATTAAAATTTCCTTGGAATTTCTCATCATTCAATCTGTACTTCTGCTCACTGCTGTCATAGCCTGCATTTCTGTTTCTTAATGATCTTTGCTCACTTTGGAAGGCTGAAGAATTTAAAAGGTTGACACCTCTCTTCTGACTACCACAAATTACAAAAGGCCTGTTCAAAACCTAATTCAAGTGGTGCAATATTAATACACTTATTAGTATAAGTACACAGAAAATACAAATGTTGCCTGGAATTTCATTTCCTTAAACGGAAAACGTATCAGACAGAACCTTTGGTTACAGACTGTCCCCAAAGGAAACCCACTAATAAAGTGAGACCTATCCTTCAAATCCTTCAAACAGTTGCATGCTTTCCTGCTGGCAAGCAGATTATGTCAGGCAGGCTCAGGACTTCCGAGCAGATGTTTTACAAACACAAAACTAACAGGCTAGGAGATTGTTTCCCCTACTTTCTCCTAGGATAACCCCATTCCCAAACCAGCAATGGAGAAGTCAGTGCACAACACCAGAAGTGCTTGAACTAAAGACTTTAAAAGCCGTCAATCCCAACTGTTCTGAAGCATTAATTCTACCTATTAAATTATCCTCTAAAAGCTGCAAGTGACTCATTAGCGTAAACGTCTTCTCATTTCCTTCCTATTACTTTCCAGATTGCTGGAATATATGATGGGTTTTAAGCATTTAAGCAATTTCTTAATCTTCAAACCTCTGTCCCATCACTGATAAACACAGCAGACAAATTATATACTGTTTCCTCCATGGCTAACATGGGTGCTGATCTTGTGCTTCAAGAGTCAATCTCAGCCAGCAAGTTGTCTCATCCAATGCTCCCTCCCTTAATCAGATACATCCTTTTTATAGTATGTGATGAGACTAGGAAACATCAAATCTATGCCAGTGACAACTCAAGACAAGACAAAGCCACAAAGGCAGAAATTACAAAAAAGCCCTCGAAGGCTGATATTCAGCAAAAGCCTGTAGTACAGTCGAGGCTGATTTAGGTAACCAGCAGCCAGGGAAGGCAGCTAGTGACATTTCAGGAGTTCAGCCCAGCATTCTATTTGCAGAAAAAAAAATATGAAAATGAGGAGAGGGGCTGAGCAGTAAGAGTTTCTGAGCCTCGAGCCAAACCTCAGAATGAATAACAGTGGAGCAAAGTACGTGAAGGCACTGCACAGCAAGTGACATTCACTACCCAAACAGTTTTTAAAAAAGAGGTTTTAACCTATTTTATCTAGCTTTAAATAAAAGCATTTAATCTTTTTGCTCAGTCAAGTAAAATAGTACAATTGCACAAATTTAAAAAATAGTATTAAAAATGAAATTCTGCTCACGTGCCAATCCCCTTTGAACATCTATCTTTAATGTCACTGAGTCTAGTTTACATTCCTGAAGGCTGAGAAGCTCTGTCATAAGCTACAGCAAATTCTTCATAAGCTTTCCGGAGATGAATAATACACTTGCCATTTTACAAAGGCTTTGTAGATTTGTAATAAAGAGTGTTCTCACATGCTTCAAGAGCAATTTGAGATTAGCCTATGAGATGCAAGGCTCAGAACTTAAAAATACAGACACTGTCCCTCAAACAAGACTGACATGTATTTTAAAGACGACTTTCTCTTTTTTTTAGAAACTACGCAAACACATTTAAGAGAAAGAACACATACACATGCAGCCACTTGCTGTGTCTCAATGTAATTGCTTATGTTCAGACCAGCTTTAGGCCAGTTGCCTAAGACTTGAGTATAAACTCCAATCTGACTGTATATGCAAAAGCAGGCAAATTTTCCATGTGGGTAAAATCAAAGCATGACAACAAGCTTTTAGTTGGGCAGCAGTCATATACCTGGCAAGTGTTTAAAAAGAGGACTGGGGCCCGTTCTTTCAGACATACTACAGTACTAAGAAAATGAAATCCAGACTGATGAACAAATAACAGTGGAAAACCCCGCACTTTTACCACAGTATGAAATATAGACTACCAAAACCCACAAATCTGCACTGCACTTAGGAATCTCAGTCTTGGATTTTGGTAGACGGGACAAAACTGAAGTCCAAGTGCTAATAGGGATTATCTTTGCAACCAAAGAAAATGACTGCGTTAACTGATGCAGGTAAGCCCAGAAGGATGAGCAGACCTTAACAGTGTGAAGGTGCCAGTCCTGTGGCCCCCTTAATAAAGCCACATGAAGATGGCAAAATGCCTGGCAGCAAGTAGGCAGGCCAAGTAGATGTCTTTCAGTTGTCGGGTCTCATACATTCCTCTGGTCGGCCTGCTTGCTTCCAGCTGGACCACCGCTTTAGTCCACTGCGGTCACAGCCACTGGCGAGAATGAAAGGCACTAAACAGCCTAAATCCAGAGCATATATGGATGGCTAACCTTTATATGAAACATAAGAGGGAGAAGGGAAAAAAAATATAAATCCCTTAAAGAGTTAATAGACGGTTCTGTACAGGTTTTCCAGTGGCTGGGGCTCATCGAGTCCTAGTCTCAAGGAAGACTGAAGTGGCAGAGATGTGAAAGCTACCAAAGAAAAAAGCCCAAAGAGCTATAATCAAAGTCAAAATGAAAGCAAAAGTTGATGTTCTTAAGCAGCTGGGCGGCCCATTTCTGCTTATGAAACGCAGTCAACAGCATGGAAGTAATTGAAATAAATGCAAGGTATTATTTATTTATCCTAACTAATGTCTTTAATAAGGTTTGGTTTTTTTCTGTTTGTTAAGAACACTCACAGTTTCCCCAGGTATGTTAAAGAACACAGCTGGGGAAAATAATTCAGAACCCTGATACACAGAATACAGGAAGCTCAGCTACGCTGAAGACTTTTGAGGAAAAGCAGTAAAAAATTAAAACAGAATATGTTGCATTTGAAACTGAGCTGGAAGCAACATTACCTTCTGCACCTTTCTGCTGTGAGGCAGCCTGGATTAGCACCACAATCTTGGCAAGCCAGACAGAAACAGGCTGATGAACTAGAGCCTACTTATAGCGTAGCTGAAAGAGCACGGAAATATAGGAAAAGTTAAATGAAAAATTAAGAGAAAGTAGGAAAAGCCTCTAAATATTCACACGGTATAAATGAGCATTACAATGGGAAGAAATTTTCTAACAATAAAAAGAGGATGCAGTTGAAAGGGAAAATGCTAAGTTTCAGGCGAACTTCCTGACATCGAACCAACTTTTAAAGGAAGCAGTGAAATCTCCTCTCCTGTGGGACTGACCACCTTGCGATGACAAAGACTACGAGAAAAACAAAAGCAAAGACACCCCAGCATCTCCATCTAGAAGCAGGTTTTGTTCAGCAAGCAACATTCAGAGCACCAGCCCCAGTGGTTGTCTTCAGCTTCTACTCCAGCTCAATAATTTTATGGCAATATGTATAGTTTCCTACAAGTGTAATGCATGGCAAGTTTCACATGCTTTAAATTTAAAATTAGGCAGCAAAACACAGCTTTGAGTTACCCAATCTTACACACAATTTTTTGTTCAGCAGTGGCAACACCCTCACATGACTAATATATGAAGTCCTTCAATGGTGCTTCAAATGTTCCTCCACCATTTTAAAGGGCTAGGTTCTTGATTTTTGGTACACATAACAGATTTGGTTTTTTTGCTCTCTCTGTCACCTTTAAAACAGGGAGGAGATTCTCAGTTATCATGCTTTTCCATCCCTCTGCCTCGAGCCACACATTTGACAGCCGCAGGAATGCTGCAGTGCAGCAGGAAACCAATAGGCTCAGGTCCTTTATCTTCATTCCTTTAATTCTGCACCTTAAAGACAATTCTACCTACTTAGCTTTTACTATGAAACCTCTCCCCCAATACTGTTGCCAAAGCCTATTGCCATCTCGTAAGACTAACAAGAGTTGTTAATACTTGGACACACTGAAATAGCATCCTAGATATTTATGTTGCTCTTACTAGCACTTCTCCATAAGTACCTCTTGTACTTGTAGAAGAGCTGTTTCTGCCAGAGTTTTTTAGAAAGCAAAGGTATAATTATAATACACTCCTAACAAGCAGCTAATACAGCTGCTTAGTCTCAAAACGTATGAGAGTTGAGACAGGATCAGTATCAGGAGGCTACCTGTTGATTTTTTTTTTATCTATCTATAAATAAAACCAAACTTCATTGAGTTCAGCCTAGAGACAAACTTCTTCTTCTGCTCCACAAAGTCAGATTTATTCAGGCAATCCTGTGTTAACTTTACATCCAGTTCTGATTTTCAAAATTGCCCTCCCACTCTTCACATAGACTCAGCATCCCACCTACAATCTCTCATCTATTCAGTGCTCGTTTTGTTCTTCAGTCTTGGCCTCAGTCCAGTCTTTTCACAAAGCGTGGAAAGAAAGCAGGGAAATATAAAGAAGTACAAAACGCTACAGGTCCCCAAAAAGAAACCAGGGGGACTCATTATAAAAAAGTACCCCACACTGGAGGGCCATGGGGACAGACAGGGATGAAAACTCCTCCTGAATTTCATGAGGGATTCCGTGCATAAATCAGATATAGGTATGTGTGTGCATATACATATGCAGAAAACATTTATATATGCATATATGTATGTACATGAAGAAAACATGTATATTATTATATATTTTTATTGAGCTGAAAACTGTACCAGCATCACTGGAATCACAATGAGGAATGCAAACTAATTTGTAGTCATACAATAGATACTAAGGTTGATAACGAATGCACAAGTATGCACCATCCCAGTGCTACAGCCAACTCCAGCTGAAGATTTCAGGGCCGAGAACCAGGTTACCCAGCATCAGACTGGAATCTGGAGCAGAGCTAAGACACACAGTAAGAGCCCAATTTCTTAGGCATCCTTATCCGCTCACCTCCATATCCCAGCTTGAAAGGCTGGCCCCATGGCCACCAGCCTCATCCGTATGTATGGATTATTGGGCAGTTGTATGTCAATGTTTTGAAAAGCCCATGTAATTCAGCAATCAAAATGTTGACATAAAAGAAAGCATCAAAATAATGATTGGTTCAAGGCCCCAGTTCATTGTGTAAAGTTTCAGCACCGTGCAAGTCACTGTTACTGTAGCTGTTTCCCTGACACTGAAAATTCCCGTTCCAGTGTAACTATCCCAGTGTAATACTTTGGGAAAGATCCTGGATCGGTTCTGTCATGCAGCCCTGGACCACCTGTTGAATTGCAAATACAGTTTCTGTTCACACACAAGACACTAGTCATGAAATCCTCAGTTAAGACCCTAACGAAAAGGTTCCCAATTAATCATTGTACTCTTTGCTAGAGCAGATATCCTCATTAGGAAAGCCACAGGACATTAACAAGTTCCACTTTGAGGGTGTCCAATTAACTCATCGACTAAATATGTGCCAGGCGACTTCGACCGGCCTAGCTTTTCCAATCCCTTGTTTTCTAGCAGCATCAAATTGGGATCCCAGTCATGTATAAAGTAGCAGTTCTTTCCCTGCTTTACAATGCCTTTGAGAACACTGCCGGTGGACAACAAACAACAGCCGCTGAAGTGTTTAACAGGTCTTTCACTTGCACCCATAAAAAAAGTTAAGTGTGCTCTTGGGGAGTTCTGTCCATTTGATAAAAAAAAAAAAAAACTAAACCCAACAACAAACCAACACCCCACCCTCTACCTTATAAACAGGGAATAACTTAACCTGCCAACAACGAGCACGGTTGGAGCTCCGTTTGGGATCGTGTCACGCCTTGATTTCTGCCGAACCTCAGCAGTGGGTGACCCTGCATACAAAGCGAACGCGGAGACAAAAGAGCTATAGGGTGAGTTAAGGACAAAGTAGCAGCTTTCAGCCTGGATTCCCAGATAGGCTGTCAAGTAAAATCCCTTGACAGGGCAGGATTATTCTCTAGAGTACACACTTCCAACACTTTGCCTCGCCTAATTTTTTGTGTGTCTCGAGCCTGGAGCCTCTCGGTCTTTTTGCAGGAAGAACTGTTTTGCAGCCTGGCAGTTTTTGAGGCTCGGCACAAAGGAAGGCTTGCACAACGGCCACCAATGCAGAAAGAGAGACTCCTCCAAAGGGAGCCAGAGTGGGATCCAAGCCTGCAAATAGGCCTCCCATCCCACTGCCTCAAAACCACCCAGACTCTCTTTTTGGTAATGCCACTCTTGACATTGCCTAGTTTCTTTCCAAACATGACATTCGCTTGTTTTAAACAGCTGAAAGGTATCATTTGTGCACTTTGTCATGAGTCTGAGAGAAATTCAGTTAGCATCTATTTTCCCTCATCTGTTCCTTGTATCATTCCCATCCCATTTCATTTCTGCTCTCTGGGTTTCAGCACATGGGTAACCATCTCTCTTGCGCTCAGAGCTTCCCAAGTGTAAACACCAAGCATTATTATTATGTGTTTGCTCTGGAGACCTTTGCGTTCATTATTCAAAATGGCACTGGGCATTTTTGCTTTCAGTAGTACTACTGACACATCTTGTGTCTCTATCACCACTACCAATTCCCAAAGTACCACTACCTGCTCCATCTTTCTGCACATTTTGGAAAGGAAAAGGAGCTAATGAACTAGGGAAAGGGAGAAGGAATAGATATATTGGAAAAGAGTATAATTAAACACTGGAGTAAAGCACAAGGCAGAAACAACATCAAAGCCTCTGGCTAAGGCTCTTTCTTTGGTCTGTAGAAGAAATTGTGTCTCTGTATTAAAAGACTACACTCTATCAAGCTCACCATGCTGGAGGTGACCAAAGGCAGGTTACTCAACACAGGATAGAGGTCCTTTCATTGTAGATGAGAGACTTGTCCATAGGTTGCAGAAAAATATCACAACTTGTCATGTCCAGACAAAAACCAACCAGTCCAATTTGCCCATTCACAAGTTTATTAGCACAGATAATAAACTGAAGACAAGTACTGCTTGAAAAGTATTTCTAAGCACTTAATTCCAGCTACAGTCCTCAAAAATATTTAAACTAATTGTGTGTTCAAGTGTAGCACATATTTCTGTTGCACACAGAACATCACCAGATTGCAAACACAATCAAAAGCCCATTTTCTTGGTTTAATTTGCCATTAGTACACTGCAGGTTTATAGAGCCAAACAAACAACTACCAACTAAATTCTCATTGCCATTTCAAACGTTTCCAAGCAAATATCATAGCAACATTATCAGAACCTTGAGTTCATTTAATCCCAAATTCTCTATAATAAAACAACACTAGCACCTGCTAAAAACAGAAAATGTAGTCATCATGGGAAAAATGTGGTTCTCCCCAGTTCCAGACCAATAGGGTGAGAATCCTGAGATAAAACCTGCCGTTTAAAGAGCTCTTCATGACTTGAAGAAAGAGAAGAAAAAACCCAAATCCTAGTTTTTATATATATAATGTAATATTTTTAAAGTAGTACTTTAGGATTTTTAATACACAACATGCACTAATGAATGTACTTATTTCAACCTATAATATAATCATATAAACGAGTGGTAACGGACTAAGCACCTCATCACAGATTACCTCGTGTTTTATAACCGTGAAGAAAAAAAACACCCCAACTAGAGCAGCAGTTGAAGGCACCTTTTTATGTGGGAGCGCAGAGCTGTGCAGCCAGCAAGCACTGCTATCCTGCTAGCATCAGCAGCTTGGGAAGGAAGCAACGGAGACCTTGTCAGGAAAAATAACTGATTTCAGCTTAAACTACATTTCAAGTGGACAGAAAGCAGCTGCCTGCATTACCCTGAAAGAAATACTGTGTTACAGGGCTGCAGGACAGATGACGGTGGCCAGCGCTTGCAAATCTTGATGGCAGCCCCTCTCCGCTCCTGTCATACAATCACAGAATAGTTCAGGTTCGAAGGGGCCTTTAAATGTCCTCTAGTCCAACCCCTCCACAATGAGCAGGGACATCTTCAACTAGATCAGGTTGCTCAGAGCCCCGTCCATCTTGACCTTGAATCTTTCCAGGGATGGGGCATCTACCGCCTTCTCTTTCACCACCCTCACTGTAAAAAATTTCTTCCTTTTATCTAAAGTCTTTGGTATTTTAATTTAAAACCATTACCCCTCATCCAATTGCATCAGACCCTGCTAAGAAGTTTGTCTTCATCTTTCTTATAAGCCCCCATTAGCTACTGAAAGGCTGCACTAAGGTCTCCCTGGAGCCTTCTCCAGGCTGAACATTCCCAGCTCTCTTAGCCTGTCATTGTAGCTCCAGCCCTCTGATCATTTTTGCCCTTGTCCTGGCCGGTGGCAGGGTGGCCAATGCGGAGAGCACCCCCCAAAGACCCCTGCCCTGGTGGCACTGGCAGGGGGTCCCAGTGGGGCCAAGGGCAGGCGGCACCCATGGGAACCGGCACGGCCCTGTGGCCATGGGGCTTCACGGGTGACCGGTCTCGTCAGCCCTATTCAGCCCCGCGCCCCGCTCACAATAACCAGCAGCCGCGCTCCCATAACACGGGCCTCCCCCTTCTCCCTGCTTTTATCATCCTTCATATCTCAACGATGACAGGACTGAAAGGGCTTCTGATGGGAAATGTGCTTCAAATTAGCATATTTCCCCCTGTGTACAATGGAGGCATTAAGCCGCTGCGTTTTCAAAGTCCAAACAAAAGCAGCCCCGGCTGTTTTTAGCAGCGCTGTTTGAAGTTCTATTCCCCCCTCCCCGCCTCTCTCTCCCGAATTGCGAGCACATTTAACAAATTTTCCCTCTTTCTGAAAAGAAGGAAGAGCGACCTATAAAATCTATTTTAGCAAATTATATTATTTGATACATTTCAGACTTTCAAATTAAAAAAAAATAAAAAGGCACCCTTTTTGATGTGGCAGAGAGCAACTTGGTGTCTGTGCAGCGTTTCCACTGAACCGCAGGCTCAGGGTACACCCCCCTGAGGAGCTTGGCTTGTCTGGCTGCCCCCAGCACTTGGATGGACCCTGTCGCTGAGGATTTTGGAACTCAAATCCATTCACAGTAACCCAGTATAAAGAGTCCTGTACCCACAGCTTGATTTCCCCCCTGTACCAGGGGCACACTGGTTGAACATACCAGTTTCTGATGGGAAACTAAACAGCTGTGCTGCAAGGAGAAACAAACCAGCACCCACAACCCCAGGATTATCCTTTGGTTTGACTTGAGGGTTATGAACAGGGGAACTGAACCTCAGAAGTACAACCTTTATGGAATGGCTTCAAATTAGAAAGTAAATAGCTATTTACCAGGGAAAGGAGGGCAGGAGGAAGGAGATAGAAATCACAGGAGTTCAACACAGGGAGAAGAAGAGGAAAAAGCACTCCTGTATCAAAATATCTTTGAGCAACAACTGCTAGAAGAACAAATCTACCTCAGCTCACTCAGTGCGTTGCTCTGTAATTGCTCGTTAGCACAGCTGGATGATTAAGAAGCCAGTTTATGGCTTTGTTGGTAAAGAGGCATGTCTGCCTGCCTCCTACGTTAAACAGAATTTTCTCTGAGAGGAAGATATAAGATTACATGGTCAAAATGTTTCTTGGAGGAAGGGTTTGGGTTTTTAGTTTGGTTTTTTGGTTTGGGGGTTTTTGTTGTTTCCCCCCCCCCCTCCTTCTTCTTCCCCCAAGATTTCCAAGGTATTTATGTAATCTTCTATATGTGGCACAGCTAAGAACAAAAATCACGCTCCTTAACAACATGAGATTACAGCAGAAAAGCAGAATGCCAATGAGATCCCAGGCAGGCAGCCCGCAAGTGAGGTGGATATAAAAACCACTCAGAAAAAAAGCCTGGGATGCAGCCTGCAAAAGAGAGTCTGGTAGGAGAAATGTCTGCTTTGTTCAGACTCTTCTGCCCTGTTTCATGAAATTTTCCTTAGGATCAGGATCCATCTCTGCTCCTTGATTCCGTTAGCAGCAACGTTCAAGACACTCACCAGTTTCTGCTCTGCATGAGCTCTTTGCTCTCACCCATCCGCTTTTACCTTGCCACGTGCCAAGTGGCCCACGCAGCACCCTGCTCCCTCCCGTAGAGTGCCAACCCAGTGGTTTTTGCAGATCTGCATTACCTGGCAGGAGAGGCGTTTTCACTTACTGATTTCCATCAGAACCAAAGAGTTCCTGGCGTGGATGTCGTACAGCGTCCATATGGCAGCTGCGCAGCAGTGACTGAGGTCTAACCATAGACATAGCCCTCCCTCCAGCAGATGTTCTCACATCCTTGTCACCAAAACATCCTCCGCAGCATCAAGCGCTTACAGCCCAAGAGTCCATCCGCGAATGACCTGCACCCTCCTCTGATCACTAGCTCAGCCAGGAATGAGCCAACTATCCTATCAGAAAAGCTTTTCCATAGTCTCCAATAGCCATGTTTGCTTTAACGATGCGTTTGCTGTAGTGGGGGCCCACACATGACTGGATGGAAACTTTCTGACCAAAGGGAGTTAAAGAAATCTGACTGGAGAGTACTGTGGCAGTATTTCTCTACTGCCACCTGTAAACTGCCTTTAATTGCTGGATACACATTCTCCCAAGTTCTGAGGCACTTCACAATTTGGTACCAAACAAGTGGACAAGACCTTCACGTGGCGCTACAAAAAGGTCTCACATCAAAACAAAAGGAGGAAGGACTTAGGATGCATTTCAGAGACCTTCATTCAGTCATGAACAGGTGGATAAGAGTAATAAAGCAGTCAAGGCAGGAGACAGAGGAATTAAAGACCAACATTTCTGTGAAATGGAGATTGGTTTTCTCACTCATACTAGCAGAACTTCACTTCGTAAGCCCTCCTTCTGAGATTAAACCTTTGCCAGTGTCATTCCATCAACTGCCATGACAGTTTGGCACAGAAAATGAAATGAAACAGATGTCAGCTCCATTTACAAGTGAATGTCCTTGCACCACCACAGTTCTTACAGGTTACAAAAAGGCGGTAAGAGAAATGCCCACTAAAAGGGTCCCATATCAGACAAAAAATCTCAGTAATGAGAATTTAGGCTTCTTGAGGATGGGATTTATCAACAGAAACTTCAGGTAAAAACTTTGAAATTAGATCAGAAATAATGAAGGCTGAGAAAGAAAGCCCTACACTGATGAAGAGATATGAAGTCTCACCTGTGGAATTTCTCATCAGGTTGGTTGGTGTGTGGACAAGAAAGTGAAAATGGTCAGAACAGGGTAAAGCAATGCCTTTCATCTTGCTGACGCTCCAAAGGGACCTTTACAGGTACTACGGTATTTTACTAATCAAGGAAATGTTCTCAAATTGCAATTATTCTTCAGATTCACTGGATTCAGACCAATGATGAATGCACCGCACATGCCGCCATCCGCTGTGGCATTCTGGCACAGGACAGCACCCTGCCAACAACAGCACCAGTCTTCCTTTCAAAAAGCCCCTGAAAGAGCACTCTGTACTCTCATGTGATGAGACGGCTTTTTATAACTCAGATCACTCCAGGGTATTGAACCCTGACAGTATTCCTACCAAAGGTTCACTTGCTTTTTCTCAGACCTCAACAGGTACACACGATATGTAAACTAAAATAAAACCATCCTCATTACATTCATTTTGGCATCATGAGTCACTATCTTGCTGAAACAAATCTTCTCACCTCCACATTGAGTAAGTGCTATTAACTTTTCCAGTATCCCACCTACTGCTATTTTCTTCTGTGCAAGTGAACAACATAGAAGCATCTCAGAATATGCTTCACGCTTCAGCTTTCAGTGGAAGAGAAAGCTACAGAAAACATTCAGGACGTACTATGCACATTCCTGCAGGCAGAAATAGTTTCTGGCCTTCTATATTAATCTCATGAAATACAAACCCCAAAACTACAGGCAATCAAATGGAGATTGATTTGCTGTGAAGTGGGACAAGTCCCTTACGTCTCCTTTCCTGTCCTTTTAACTCAGTCTAACAAAATTGACTTCCTGGCTCTTTACTATTTTTACTACTTTCTAGACACTACCCTGACTTGGGAAACCTGGCTCACAGTATGAAGTTAAGGCAGAGGTGATTTTCCGTCTTCTCAGGGTATGGTAAAAATTTGCTAGTCTAAAATTTCTGCTCAAAATGCGAGGGCTCCAGCACTCATCCAGACACACACACCAATAATGGCATTAAAGAAAGCACCCTGTGCTCTTAAGGCTGCCCTGGCAGAGGAGAACAGTGTCCCATTAAATAGTGTCCCCCTTTCAAGTCAAAGATGGGAACACCAACTACTGGAGCTGGGCTACCAGCCACATCGTGACCTCAATCAGGAGAGAGATGTAAGTTGGTATGGAGCAGGGCAAGTTAGAGAAGGAGGTGCTTCCTCAAATTTCATCCCACACCATCCCAGTAGGAGTACAATGCTCCTAGGTGGAGTGTTAGACGTGCTGGTTCACCCTGATGACAATTGTCTGAGATTTTTCCCTAAGGACACAAAATACCTCATAACAACACATACGGGCTCCCCATTTCCCACCTCTATGAGTTGAAACACTGTCATGAATGTGCTGTGCAAATAAGCCTTGTGCAATCCCATGGAAAAAACCAAATTGCACACCCAAAAGCTGAGCAGATAGAACTGCAGCAGAGAGGGAAGATATAAAAGCAGCTAATTCCATCTTAAAAATATTTGCAATTTCTACTGCAGAACTCATCACTTTCTTTTCAAAAAGCCTTTGCTTCTCAGTGCTGGTGCAAACCCTAAATTTAGAGACATGTGGAAAGATTTTCTACTCCTCTACAGTAAGCATTACAGAAGGAGTTTCTGCCTCCTCCATCTCTCATTTGGATCACAATTCAGGTTGAATTTAACCTTTCTTCACTCTACAAAATAATTGATGTGCATGTAAGTGAATGAGATTAGAGTGGAAAGTGTGTTTTTGCTTGGAAACATGCCATTACAACACAGTCTTGGAAAATGAAGTACATAAACTGAGCAGACTGTCCTTTTATGTTTGCTGAGATGCTTCACAAATGTAGGACAGGTGTATTCTCCTTTTTAAAGCATAAACCAGGCCAGAAACATTAAAATCACTTTATTGATCTTTCACAGTATGTGCCTAGATTTCTAGATGGACTCTGGTTTTTAGGGAACAATTAGATACAACAGATATTTTTAATCATATGAAATTATCTGAAGAGAAAATCTTAACAAATAAAATAAGCTACCACTCATGTGTGCCACATCTTTTAGGAGCATGAAAGCTACGTTCAAGTTTTCCCCAAGGAACATTTCAGCAATACTTCTCTGAATTTTTAGCTAAGCTATTTCTTTCTTTCACATATTATTTTCTAAAACTTTTATTAAAAAGTTTCCTAAACTCTTCATGCTAATTAGATGCTAATTTAATTCACCAGATGTGGGCAGTCATCAGTACCACTCTTCACATTAAGGACTTGCAATTCAAAAAAAAACAAAAACCACAAACCACCCCAAAGTAGCTGGAGTTTCCCCTTGGCAAGGGAGCTCGCTCAGCATTTTGTTTTAACATAAGTATCAACCAGGGACTGAGGTGAGCACCAAGGTTACATCTTTACCTTATAGCACGTTTCTCTTCTCAACAGCTTTGGTGCCATTCACCATTTATTTACGTTTGTGCCTAAATGCAACATCAAAAGCATGAACTATTTTCAACTGCAATAGCAGTATTTTATATCTGGCCAGTTTATTCGTCAACATTTCTTTTCAGAGAGGATTTTAGGAAGCCAGAGGCAAATGGAAATGCCATTTAAAAAGTGAGATGGTTAAGACTCATACTGCACTTAGGAAATATCCACTCAGCGGGGAGAATAACTGGCAACTATGACATTACATTTAAACATTGGTACCCAGTACTTGCTGATTAGTGTCTTTCTGAAATTCTGTTCCTTTTAAGAAGTTTCATTCTCTTGCTTTCAAAATAGCTATGATTTGCTAATACATGATATGCCTTAAACCCCCTCTGACAAGCTCTACCAACACAGTCGTATTTTTCCCCCACTTGCATTTTCACATCGTTTGAAGGCACACATTGTCAGCCTCCTCTGCTTCCACCTCTCCTTGCCTACACTATGTGCAGTACCCATTTGTTTCAGATTATAAATAGCGCGAGCGGATTCTGAAGTAGCCAGCATATGGGATCTGTGGGAAATTTGATCCAGTAAGTGAAATGAATCTCAACTTCACAAGTAACTGATAAATAGAAGTTTCAAATATTATTACTATAGGATGGGTTGGATTTTCCTTTTAAAGTTATACAGAAGAACTGCGGCCACTGCCCTTGCAGAAAAGTGCAAGAAACCTGTTTGGTGGTTTTTGGGTTTTTTTTAGCAATGAGACAGATGGTCCTGGCTTCAAATATAGAAGACCTTCCTACACAAAACAGAGGTGCTGGCACATGATACGTGGGTAGAAGGACTTTTCTGGGTGCTTTCCCAGGAATGTGTTCACCTAAGAGGTGAAGTAGCAGGATAAGAGAGAAAAGAGGAAAAAAACCCAGGAAAACAAAGCTCAGAAGAAAGAAGGAAGCATCAGAGCTGCAGGCTCAGAAGGCATGGTGACACCATGTCTGTGACAGAAGAAAATGCAAAAAGCTTAGTTTTCTGAACAGATGAGGAGTGCAAATGTACCTTTACATGGGGATTCAGATGACCACATTGGCCACTATTTCTGAGTGACTGGGGGCAAGGGCTTGAGATGGTGAGTAAAGAAAACAGCTTCAGTTCAGTTGCAGGAGGTGGCAGAGCTCTGCCCGACTCCATCCACCTCCCACACGCATGGGAAAGCAGCACTTTGAGTCCTGCAAGAGGCAAGGTCATGCCAAACCCACAATGGGTTTCACCCCATGGCTCGACCACTTCAGGAACATAAACTGGAACCCCTCCCCATCCGAGCAGCAATTACTGGCAGTTGTCTTCTCACTCCCGGTGTCTCTTCCTTGTTGCCTGTCACGGACATGGGCCTGCTTTCTTTGTCTCCCTGCCGAATAACTCCTCCTGCTTTCAGCCTGTGCTTAATCCTTCAGGAAACCTCACTCTCCCAAGAAGAAGAGTGCTTCTGTACATAATCTCCAGACAGCAGCTGTGACCCTGGCACCCAGAAAGGGGATCATTGTGCAGAACAGCGGTATCAGGGATGAACTTCCCCTCTCCCCCCAACCCCATTTATTTAAGGGCTGCTGGAAGCGTGGTCTTAGTTTATGCACACGCACTGCCAGCAGCGATTTTCACTTGCAGCTGCGGCCTGCTTGTCCCTTAGCCCTCCTTGCAGGCTGCCCTCAGAAGTTGCACAACCATCTACTTTATTATTTTTTATTTTGCATTTTTAAGGGGTGGAACTTCCCACCTGCCAACAGAAGAGGCACGTGGTTTTTGCATTCAGTCCTCAAGGCTGAAAAGTCACTTTGTCCATTTTTAATATCCAGAAATACAGAACAGCTGTAATTTCTTGTAGTCCTTTAGTAAAAGAGTGGGTTAGAGATAATACTGCATTCAAGGCTGCTAAGGCTTGGATCTGAAATGCCTAAAATGGATGTGGTAGGGGTTTTGTTCTTTTTTTTTCCCCAGACTTTATACAAGCTCAAGACACGCTGTCCTACCAGCACCAGTCAGTAAAGCAACAGGTGTTATTTTAAGGCTGAAGAATTTGAACAACGTAATCCTTCATGGCAGGCTTATCAGCCTTTTAGCACACTCAGCTTTTATTACTCTGACACGAGATAAACTTACGTAACAGCACAGAACGTACCAATTTACAGGATAACAACATGGATGTCGAGTTCAGAACACTGCACTTTTGTTTCAGACTCTGGATATTTCCCATACTCTGAAGAAAGGCATATGCTGTGCAAACACTTTTAAAAGCATCCAAGTGGAATTCAATATATTGAAAGAATCTAAAATACTGTGGAGTGATTAACAAACACGCTTCAGCAGAATGGCACAAAAGGATAATTAAAGACTAAACCCACAGAGATACTGAGATAACTAAAATCTCTCTAATTTCTTCTGCAATTGATCAGAAAAGCCCATTTGTCCATTGATGGTGTACAGGTGGATATAAATGTGGTTCCAGATCACTGCAAGTAACTGCAAACCTTCCCATCTTCCCTCTTTCCCTTCCAAATCCTCAGTTGTGGACAATTTAAGTGCTCCTGTTTAGAGACAGTGAGGATATATGTGGTCACGACACTGAACACCCCCCTTTTCTCTGCCTCCTTCCTTGGCTAACACTCTTCCCTCACGTGCAGAAGAACACTGCAGCCATCCACCCACAAGCTGATCTCTGGCAAAGTATGAGTCAGAGCAAAAGTAGTATTAGAAAGACAGAGCTGTCTGAAATGGCAAAAATGCCAGGTGGAAAACTTTGCCAGGACTTCTTAGTTTTCCAAAATTAGCTTGTTTGACCTATCCTTCATCCCAGAGGACAAATAAAAAACACCTTACGGACAAAGAAATCCTTTTTTCCTCTAGCTTTCCAGACTTTGCCTATGCAGTTCAAGGCTTCATCTCTCTGCTGAAACAACACAACTCTGATGAAATGTAAATGGTCACCTTTCATCCTACTGAAATGGATAACAGTAAAAGTATTTTCTTTGCTCTGATCCTTCCCAAAGGCTCCTAACTTGGGAGACCCTCCTTGAACTATTGTTGATATCAAAGTCCTCAAGCAGAAAAGAAAAACAACCAGAAAGCACTCACAGTACTTTCTCAAAGGCTGAGACAGATTTTGAGAAAGGCCCAGACAAACCTCATGAAATTGAATAAGGCCAAGTGCAAGGTCCTGCACCTGGGTCATGACCATCCCAGGCACAAATCCAGGCTGGGTGGAGAATGGATTTGGAGCAGCCCTGAGGAAAAGGACTTGGGTGTTCTGGTTAACACAAGCTGGCAATATACATTGGCAGCCCAGAAACTCAGCTGCATCCTGGGCTGCATCAAGCAGGTCGAGGGAGGTGATTCTACCCTTCTACTTTGCTCTTGAGAGACTCCACCTGGAATACTGCATCCAGCTCTGGGGCTCCCAACATAAGGAGGACATGGACCCCTTGGAGCAAGTCCAGCAGAGGGCCACAATGATGATCAGAGGACTGAAGCATATCTCCTATGAGGACAGGCTGAAAGAGATGGGGTTTTCAGCCTGGAGAACAGAAGGCTCCAGAGAGACCTTTTAGCTGCATTCCAGTATTTAAAGGGGGCCTACAGGAAAGATGGGGAGGGACTCTTTCTCAGGGAGCGTAGCGACAGGACTAGGGGTTTTAAAGTGAAAGAGGGTAGATTTAAATTAGATACTAGGAAAAAAATTCTCTACTTAGAGGGTGGTGAGACACTGGAATTGTGGATGCCCCATCCCTGGAATTGTTCAAGGCCAGGTTGGATGGGGCTTTGAGTAACCTGGTCTAGTGGGAGATCTCCCTGTCCATGGCAGGGGGGTTGGAACTCGATGATCTTTAAGGTCCCTTCCAACTCTAACCATTCTATGATTTAATACCAAGCTACTATTTGGTTACCTTTAAAAAAACACACCTTCCCTTCCCTCCTTGGAGAGAATTAACTTTAAAAGAGGTACAAGCACATACACATTCCTGCTAGCTTTGGCACACATTTTCAGCATTTGTGATGAAAGACACTTTGCTACCATAAGCCAGAGAGTATCTCCCAGCTGTAAGTCCACACAGTGAGCCCTTCACACTTATGCCTGGTTCCTCTCTCTCTTTTAAGAGAAGCACTTGCTTATACTCTATCTGGCATGCTACTGCTGCACCAAGCATTTATACAACAGTCCAGCCCTTTGACAGACAAAGTGTCTCCAACCAGTCAACAGGCTGAGGACAGCATCCCATAGTGAGAAAACATTGCAGGCAGCAATGGACCATGCATATTCATATATTGCTATATTTCCTCTTCACCAGTGAGCACCAGTCCTACTTCAGGTGGCTAGCACTGGAGCTGCATTCTTCATCAAGTGCTTTGCAGTGAGTAAGCAGCTCTGAGGCAGATCTGTAATCACTGCAGATGCTGTTTGCCTGCCTTCATCGTGTCTACACAAGTGAACATATGGCCCCCTAGTACAAGGCCAGCTTATACAGTCATTAATTAGATATAATTTCAGCCTGTCCAACACATCCGACACAAAAATCTGTCCTCTGGTAGGAATGCTATTATGCTGTAGAAATTTTCTCTCTTTGTGAATTGTTTCATCTGATGAGGAAGAGTTAATTCCTTGTCTACGACCAGAAAAATTCTGTTTATTGCAAAGGCAGGTGTAGCAGTATATACATACCCGAACTTCCCAGTGAGTTTCTTCCCACTTTCTCTGGGGTGTGAGCTGTCTCACTACAAGCTCACTACATCCAGAATACAATAACTAAGATATTCTCCAAAAGCATCATCACAGCCCAACAAGGCATTACGATGCCAGCAATTCTGTGGCTGGGCTCAGTGAGCTAGTCACCAACCTCAAGGAAACCTCATGGAAGTAACCATTGCATGTATAGACATACCGCATGCTTCCAAATACCAAAGTGGACTTTGTGACTGTGTTTGCACTGTAGCTGGCTTATTTTTAAATTAATTATCTGAAAGAGGATTAATTTAAGGCTGAAGACTCAGAAAAGTCAGTATGCAAAATATATTGTTGGTAAAAGAAGGTAAAATTTTGTGCCAATCTTGCCTCCCTGGTTTATTTTCTCAGACAGCAGCACTAAACAACATAAGGCACATACAAAGCCTCAGACTAGGGTGGTACTAAAAAGTAACCAAGGCACATGAGAACCTCACGGGGATTTCCCCATCAACCTGCATGCAAAGGAGGACTTTAAGTCACATGCTCTTCCTTCATCCCTCAGACCATCATACGGAAGTTTGCAACATAGCACCATTTGGAGAGAAGCATCACAAATTCATGGAGCTTGTGAGAATTTCCTAAGACCAGACGAGGTGTGAACTGCTGTGACTGTGTTTGCAAGACGGAACCTACAGGCACAGCCTGGAGTTAGCAGGGGACAAAACCTTCCATGCAAAATGTGAGTTTTCAGAAAAGCAAAGCAGGTATTTTCCAAAAATTAGTGAGGATTTAACAGCAGCAGCAACAACAAAAAGGCGTTTGAGTGACAGCATCCAATTCAATTACTCTTCTTTGATGGTACTGAACTATTCCTGAATTCCTATAAAAGAACTTTTTAACTTCTTTTGGTAGCTCTTGGTTAGACACCAGTTACAGAACAAAAATATCCCAAACAACAATGGCCCTTCAAAGTACAGTGATGGGTAGAGGCACTTTTCTGTAGAAACAGATGGGCAGTAAGAGCTTTCCTTTAGAAGTAGCTGGTTCACTGGTCTCCCCTTAAACCCTGTAATGTTTGCATATGCTTATTTTTAGCTGAGCAAATAAACTTACTTGAAATGCATTGAATCCCTCTTTCACATGAACCCTGTCAGGTTTACCAAATTGTTTTGCTAGAGATACAAGTCTCTCAGGGAGCTAAGTAGGCATGAATTACATATATCCGCTGATTATTATGAGAGGAAACTAACCGTAACTTCTCTGTTATGTTTCATTGCAATGGATTATCTTTTAAGACTGCCTTCCAGCAGATTCTCAATCCCAATTTCCAATTGATTAGTATTTACTCAGTAGTCACTATTTTTTCCACTGTTAACTTCATTATTAACTTCTATAATTCTTCACTATTAACTTCTGAACTTGGGAATTGCTACCAGTTGATTACTGCTGCTAAGCATTGGTATCTTCCTCATGCCTCTCTCCAGATAACTTACCTTCAAGCAGGAACAAGGCAGCACTCAGTGGTCTACGTACAATTTAGGATTCCTTATTATTATTTATGTCCATAGACTGTATCAAGTTCTCTACAAACTGAGGAGTTCAAGGTTTGTTTGACCTTTCTCAAAAGACAGTTGTAAGGAGTGATGAGAATGAGCCAGTAATGAAGAATCACTCAACATGGTTGACATTGACAACATGGAAGGCTCTAGGGAAAGAACTGGGACCTAGAGATCCCACTGTGACCTAATAAGCTGGAGACAAATCACTGAACTGGCCCAATACCTGGTGACAGAGTGCTATAGTAGGTCAATGTGTCACAAGACAGGTAGGAGGACAAGACTGACTGCAACATCAGAAGATAACTTTCTTATTGGCATTTAACAGGAGGTAATATGTACCACATAGAGACTTGACAAGCTAAACAGAGTCTGGTACTCTCAAAACCTACAGGACATACACTTCAACACTTCTACAGAGCAGTGAAGAAAAAGAAAAGATTTGGAGTATGGGAGAGTTCAGTTTCCCTCTCAACATTTGCATGGTCTGTATTTCGCATCTCAAACCATGTGCACCTGGCATTAGAGGAGCAGAGCCCCTAGGAAGTCAGGCTTGGGTATAAAGAACAACAACATGCAGCTCTGACTGTGAAGAGGCACCAGTCCCAAATTGAAACAGTCTAAGCAAATAGAATAAAGGCTTGATGAACAACAGGAAAAGAAAAGCAGGCACACTTCCCATCTCTAACCTTGGAGAGTCCAGTAGAAGCTACTCTCAAGTAGTGGCGTGTACAGGTTCAAACAAATCAGAACTGTCAACAGAATATATTACATGATTTAGTAAGCCGCTTCTAAAAGTTTCCTGAAAAGTGGAACTTAACTGCACGTAAAAGCCTCCAAAATTTGGTCATGTACTTTCCTGTCCACAGGACACTTATCTGGATTTTTGTTCTGCACCTTCTTTTTTTTAACTCTGATGCCCAAACAAATGCACTGCTAGAACAGATTATAATGTGCATCATCCATTCGTGTGGTGAAAAGCCTACAAAGCAAGCCCACTTTTCCTTCCACTGCCAAAACCACTTAGACATTTTGGCAATGTAGGACACATTCTTTATGTTAACTGGCAGCTACTGTCTGACAGCTGCTCAGCAGCCTATCTGAAAAAAAGCCTGATGGCCTCACTCCAGTTCCTGACAGACTTATTCCAGATCACAAAGCTTCAAGATTATTATAGCCCACAAGACTTCATCCAGTGAATTCTGCATCATCTCACTGTCTTCTACCTTTGCTGTACAGCTATGCCATTTCTTCCAGGGAAAGACAGCTAATTGGATGTCTTTAAAAACTTGGTCAGATGAGGAATCGACCAAATGTATGCCTTAGTTCTTTCATAAATCGATCATCAGCATAATAAAGAGTATTACTTATTAGCAGCATGCATTTTATGTTCCAACTTCCAGATGTCAGATCTTGTTATGCCAGTGCTTTATGAATCAGATCTGTCCCATGGTACAAGTATTCTCCCACGTGGAGATGGACCTGGCAACATCTTAATCTTCTCTTGGATCAAGGCAAAAGCTCACTCTTTTACAGCTTTTCTAGACTTACTGTACTCCTTGCAACTTTTGTGAATTTAACTCTTTCAGGCAGTACTGAATCTTCATCGCTCCTGTAACCAGGGATCAGCTGCACTCCTTTACCCAGTACACTACACCAAGAGCTCATGTTCCATTACCCATCACCAACCATATGTGCCTCTCAAAGTGCAGTTCTTCCCACTCTTAGATTGTGACCTACATTTGGTTTCTAGATACAGATTCTTTTTCAGCTGCTTCAATACTCTATCTTATCTTCATCAATATTCTACCTTTATCACCTATGGCTGGTTGAATTAATTAAAAAAGAGATTATCCTTCTCCCCCATGTGCCCCTCCAAAAATTCATCTACTTGAAGCCCACTGGATTTTTTATGAAGCCATTTAATTGGTGTATAATTCTCTCACATTAACATTAATTCACAGTTTAAATGGTGCCACCAAGATTTTCTTAGGGATTTTCTTTTTTGTTACTGGTTAATAAGAATCTAACATTCACCCTTAATTAGGCCTGTTGGACCATGCAGTGCAGGTACTCCAGGGACAGCCAACATTAAGTGAATAACTTTTCCACTTCTGGGGGAGATAGGAGGGAGGAAAAACTCCACGTACTGCCTTTTGAGTTACAGCTACAAAGATTTTAATCTCAGCTCAGCAGTATGACACTTCTAAATGCATTCTGCAACTTTGCACAATATAGAATCACAGAATGATGTGCGCTCAGAAAGGACCACTGGAGACCATCTAGTTCAACCCCCCCTGCCAAACCACATCCTCCTAGAGCAGATTGCACAGGAACTTGTCTAGTGAGGTTTTGAATGTCTCCAGAGATGGAGATTCCACCACCTCTCTGGGCAGCATGTTCCAGTGCTCTGCCACCCTCAAGGTGAACAAGTTCCTCCTCATGTTTAGATGGAACTTCTTATGTTCAAGTTTGTGCCTGTTTCTTCTTGTCCTCTTACTGGGCACCACTGTAAAAAAGACTGGCCACATCCTCTTGACACTTACCCTTTAAGTATTTATAGGTGTTGATCAGATCCTCCCCCTCAGTCTTCTCCAGACTAAAAAGGATCCAAGTCCCTTAGCCTTTCCTCATAAGAGAGACGCTCCAGTCCGCTAATTATCTTTGTGGTCCTCTGTTGTACCCTCTCCAACAGATCCCTGTCCTTCTTCAACTGGGGAGCCCAGAACTGGACACAGTACTCCAGATGGGGCCTCACCACGTCAGAGTAGAGGGGCAGAATAACCTCCATCAACCTGCTGGTCATGCTTTTCTTGATGCACTCCAGGATACCATTGGCCTTCTGAGTTATTTGAGAAAAAACAAACCAACATGATTCTTCAGAAGCATCAAAAAAAGAGATTGTCTTTCAGTGAACGACACCTAGTACTCTTCCTCAAGTCACCTCCCACTTAAAAAATATGTGTAAGGACACCGATATGCAGAATGTGACAGGGAAACAAACTTTCTTACCTATCTATTTCCAGCCTGGACCACACACCTATTTGATTTAGAATTTCTTTGACATTGATCAGCCTTCCAATACCTAAAGGGGGCCTGTAGGAGAAATGGGGAGGGACTCTTTATCAGGGAGTGGAACAATAGGATGAGGAGTAATGGTGTCAAACTGAAAGAGGGGTGATTTAGATTAGATAACCCGTCCCCATCCCTGGAGATGTTCAAGACCAGGCTGCATGGGGCTTTGAGCACCTTTGTCTAGTGGGACGTGCCCCTGCCCATTGGCAGGGGGGTTGGAATTTGATGACCTTTAAGGTACCTTCCACCTCTAACCATTCTGTGATTGCCCAGAATTTCCACAGACCTGCAACACAATAGCATCGACTCATTCATGTCAGAAACTAAGATATCTGCAATAATGAATTACTTCAGAATAGCAAGAAAGGAAACATCTAGAAGAGAGAGCACAAGATTTTCTGGAAGCTCTATTTAATTTCTGCTGAAACATTTAAAGTTAGTTAATGCCAAGGGATTTTCCCTTTCCGACCTGTTGGGTTGGGAAGCATCTACAATACCATGTCTTTTTGCTCATCTTTAATCTCTCTGGCAAGAGGCAAACAATATCCTCTCCAACAACCATAAAATAAATCAGAAGGCTTACAGAGGATTAGAACCGGATATACCCACTACTTTATATGTTTAGTTTAAGCCATGTGAAAATTTAACATTTAAACATGTTTTGAAACAAGTATTTACTTGGAAAAAGTCCTGGAGTTTAGCTGGGAGGAGACAGGTGTTTGAAATTGCTGCTGTTTGTTTCTCTCAACATTCAGGGAGTAGTGCTATGAGACAGGATTCTTCTAAACTGGTCCTGTCAAGGAATCTATACTAGGGAAAGTAAAACTATGCAGTACTTTATTTTCATTAACCAACACGTTTTTTACGGACATAATGAAAATCAAACTGGGGCATAACTCTTCACTTTCACCATGACAATCCTCAGAAAGTTGCCAAAGAGTTATCAAGAAAGTTGACAGAAGTTACCAAGTTGCAGCTTGCTGCACTGGACTCTTGACCTCTAGCTGCTCACTCACTAGTTGCTGCTGTAGACTTCTGACTTCTACCGTGACCATCCCCTCTCCATTTCTTTGTGGTTGCCAGGAATCATACAGGAAATAGAATCATATAATAAAATGACAAACTCATGCAACACAATAGATATTGCATATACAATGAAGATTAATTTAAGGAAATCATAGAATAATTTATGGTGGAAGGGTTTCTGGTGGTTTCTAGTCCAACGGCTTGGCCTAAGATGGGTCAGTAACAGCAGATTGCTCATGGCTTTGTCCAGTTCCATCCTGAGTACCTCCAAGGATGGAGTGTCTGCAGCCTCCCCAAGCAACTTCTTCCAGTGCAGAAATTTTCCTGTTCCAGCTTGAGGAAGTGGTTTCTCATTCTAATATCACACACTTTCAAGGTAAGCCTGGCTTCTTCTCCAAACCCTTCCATTACGGCATGAAATACTATTACCATGAAAAACAAACAAACAAAACAACAAAAAAGAACATATTTGCTTTAGTTCCCCCATTTAAAACATTTTAGCCAAAAACTGATACAGTCTTCAAAATATTTTGCAATCACACAATTTTCATGGAAGAGCTGAAAATATTTGTAAAAAGATACACTTTGAGAGGATGCTTCAGAAAGAGCCCCACTAAAGACCTTATTCTGCACATTCACAGATTTCAGCAGAAAACTGACTACTCAGTATTAAAGAAGAAGAAGAGAAGAGAGAGGAAAATTTCCTTTGTTAGTGCCAAAATCTTCAACTCTTTCAAAAAGAGGGAAATCACATCCTGCCACTCTAAAAGCTGCTGCAGGAATCAACACGGCATTTTTTCTTCCAGGAAGAAGAAAGTTAGTTTCCCATCAGGCGACCACAGCTAAAACAATTCATCCGCACTGTGATTAAATGAAACTTTTAAAATGTACTCAAAAGCTACATTCATTCCTGTAAGGAAGAATGACCTCCCTCATAATGAACTCTGAGGCCGGCAGCCAGCTTACAGAGGTTTTATAATGACCAGTTTTTGGCTTCAGAGTAGCTGGCAGCTTCATTTTGCATGTAGCATAGCAGATTTGGGGGCCCACTGAGACATTGAAGAACCCATCTCAAAAGTCTGCAATTGAGGCTGGAAAAAGTTATTGCTGTATTTAAGTAATATACTATAAACCTCAAATTTAGCTTTTATTTTAATTTTGTATCTTCAGATAAGCACTAGAACTGGATCACTGCAGGCAATCTCAAACACTATATTTTAAAGTATTACATGAGAAGAAAGCTCCTTACATACTAAAGAACGTGAGCTGGGTCAAGGGATGGACAACACTCCTGAATGTAGTTTGCCTACTAACATCCTAATTCACGTAAGAGCCTCCCTGCACCAGGGCAAATGGTTACCTGTGAAGGAGAGCTGAGGAAAAGCTAAGGTGATGGACAAAATGACCCACAGGCTGTGCAGAACAGACCTGCTATGCAAGGGTGCACAGCGAGGTCCCTTCGCACCCCACCACTGCACACCTCTAAACTCCCAGCACCGCCTTGCTACTTGTTACACAACAAATTGAACAACAAAAGATGTAGAGCTGAGGTACACAGATTAACAGTTGTAGTTCATCAAACCTGGCCTAGAAAAAGCAGCTGGACAACTTTTAGGTATCTGCCTGGATTTCAGCGCTTTGAGCTAAGCAGAGGATGGCTCTTGCCTACACACTGGCAACCAGGCTGGGACCAAGGAGCAAGCTCACACTGAGTGACAAGAGAATCTCAGCTCCAAGTTTTTCAGATCTCAGGTAAGGACGTCTGCACACTCCAGACCCTGTCATGGAAAACACTGACTGAAGAAAACTTCTTGAGAGCCTCTCTTTGAAAGCTTGCTGACCAGAGGAAAAAAAAAACTGCAACATCCAGGGTGACATCAGTGGGAGTCACTTATATACACAGCAAGAACATATGCATGCAGAAGCATGGTCCATGCCTGGAGCTCGCCCTCCACATGTTCCTCCTCCTAGAAGAACCCAGTGGTCATCAGTGTACCATGCCATGTACCCAATCTCACAAACCCACGTTCCATGTGAACATTCCTCTGCATCCCTCCCTGCCTTTACTTTAAGCACAGCTCAAGACTTGGAAGAGGGACTGAGCTTGCCGAGAGCTCCACATTTACACAGAAGAAGACTCCATTGACTCCCCTGCACAAAGATGGTGTCCTACAAGTTTTCTGATTTTAATTGGGAAGGGATTTTCTCATTTTAAATTCAGCCTTAGGCAGCTGAAGCCTATTCTGGTGTGAAGTTTGGCCTGAAGCTACTGTACCTTGAAGTAATACAGTCCCTGCTGCTACAGCACCAGTCTTTTTTCTCAGGTTCAATATATCGGACACACTACTGCTCCATTAAATCAAAACAGAACATAAAGAGCTCGGAGATGCGTGTCTGCTAACACAATTAAATGTTAAGAGCCCAATAACCAGAAGTGTCATTCCTATAAATGGGTGCATAATTGGCAAAGCTTTCCAAAGGCCCTTCTGTAAGGATACGCCCGTTTAATTATCAAGAGGGCATTCCATTAGTTAAAAAAGCTTCAAAACCAAATGGTTGGACTCCATGATCTTAAAGGTCCCTTCCAACCCAGACAATCTGCTTTGTTTGTATTATAATACTCAATGCTTACTTTTGCAGGACTCCTGGCTAAAAAAATATCATCGAGGGGGCATGGACCTGTTGGAACGGGTCCAGTGGAAGGCCATGAAGATGATGAGAGGGCTGGAGCACCTCTCCTATGAAGACAGGCTGAGAGAGTTGGGATTGTTCAGCCTGGAGAAGAGAAGGCTCTGGGGAGACCTTATAGCAGCCTTCCACTACCTAAAGGGGGCCTATAGGAGAGATGGGGAGGGTCTCTTTGTGAGGGNACTCAGGACTGCATCCAGGTGGGTCTTGAAAACCTCCAGGGAAGGGGATTCCACAACCTCCCCGGGCAGCCTGTTCCACTGTTCCGTCACTCTTAACAGAAAAAAGTTTTTCCTCATTTTGAATGGAACCTCCTATGTTCCAGCTTGTACCTGTTGCCCCTCATCCTATTGCTGGAAACCACTGGAAAGAGTCTGGCTCCATCCTCTTTCAACCCATCCTTTAGGTACTTGTCAACATAAATAAGGTGTCCCCTCAGCCTTCTCTTCGCCAGGCTAAAGAGCCCAGTAGGAAGTCTAGTAGGAAGTGTCCCTGCCCATGGCAGGGTGTTGGAACTAGCTGATCTTTACAGTCCCTTCCAACTCTAACCATTCTATGATTCTGTCAAGAAAAGCAACAGGAATAAAATGGGAAGGGGGATGACTGGAAGTATTACCATTGGTTTACCACAGGTTTTTCTCTATCACACGTTATTGTCAGAGATGTGATGGTATTGCAGTAAGGCATGCCCAAACTAGGTTCTCTCTGGTTAGCACAGTTATTAACCACAAGCCTAGTCTCATGGAAAGAGATACAAGAACAAGCTGTATCAACTCAGGTACACAGGCATTTCATTTGAAATGATGGGCAAAACACCCCAGTTCCACAGCAGCCCCTATGAAACTGCATCTGCCTTGATGAGTCTGATTTGACACCCCTCAATCTTGCCTGCATTTTCTCTGTGGCCTTATCCAGCAACAGGAATTGCCAAAGACCTTTAGGCATGTGGTCCTTCCCTCCACTGGCCCATATTTGCATCTGTGTTACTAGCAATAGAGCACAGCAATAGAGATAAGCAAAACATAAGCCATTTTCTTTCCTCTGTAATTTAAATCTACTTTCTGGCTGCAGCAGCAAATGCATGTTAAACACATAAGCACTACAAAAGCCCTAAGACTTAGGCACGATGAACTCAAGGGAAGAAGGGGATTCTGCACCAGCACAAAGTACAGTATGCAATTACAACTACAGATATTTTATGTGGAAGATTTATTGGCAAACCTCCACAGGGCCTGTAATCCCTAGCACAATTTCCTGTTCTCTTATTAAAGGAAGATAACCTTTTGGCAAGTGTTTTTTGTAAGACGGCATTAATTGTTTGTGATAAAGAGCTTAATTAGAGAAAGATAAGGTATTTAATTGAAGAAAATGACGGCAAAATACATTGAGTGATTCTCAATTTTTGTAATAGTTGATAAAATGAAAAAAAAAAGTCTTGCAATTTAAAAGAGCACAAGAAAATATTTAACAAAACATAGGATGGGGATTTCAAAAACACTTTCCAGCCAGCTGCAGATCGCTGGACAACAGCGTACACATATTTGACTTTCCCTTGGGTCGTTTGTGGGTTTCTTGTTGGAAATGGAAGTCACTGTGATATACACAGACTTCTAATGAAATGTTGCAATGGAGTCCTTTGTTACCCTGTGACTGGGACACTGCACGACCGCGTGCTTCGTTTTGCTCAGAAGCCTGAGGAATTTTAATCAAACACAAACGCATCACAACATACAGTGCGGCCAAGCATAATGTAAGACCACTTGTCTTTGACAAATGCCATCCTAAAAGGTTAGCAGTTTCTAGCCTGGATCAGAAGAACTCCCAAACCCCACAACATGCAATAAACTGAGAGGCACAGAAATATGAGAATTATGAAGGCAAGGATAGGCAACAAATGGTCCATGCCTGGAGGTGCTCCGAGTTGCCACAGCAACAGGAGATAGGCTGGAGGAGGCAGGAAGCAGCAAGGAGATATCTAGGACTGCATTGCTCACACCCTTCCATCCCACAGCTTGTACACATCGCTAAGTGTTGGCAGGTCCAACGACAACTAAACTGCAAAGGAAAGACCACCAGGAAATATGCAGAAAGACCAAAAAAATACCCACCATATATCAAGTGGTTTCTGCACTGGCTTGACTTCTGCAAATACCAACTCCTGCATCGATTTCTAGACACTTCTACCCACAAAAAGCAAAACACAGGCTAAAGAAACAGGGCACTAAAAAGTAAAGCTCAGCCAGCAGTTAAGTGTGCATCCCAGCTCTGCGTCAGGTTGAGCTTTTCCTACCAAACTGTACCTGTTTGCATACAGATGCTGTCAGGAGCACACTTGCGCAGAAAAAATTCTCTCTGGGTGGAGAGAATTTGTCCCAAAGCGACATCCCAAGCTCTCCCTCAACAAGAAAAACCAAGACGGATGATTTGAGCATAAAAGTCTACCAGGCAGCCAGCAAAGTAACAGAATACAAGCAGGTCATAGCTCAGCATGCTCCAGCCTGCCCCTTAATTACATGTAGACAGCAACCGCTAATGAAGCACTTAGGGCTCAGTGTCTTTTCAGGTAGCAGAACTGCTGCTCCTGGGTAGTGAAATCAAGTAAAGTTGATCCATCTTTGGGAGCAGAAGCCCTAGGATTAAACAAAAACAAGCAAATGAACCACACTGTTCATTTGGCTGCAGGAAAATTTTAAGAATAAAAGCTCCCTTCAAAACAGGAAAGGAAAGTCAGGAACAACAAAATGTTAACTCATCCCAGAATAGGAGATGACATGTAAGAGCTCCCCACAGCTGATGGCTACCTGCAGGGCTGGCAAAGAGAGTGAAACTGGCCTGACATGGGAAAGCATCAAACTTCAGGGAAGTGAAGTAAAAATTATGCATCTGAGATCTGTTTTTCATTATTTAGATCCTGAACTGGCAAGGTGTGAAAGCAGAAGAATAGACCTTAGACACCCTGGACGTTTAAGTCGGGCATGTGCATAGGGCTCATCAGCAATGCAATTTATACAGTAGTCTATGCAATACTTGGTCACAAATAAAAACACCACTGCATTCACTGTGCGCCACTTATCTGGTGGACCAGGAAAATAATCCTAGGCACACCTAGAGGTACATGCAGACAAATGTCCTTTCCTGGGTCCCTGTAAGAAGAGGTGTCTGCTCTGAAGTGCTCATCACCTTGTGTCCAAGCAGGAGGGGTGCTGCTCTGCAGGAGCCAGGAGCTCTCAGAGCAGCAGCTGAACCGAGGGTAACAAACACCCAGGTGGCTGGAATGTGTCTCGTCTGCAGGGTCCACATCTGCCTCTGCCCACAGGGAGTATTTCATGGAAATATTTTCTCCAGATGTAAAACTAATTTCTAAAGCCAAAGAGAGCCTGGAAACTTATCTCTCTGCTTGACCTGGCCTCAGAGCCTAATGTGAGACGGTCATGGCAGCAGCAGTTCGAACGCAGGGCTTTTTCCTTCTTTCCCCAGCAACCAGCTTGAGAGGCTTCTATTCATGATGCTAAGCATGCACGTTTACAAAAAAAAAGGAACGAGGAAAACAACCTTTAGAAGACTTATGGAAAGTGGCAGAAAGAATTGGTATCTCATCCGTCCTCCTGCATGGAGTCACCAGGTCTCTGAGAAAACAGACTGATCATTTAAGGCAGCAGGTAAGCCTTGAGACAAAATGCATTTCAAGCACACATGCAGAAACAACACTTTCAAAGGACCAAATCCAAGCCCTGCTGAAGCCCAGGTGGGTCCTATAAGGGTATTAAAAGTTAATTTTGCACACCTGTGAACAACTGCAAGCTCTAGCAAGTTTTTGATCTACAACGAATAGAAGAAGTCCTGCTCGTCTCTGTGTGAAGTTTATCAGTAAGGCCAGGCAGTCCTGTAAAGGACAATATTGCATATGCGTTCAGCTCATTTTCATTCAGCTACTTTCTTCTAGCTAAATAAATTTTGTGTTCATTGGAAACTATACAGGAAACAGGTCATAGATAAGCACTGTTACTAGAAACCACAAGAACAAGATACTTCTGAAATACAGGATAAACATTTTCAAGCCCTTGTTATAGCACATGTGTGTGCACATGTACACATATATGGAGAAAACATTTGTTTAGGGATTATTCAGAAGTGGTAAATATGCAGCACTCAGCTGGACTGAGTGCTCTCCAGTCCCCCTCTTTTCCTCTCCTCCAGCTGAGAATCTGTTCAGAGCAATTCACCAAGAGAGATCCCAGTTGAAAAAGCTCTCTCCTCTTTCTAGTGCATCCTTAAGTGCTACCCTTGAATCACACTTGCTAGAATTGCTTTGCCAGCTCAGAGACGTACCAGGCCGCACATGACAGCAACATCCTTGGTCCGCATGTGGCACTCGGTACATCAGCTCGGTAACATGCGGCCCAAATGTAAAAAGCCAGTAGTGCAGAAATTACTTGCAGCCTCTCCTACACACCTGAAGAAAAGTTGGGCTCCTGTGAATGCACCTCCACTGACAGGCACTTTAAACAAGGCTACAGAAGGCTGCACGATGGTTTCACAAGATCCCACTTGCCTAATTGAAAACAGAAGCCTATTTTTCTTAGCAACTGACATCTCATGAGACTCACGGCTTTCTGAAGTACAAAGCGTGTGCAGGGAAATAGAAGGTCTGTCATATGACCTTCATGTCTTTCATAACCATTTTGGGGGAAAAAAATGCATCAGCCCTGGCACATCAGGTGCCATTTTTCTGACTAAAATACGATGTCTGTTTTGTTCTCTTTTAACAACTGAAAACTATCATCTTTTCCAGCAACTGGTGGTATAATAATTTTTTTCATTGACCTTGTCACTTGTATCTTAAGTCTCTACAGATTTAAAGCAATGGCAAGTAAGTCTATGGAAGTCTTAAATCTATTGCTATCCCCAACACAAACCAGCTGACTTCATTTTATACTTGCACTGAGCTCAGCTCTTCTCCTCAAAAACAATCAACCAGCATTTTAAAATACTATTAATTCCCACAATTTAAACTTCGCTGTTTGTCACAAGCACTTCCAGATTTTTTTGAAACACTACCCTGCAAACTGCAAGTGGTTGAATGAAGTATTTTACTTGCGCACAGCCCAGTCTTAGATTAAAATTTAATGGCTATACTCCTCCACTGTTCATATACTGTGTGCGGAGGCAATGCCTATCATGAAATGGCCCACACTTAATGCAAAGGGTGAATAAAATAGCCATAAATTTAAATGATGTTCCAACTGTGCAATTTGAGATAGGTTGTTTATGAGCTTTCACTGAAAAAATAGGTCATGGTTTTGAATACTGAAAAAAACAGAGGGATCTGCTTAAGAAACATATTTTGCTTATTTAAGTTCAGCTTTTAAACATCTGCTTCTGATAAACATTTTATTTCCACGGTATGGCATACAAAACACTAACGACAGATCCAGTTGCTATTTTAATTTACTCCAGGGTTTTAAAATATGGCCCTATTTTGATACAATAATACTTAGTCATGTTTGTTAGGAGGATCATTAGCAAGGCCAAGGGAGTATTTCTGTAGCTCTAAAGCAAGTGTTGAAGCTCTTCAAAGCAGCTACAAAGTGTAATATACTCAGCTGTTCACCATCAGCAAATACTCTTTTCCATTAGACTACCACACAGCCACCCTCCACCCTTAATTTAATCCTGTAGAGGACAAAACTCTTGAACTCCTTGTATACCTGTATACAACTTTTCACTTTGGCCACCATGATCTATTGCCCTCATCATTGTAATTCCACTCTTCTGGAGCAGACAGCAAGCATAGCTGCAGTTCTGCAAGTCCTCTGACTTACTCTGGGGCAGGCTGGGACTTCTACAGACAGTGGGTAAGAGACACCTTCACCTCAGATACTTGCAGCGTGACTTCAGAAGACCAAACGACTCGGGAAGCAGATGAGTAGTGGAAATGTGCACTGACAACTGAGAAGTTGGGGGGCTACTGAGAGAGATCACTAAGTGTTATTTGCACTTGCATTTTACCTGCTGTTTGCTGCCAGTGCCCCCCAAACCAACTGATGCTGCATTAATAGCGCAGCCCTAGTCGGCACCAGCACAGGATGCTGGGTCAAGAGTTAAACTTGCTCATCGGCAAACAGGGGTGTGAAAGGCCTTTACATCCAGCAAGGTCTGCATGCACATATTAGTGAGGACCAACGCACTGTGGCATGCCTGTACTGGACATCCGCTTGTTGAAACCATAAGGAAGACATAAAATTGTAGAATGGTTTGGGTTAGAAGAGACCTTAAAGATCATCTAGTTCGAACGTATCTCTGTTCAGCCAATTGTTCACCAAGTTAAAAGAAGAGGAGGTGAGCTATCTTCACTTTCCTTACATTAACTTAGCACTTTTATAATGCAGCAAGTCAATACAGGACACAGAACATTACCATGTGCAAATGTGGCTCACGCTGTTGAGTAATACCACTATTTTAAATCCTCTGCTGCTAAGCAACACTGACAGTATGGTTAGAACATTTTGGAAACACTGAATGCTTCAGTTCTTCTCCCCCACACACGTACCAAAGCTGCTCCCGCACTGTACATCTATCCAGAAGCTACTCAAAGATGGGACTTCAGTTTTTATAAGGCTGGTTCTCCATACTGTTGCAAGAACACTGGTCATATTTGTGTAGAAGCAGTCCCTAAAAAGATGCACAAACCTGGCCCCTTGGTTTGTACTTAGGCATCCCAAAGGCACCATTCCCAGGGAGGCTTGGTAATTCACTGCTTGTGTTGGACACTCACAACTAACAAAGAAACAAAAAATGTTCAGTCCCCTTAATTCAGGAACACAGGCTGGGATCCACCTACAAATATCATGCTTACCTGAACTGTCCAAAACCCAGCAGTTTATATCCCTTACTTTAAGAGCCAGAAGGGTATTTGTGATGAGCACTACAACCCAAAGAGTAATGGCTGACTGCTAGCATGAAAAATTTCCAATGCTTGCAGAGCAACGGGGACAGAAGAGAATATGGGGAAAGCACAGCATTTAACGTCTTCGGAGGCAGCTGAGACTTGGGAGGACTTCAGTGAAACTGCACTTACTAACTACACTGAGGAACACTCATTTTAAACCCTTCTATTTACCTACACACTTCAGTAGGATAAGGCCTGCAACCAAGCTTGGAGGGCACTAGCCCAGGGGCTGTAGCAGATAGTCTTTTTAAGCTGATCTCACTGTGTGAAGGACTTTCACATTCATCTCTTTACTAAGCAACCAGTACAAAATGGCCTGGTGTCCATTAACTGTTTCCTCTTGGCTGGACTGTTTCTCAAGGCTCATCCATCTTTCCTCGGGCAGAAGACTACCTCTGAGATACGCCCTATTAAGAAACATTGCCCAGTTTTGACAGAACATACTTCAAACTTTTCATAAGCTTACTCCTCTCATTGTTATTCTAATTTATTCAGGAGTACTTAATTTTGCCACAGACATTAGCAAGGTTACAAATATTCATGTCTCTCTAACTATTAATTTTATGGCATCTTTCACTTCATCATATATTTACTCGTCTATTAACTTACACGGATGATTTCATTGCTAATCATTTCTACTAACACCCTTTTAGACATTTGTGACTTCAACACTGAATATGTAGGTGGCTGGAAAGACTTGTTTGTCTTCCTCCTCCCCCCAAGATCTAAAATTAAAATGATGTGACCAGGACAGTGTGCCTCACACATCCTATATTTCTTTGACAGGTAGCACAGGTCTAGACCCAATTTCCACCCAAAATGTGAATCACTGAAGAACAGCAAGACAAAGCTTTTAAGTAGGCACACTGCAGCTTCCTAGGGCAAGAGCAACATAAGATAGATGTAGAAATCAAATTTGAGTATCATAAAGGTACCATTAAGTAGATGCTTTGAAAAAACAAACAAACAAAAACATTTAGCTTCCAGTTGACTGATTTTTACTGGAACAGACTCTGATTTGGTAAGAAGAAAACTGTATTGGTCTATGATTATGCTCTAGTTGAAAAAGGTATAAAGGTATTCCTACATACAGAAAATGCATTTAAGACAGTGTCTCTTTGGACCATTCTCTGCTTATTCCAAAACAATGCCCAGAAGTCCACTTTCCATAATTAACAGAATTTGGTAATCCTAATCCCATCACATACGTCTCTCTGATTTGCAACACGACTGCCTTGGTGATCTACTGCTGTGGAAGACAACCTGGTTCAAGCACAGCATCCTTCAGCCTGCAGTATTTAAAAGTCCTCTTCAGCTGTTGAAAGGCAACACTTTTCTCTCTTTTCATCAAAACACACTGCAAAACAAGAGACTACAGCATGACTAATGAATCCCTGAATTCCCATCTGCCAACACAAGTCAGTCAATGTTTCACCCGCTCGCCCCCAACTACATAGCGCTCAGAAGCGTCTGCTGAGCCCTGCACCTGATCTGCCTCAAAACGGGATGGCTG
The DNA here is from genome assembly GCA_013400055.1 of Nycticryphes semicollaris. Classification (NCBI taxonomy): domain Eukaryota; kingdom Metazoa; phylum Chordata; class Aves; order Charadriiformes; family Rostratulidae; genus Nycticryphes; species Nycticryphes semicollaris. The sequence continues at coordinate 330,529 of VXBJ01001857.1, read as the reverse complement.
AGAATTGCAGCACATGCCATGCAACCAAAATCTTCCTGGCAGGGCTCTGGACACGTCTCTCTTGCTTATGCTGTTAGACAAAAGGGTATTTTTGTTTGCTTTCTCGTCTTCTGTTCCACTGTCAAATTCCATTGGCTGTAAATAACAGGAAGACCACAGAAAGGGTTCATTTTCCTATCCACGTCCAGTATCAAGGTTTACTTTCATGACTGCTGAAGTACAAGACAGCCACAGACCATTATCTAGTATGTAATTTAATTATTTGGTTACAAATTTTCTGTCCTCATTACAAGTCCCCTCTTCACATTAAAACCCTCAGTAAAAAAAAAAA